>OY804596.1:11998111-12450611 GCA_963680895.1 Fragum sueziense
AGCTACCATGCGACAGCAGCATAGATCCCAGTCAGACTGCACTTAGGCACAGAGAGAAATAGAAGCATGGTAATCTCAAATATTATAAGTGGCGTTTTTCCAGATCCCGGCTCAAATATACAAGTACGTTCCACTGACTGCTTACGCAACCCGCGGCCGTCGAGTTTCAAGCCGATTCTTTTACATGTACAACAGCACATAGCCTTATTTTGAGATCGAAAACTCGTAATCTAATCTTGCAAAAGCTGCAGTTACGAGTTTTTGATCTTTAAACAACGATATGCTTTCAGCTATGAAGTGTACCCAATGGTACAAAGAAGTTAAGACAAACGACGTAGGGAACGTTTTTGCTCAGAACAAAAAAGAAACTCCATTAATTTGTTGCAATTCGAGCTGAAGTGCATACATCTGTAAATCAGTATTTCCTTCTTTTCTATTAAAAAAATCCGAAGATTAATGTATAAGGGAAGTCAAAATCACTAAAATAAATGAAAGTGATTAATGGCATGGATGTCGGGTATTTAAAAACTGTTTTGTGGTAATAATCCCATTATTTATTCTATTTACAGCCGCCTCCACAGTATAAATACGACGGATCTAAAGGCAAGCTTGACGATTCACAGAGCGATATGTCTCGAGATAGCGGTGGTGATAGCGGGAAGGGAGGCAGTGATGATGACATTCAGAGAGAAGGTAAAAATCTTATTTATGATATGGTTGATTAAGGATAAGCAAGCAGCGTAGACTAAGATTAAACTGCACGTATGTGCAGACTGATCTTTTTCTACGCTGCTTGCCAAATATTGATGGTTCTAAAGGCAAGCTGGATGAATCACAGAGTGATATGTCACGAGATAGCGGTGGTGATAGCTGGAAAGGAAGCAGTGATGATGATATACAGAGAGAAGGTAAAAAAACTTATTTATGATATGGTTGATTAAGGATAAGGAAGCAGCGTAGGCTAAGATCACACTGCACGTATGTGCAGGCTGATCTTTGTCTGCGATGTTTGCCAAATATTGATGGTTCTAAAGGCAAGCTGGATGATTCACAAAGCGACATGTCACGAGATAGCGGTAGAGACAGCGGAAAGAGAGGGAGCGACGATGATATTCAGAGAGAAGGTAAAAAACAAAATGACTTTTTTACTTGTAACATGCTAAAAGTAAGGATAAGCAAACAGTGTTGACTAAGATCAGACTTCACGTATGTGCCGACTGATCATTGTCTACGCTGCTTGCCAAAGATTGATGGTTCTAAAGGCAAGCTGGATGATTCACAAAGCGACATGTCACGAGATAGCGGTAGTGACAGCGGGAAAGCAGGCAGTGACGATGATATTCAGAGAGAAGGTACAAAACTTATTTATGATATGGTTGATTAAGGATAAGGAAGCAGCGTAGACCAAGATCAGACTGCACGTATGTGTAGACTGATCTTTTTCTACGCTGCTTGCCAAAGATTGATGGTTCTAAAGGCAAGTTTGACGATTCACAGAGTGATATGTCACGAGATAGCGGTGGTGATAGCGGGAAAGGAGGCGACGATAATATTCAGAGAGAAGGTAAAAAAGAATTTTATGATATGGTTGATTTAGGATAAGTCTTTGATGTTTACCAACGATTGTCTTTTGCAAGGTACAAGTATACGTATGTACAAAATTATATGATGGAACTAAATGTAAAGTTGTACGATTCTCGGAGCGACATGTCACATAATAGCAACAGGACAGGTGGAAGTTAACTTAGGGAGAAGCAATGCACAGGTTTGTTATCGTTGCAATCGGAAAATGGATTCTTTGTTGTTTTTTTTTCATGGTTTATATAGGAAAATGCATCATGATGTGTGTAAAAACATCAAACTGGTCGCATTTATAAATAGGAGGATTTTGTATATAATGTCCGAAAACAAGCCTGGAAATTGATGGGTCTCTTCATATAATACATAACATCGATGAAGTTTATAAGGAGACGCCTGAGTCTCAGAGGATGCCCTGACACGGATCCCAGCAGTGCCATATTGATATCACCCGCAATTAACCTATTGAATATAAGCACGAGATATTAACCCCAAAGGCAAGTAACGTAATTCCGAAAACTGCAATAATCTATCGTGGTAGCCTACGATAGTGTCGCAGCGCGGGCAACCCGATTATGTAAGAAGAGACATAATCCATTACCAAAATCTTTCTCAGTAAAACTATTGCAAGTGTCAGCAATCAAGGTATTAATAATAAGCACAAGATAAGGCACCTAAAGGCAAGTCAGACGATTCCCAAAGTGACGATAATATCGTTGAATAGCAGCGCATAGTGTCACGGGGAGGGCAACCCGTTTATGTAAGAATGAACTTTGATTATCGGTGGTTGTATGTTAAAACAAATTATAATTATAATTAAAGTAATTCACTGTTGTTCGTCACAAACGTCCTGCATGTAACCACAGCTTCCTTAACGCTGAGATAGCGAGGTTTTTGAAGGAAAGATACAACGTGCCACTCCATCATATTTTTACAAAGAGAATGATCAATATGAAAATGATATATGACATATTCCAATTAAACAACTAAAATAACGCGGTTATCACAAAAAAGACCGTAGGAAATTGTATTTGTATCGTCCAAAGACGTATTCTATAAATGCTACTACAGACAATACGGAGTTTCATCAATTTCTATTATTCCGTATCAACAGACTTTTAATCAATCAGTATTAACGACCTATGACATTGACCTTTGTTGTGTTCGTTCGGCTACTTTAGTTTTTTATCTGCTTAAATAAGGAGAGGTTTGGACTTAATGGTAACACGTTTACCTATTTAACAAATGAGTCGGTCTCTTGCTTAATTTTTATACTAACCCCTAGCAATAATACACTTGAAAAATGATCATTTGTAACCAAATACATACACTACTCAGTTACTTGAGTAACTATATAGAAAACTAAGCATTGATTAAGATTAAATGCTTTGAATCTAGCAAGTATGTGTTTGTATTGAAATAGAAAATTTAGCGCTAAAATAAGAATAACCCATATGAAGAAAATATAGGCTGATTTAGAATATTTATGTTCAGATATAAGGTCTTAGTTTGAATTCTTATTTACAAATGACATGACTAAATGTATGTGTAAGTTGGTGAGTAAAATTGCGAATTGGAAAGTGAAGAAGCCTGAAGCCGATTATACAGTGTTGTAGCCTGAAGTCAATTGTCAACTGAAACAAACGTAGAGTACAAATTGGGAGATTGTAATGTAATGAAACAAGGACAACTCGAGTTTATATCTACTTTCTGACACTTGTTTTATTACTATTGTGTCCTTGTTTATAGCACGTTTACTATCACAGGACCTCGGCGAGTTCGGGCATGGGAAAATAGTTCTTGTGATTAATGAAGCCACAATAGATCTAGAGCAGCCTATGTATAACAGATCAAGATCCATTTTTTATTCTTGTACTTTCTTCATTGATAGTAAAGACATGTAATTGTCAGTAAGCAGCATGTTTATACCAACATTTATTTTCTGCCACGTGTTTTTCTGTTGCTGGTGTGTCCTTCTTTTTGTCATGTTTACTATCACAGGACACGGGAAGGAGGGACATGAAGACGGGATCCTTACTGTTTATGTAATTTTCCCCTTCAAATTGAGTAGAATTTTGTCTAAAACCAATTTCGATATAATTAGTTTCGAATGTCATTTATTAAGCCTGGGCCTGTAACATTTTTGTGTTTGTCCAAATTTTTCGATGGAAAGGAAATAGAAGCCGGGTTCTGAATTTTTTACACACCTGCGGATGTGAAGTTTGTACTTAAATGCAGCCATTTCGAGATCCATTCTATATACGGAAACTACTAGAGGATAGCATGGACCATGATCTGAATGTGCGTATGTACAGGCTAATCTTGATCGGAGCTGGTTTCAAATTCTATAAGGGCCATTTTTTTCAGATCCCGTCATATATTATATTGTTAACGTATGTTCAACGTAAGTTATAGTAACGAAGGTGTGCAATACAAGAACGTATATAAGGAAACCGTTCATTGTCTTTGACCTGGATGATGTTAATTTCGTTGGTGTTATTTCAAAACCCCATAACTCCAACTTGATTCAAACTGGAGTTACGAGGTTTTGCAATGACGATGCCGATTTATTAAATGACACCACACGTGGTGGCTATCCTTATACAAAATATTTTCAATATTGCAAAACTCATGTAACAGACAATAAGTAAAACTGTTTTAAAGTTCTTTGGGACTTTATATAAAAACATTCAAAATCCGGGGAAACAAAATTAAGGCAAACCAGACGCTCTATTGTCTACCTAATGTGACATCTTCTCTTAAACACCGTGCCTTGAAATATCTTTTTTGTTGAATAATCTTTCACATCTTCCCAAATAATCGCGCCCACAGAAATTTTATATAATATTACACACGAAACATAACATAGAGGGATTGTCTTTTGAATACTTTGACATATATTTCACTTCTTGCCATTCTTATTTGAAGTCTATAGTCTTCTATCATACATAATTTCAGCTCTTTCACAGAATCTGTAGATCTGGAATACCTTTGTATGCACAACTGTTTTGATTTCATTAAAAATGTATCCATAGATTGTTTAATCCGTTCTCAAATTGATTATCAGCATTTCGTTTCCCCCTTTTCACTATTTTTAAGGGATTTATGGCGTTTTTGTTTTTGGAGAAGGTAAAACTATTAAGGCAAGCCCTGTCATGTCTGTTGGTGATTCTATGCTATTACAAAACCTATAAACGATGAATAAAGCAACATTATGTAAGACACACTCTATCATTACGTCGTCAAGATAAAAACAGTTGTCTGTAATTCTCGTACAAAATGGACATTAAAGACACACTTATCGTCTGTTTAATCCGTTAACAGACTTCACTATCTTAGACTGGCCGCGTTTGTAACATGTTGCATGGTCAATTATAAATATGGACAAGATATTAGTTTTGTCACAGAGTATTCAGATTTTAAAGTGTTTATTGTCATTAATCATGTATTGTTTGTAACCCCATTTTACGTCCAGTAACATGTTCATGCTTTTCAACAAAAAATTCGAAACTGCAGCTTATGTTAAGCTGCAGTTTCGAGGTTTTTGTTGAAAGACGACACTTTATGTAAATGTTTAATTCAAATAAGCCATAGTTACATTATAATACAAAGGCATGTCATGTATGCCACTGATCTGCTTCCATCCATACATGTACGTTAAAAACAAAGAATGTAACGTATGCTGCCTATCATTACACCGGAAAGGAAATCGGTGGTCTCCAACTTGTTTTGTATTATGCCTTAGTGTACGTCCTAGTTTTTGGACCAATGAAATTGCAGTATATTTGAAAATTTCGGCACTATTTTTCACATAAACGCACTGCCGGTCAATTTATGTCACGGATATACATAGCCACGCCCCGTTTCCTGTGCAGTTATGAAAAATGATGTAATTTTGGGGAAAACGATGTAATTTTTGGGAAAATGATGTAATTTTGGGGAAAATGATGTAATTCTTGATAGTAGCTCCCATCGGAGGCGTGGTTTGAAGAATGACAGTAGAAGCCTATGTTTTCATTGGTTGACGAATACTAAATCAGATAGAGTCTGTATAGTAGATTCTACGCGACATAAACGTTCAAAGGCTGCGTCTTTTAAACGTTTATACCGCGTAGAATCTACTATAAAGCCTCTATCTAATACATACATGTACGTTAAAAACAAAGAATGTAACGTAAGCTGTCTATCATTACACCGGAAAGGAAACCGGTGGTCTCCAAATTGTTTTGTATTATGTCACATTCCTTTGTAAAATGAACATTCAAACAAGTTTCAATCAAACTTGTCGAGAATACCCTTTGCGAATACCTCTTTCCTCTAGAAATGTTCTGATCTCTGAAGGAAACTATTCCTTTCATATCATATATTTTATTGTCGTCCAATACACCTCTGAAAATGGGCTAATCTATCTTTCTATATGCTGTGCTTGTGGAAAGATCAGTGGAAGATTCCATGCATGTTTTCCGAAGCGACTACCGTAATGGTTATGTATGTATACACTACATATTTAGCATGATGATTTATATTTCTTTATTCTAGTTTCAGAAATAAAATACCGGGACCCAAGATTTCAAAAGAGGAGCAAACTTCATGGATCGTTCTCCATGAACCACACACGATACACACCAGACATTGGGGTACCTGCTCACGAAATGACGTCATTTCCGTTTCAAACATCATTACGTCATCCATCGCCAATAACAACGTACGGTGTTCCAATGTATTATGCTGATGACCAACAGACCTCGTCAAGTTTTAACAGTGCAGACTCATGTGCTAGTTTAGTTCCGAATAATCACAGACCTAGTAAATTAACGATGAATCTACGAGACAATATGCCTCGAGATTGTGTTGTGTAAACTAGTGATATAGGCTAGCTCACGTTAATTGACCTGGCAGAGCATCCCTAGCTAATGGCTAGGGATGCTGTGCCAGGTCATTTATTGTGAGCTATACAGTGTACCGTTTTAAAGATCATAATGTTAAGAAACCATTCTCATATCATGAACGATAAACGATTCCTCATTACACACAAAGGATGTATATTGATGATTTTCAACAAAAACATCGTAACTGCAGCTTAGTTCAAGCTGCAGTTACGAGTTTGTTGTTGAAAAGCGACGATATGGACTTATGTCTAATGTGTTTTCAACAACATATATTATTTTGTTTATTCTTTGATTCTTTTCGAATATTACTCGTCTTAAATATGAAGGTTGAAAGCTACTGTAGACGACAAAAATGATGATAACAAAGATATGATTTGTGTAAAATATGGCACAGAAAATAATGAGACAAAAGGAGAAACTGCTGGTTATCAGCAGTTTCTTCTTTTGTTTCAATGTTTTCCCAAGCTTGTTCTATTAGGGACGTCAAAACCAGGTCTTGTAGGGATAGGGTTAATCAGAGAAAACTCGAATTAAATTATGTACATGTGCACATGACACTAATATTATTATATCTCGACTTCGGATATGTCAGATTTCTGTGTAGGTCGAAGTGAAAATCTTCTACTCCTTCTTATCAATTTAGATAAAAATGGCCAAATGAATTGTTTTGGAATACATAAAACCATTTGAATTATACTAGTACAAGAAATATTGCTGGCTTCGGACAATTTGTATTTATTTTTCTTCTATATTTCAATAATAGACTCTATACACAAAAGACGTTTAAATACCATTACGGAAATCGAATGTGTCGAACCAACGATATCTCGAGATAAAAATTATATCTGCGACTCCGATACAACGAGTTTGAACTTTTCGGCAAAGGATATGCAAAACGTACCAAAGCCTATACCATCCTTACTAGTGTCATAATATTTGTGTCTTTAAAGGGAAACTGATTTTCATTTATTTTAATTTAACATCAAATTTATGTTTTGGATTTATTAGGAGACTATCTGTTATTATACGATTGAACCGTATCCTGCTATTGCAGAGGCCATTCGTTTGGTAAACGGTGCTAAAGGACTACGATAGGAAACTCTCTAATTCTATACTGATGTTTTCAGTAAATAAGGGATTTTGTTTTTGTTACTTCAAAGATTGCACAGAAGCCTGTCAGTAGTCTGTCAAAAAGGCAAAGCAAGTCAATAACATAAACGACCACAGAGACTTTCCTTGGGTCAGTGAGAGTACCAATTAACGTTTTAGATAAAGAACTACCAGTGCTTCAATCAATATAAATCGACTTGTAAATGAGCTGGGCCATTGAAAGGGGACCCTTGATGCATTTTTGACAAAAAATGGAACAAAAAACATTTAGCCTAAACTGGAATTTCTACCAGAATCTTTAATGCAAATTGCTTCTTACTGTCACCACCGTATATATTAAACCTACATGAACAAGAGAGAAGCACGGATCTTGATCAGACTGCGTGTATACGCAGGCTGATCAAGATTTATGCTGAGCTCAAATATCCTTAAGACCCCTTTTCAAGACCAAAACTCAAAAGCTTTTATATGAGCAAATGCTTTTACCAGCCTCATGGTTATTTATAAGTGTTCGCTTCACAGGGTCTTTGGAATCAGTGATTACTAAAGCGACAAAAGACTCGTTAAGCCATTTTCTTTATTCAAACAGAAATTGAATAATGCAACATGAATAAACGATGATTGGGCACCCTTATCTTTGAAAGCGTTTCAGGGCTTTTTGTTTAAAAAATCTCGAATTCAAAAAACTGCTGGTAAATTTTCAGAAAAATTAGATACGAGGTAGATTATTGACGCTTAATCTTTTTGTTTAAAAACAATGCAATGTAAATGTAAGCGATGTGGTATTATTTTATTATTATTTGTGCTAAGAATTTTGAATTGATTTATATATGTTCATTTAAATTTCAACTATAGAAGGAAATATGCATGTAAGATCTATTTCTACATTCACACCTAGCTTCAAGTTACAATATAATTTATAATATATCTGTCAGAATGCACCGACATCGTCACATGTTTTCTTCATATTTTCAATTTCTTACAAAAATGTGAGATCTATCCTTCCCGAAAAAAGGGAACGTGTTTCGAGATACATAATAGAGGAAGCTTGTAAGCCCATTGATACAAACGAAAGAATTGCTGATAACCACAATTAAGTTTTCCCATTTTCCAATAACAATTTCTAAGCTATGATTTACAAAACGCCTTGATGTATCAGCCTCAATGTTATCTTATGAAATTGCTTTCAAACTGGACCAAACTAAAATCTTGCCATTTTGGAAAGGGTTAAATGTCAATGAAAAGCTATATGTCATATAGAACATGTTTTCTAGTCCAATAGTTAACAATAATAGTATGTTACAGAATATTGTATGGAAATGTATTTAAGATAATCGAACACGTCCGAATACATTCGCATATTTGAACTTCCGGTTTGTTAATGATATTCGGAACACTCGGCTGAACAAATTAAGAATTCTATGAGAAATCAAGCTGTTCGCATTACCAAACACGTGACCAATTTATTTTTCCTTGACCCTTCCCCCCCAAAAGCCAACATTTTTAGCCGATCGAAATTTAAAGAAGGCTCAGACACAAAATAAGTTTAAATTGAGGGAATTAACCCATAACCACACACTAACTTTTTAAAGCCCATACAAGATGCTTTTGGAAAACATCGTTGAAAAAGAAGAAATTGCTTGTGACAAGCAATTTCTTCATTTCCCATAATGTTTTATATCAAAAAATGAATAGAATTTGAAAAAAAAATCATCTCTTGGAAAATGTCGACTTTGACCTCTTTCAATATGGACATTTTGTTGTTGGTAATGGGTTAATCAAATAATATGAGGAGGAAAACGGTGTATCTTGCCTCCAGTTGTCCCTGTAAGGATGTCTTACGACGGTTTGTTTAGGAAAGGATAAACTTTGACTTTTAAATCCCCTGTTATCTCCAATGTAGAGTACCAAGTAGGCCTACATCATTCTACGGGTGGATACGACCCAATGCAGTCTTTTCATAAACAATGCGGAAAAAGGAAGAGCATGTCTGCACTATCATTTTCTTTCTATTTTCTTTACAATATACATGTAGATGTATTCTTTGTAAAATAGCATATCAATTTTTGCAATCCTGTTCCCTTTTTCATGCGTAAGTCCGTTTTTCAGATAAGCTGTGCCAGTTTCAAGTGTATTTACGCTGCATTTTAACAAAACCTCGTAACTGAAGCTTAAAACAATCTGCAGTTACGAGGTTTTCAGTGAAAAGCGACATTTTTCTGAAGAAAGTATCTTACCGGTATGTTGAATTAAGTCTATGAAATACATTAATTGGAATAGACAGGTATGCGTACTTTCTGTCGTGAATTTTAAAGTGTCTAAATGACAGCAAAGGACAAAAAACGTTAGAAATTCGAGAAAGAGAAAAAAGAATTCTATTTGGAAATGAAATAAAGAAATATTAAATATTCATATTCTTAGAACTAGATATGTTTTATTGAAATTTTTTCGCCTATAGGCGATTATTGTAGTATCATTTTTTGATGTACAGATATCGCTAGAAAATAAATTAGATATATATATATATATATTCACTATATTGTTACTGAATTATTTTAACCCGTTTCCAAACAGCGGCGCTTTTTGGTGCTTCTATTAAAGTTTTAGAAAAACACTAAGACAAAAGAAGAACGTGTTGATAATTAGCCTTTTCTCCCTTTGTCTCGATTTTTCATTCCTGGACTGTTCCAAATACTATCTTTCACATTAACCCATTACTGAAAAATAACACCTTTTGACTCCCTCAGAGGAAAAAGCTTGGAAAACATTGTGGGAAATGAAGAAATTGCTTGTGACAAGCAATTTCTTCATTTCTCACTATGTTTTCTATACAGAATACCAAACAATGTACACTTTCCTTCATGTGAAATTGCCGTCTGTAACATCTTTGAATTTGGACCTGTCTAAAATTTTGTCATCTGGTAATCGGTTAACCACTTTGTTGTTTACGGCACTTTAAATTTGGACTATCCTAAAATTGTGTTTTTGGGAAAGTTTAATAAGATATAATAAGTGAAGAAATATACGGAAAAGTAGACAGAAATGTATTACGACAGTGGAAACACACACGGATAAAGAGAGACATTGAGAGACAGGAAACGATATGAAAAAAGAGTGACAAATTAATATTGTATCATGCATTTCGAAAACATTGAGGGTAAAGGACCAAAACATTTATCGTCCGTTTTTTTAAATTTCCCTTATATTTCTTTAATCAATATACCAGACATTGGTCAACATGGGATCTTTAAAGAAATATAAGTGTCATCATACTTTCACGAAAACACCAAACAGCTTTGCTGCAGACACACTCGTGGAGGGAAAGGGGGCATTGAAAACAACGACTGGAATAAAGGAAGCATATCGATGCTTTTCGACAAAAACGTCGTATCTGTAGCTTGTTTTAAGCTGCAGTTACGAGATGTTTGTTTAAAAGCAACGGTATCTCTTCGTGAGGGTATATTAAATTTTTATGGTCGTATTGCCATCCAATTCGTTGACTGTATTGTATTTTTATTTGAACAACATTATTTTGTCAACCAAAATACGAATTGACCCATCAAAGAACTCATTTAGTCACGTGCATCCCTAAGATCTCCGACACAGATACGACAATTTAGAAGTCAATAAAGAAAGGATTTGTGTACAATATAGCACAGAAAATACTGAGACAAAAGGAGAAACTGCTGGTTATCAGCAGTTTCTTCTTTTGTCTCAATGTTTTCTCAAGCCGTTTCTAATAGGGACTTCAAAACCAGGTCTTGTTTAGGAAAGGGTTAAAGGCGTATTTTTCGCTTATTAATAACAACTAAGAACAAGAGGGCCAGAATGGCGCTATATCGCTCACCTGAAAGAAGTTTAAGACTCGCCCACTTTTTTTGACGAATCAAAAATTTGCAAACAAATTTTGAAAAGGGTCACTCAAGGAACATCGTTGCCAAATTTGTTTCAAATTGACCCCATGCTTGATTTTTAAAGAATTTTCTTATGATTTCTCAAAGTCTGATAAGCCACGCCCTTCCATGCCCACTTTTTTGACCAATACAAAATTTGCCAACATATTTTAAAAAGGGTCACTCAGGGAAAATTTCTGTAAAGTTTCCTTCAAATTGGGCCAATGGTTGATTTTTAAAGAATTGCTTAGGATTTCTGTAAGTCCGATAAGCCACGCCCAATTTTTTCTGACGAATAAAAAATTTGAGAAAATTTTTTGAAAAGAGTTACCCAAGGAACATTTCTGCCAAGTGTGGTTCAAATTGGGCCAATGGTTGATTTTTAAAGAATTTTCTTATGATTCCTCCAAGTCCGGTAAATGCTGACCTGCTGCGCCCACAATTTCGGATGAATAAAAAGTCCGCGAACAAATCTTAAGAAGGGTCACCCATGGAACATTCCTGCCAAATTTGGTTTTGATTGGCCTTATGGTTAAGGAGAAGAAAATTTTTGAAGAATTTTTTAACAATTTCTCTTGGTTAGATAAGCCCCGCCCTGCCACACCCACATTTTTTGACGAAACTATAAATTTAAGAACAAATGTTGAAGAGGGTCACTCAAGGAGCAATTCTGCCAAGTTTGGTTTAAATTGGCCCATTGGTTGATTTTTAAAGAATTTTCTTAGGATTTCTCTAAGGCTGATAAGCCACTTACTCCCTGCCAGGCCCTCATTTTTTGACAAATGTAAAAATTTGTGAATCAATTTTGAAAAGAGAGACTCAAAGAACATTCCTGCAAAGTCTGCTTCAAATAGGCCCCATGGTTAATTTTTAAAGAATTTTCTTATGATTTCTCTAAGTCTGATAAGCCCCTTTCTCCCTGCCACGGCCACAATTTTTTTACAAATGAAAATATTTGTGAACAAATTTTAAAAAGAATGGCTTAAGGTACATCCCTGCAAAGTCTGGTTCAAATTGGCCTAATGGTTGATTTTTAAAGATTTTTTTTATGATTTTTCTAAGTCTGATAAGCCCCTTTCTCCCTGCCACGGCCACGTTTTTTGACGAATCAAAAATCTGAGAACAAGTTTTGAGAAGGGTCACTCAAGGAACAACTCTGCCAAGTTTGGTTCAAATTGGAACAATGGTTGATTTTTAAAGAATTTTCTTAGGATTTCTCTAAGTGCGATAAGCCCCGCCCTGCCACGCCCACATTTTTTTGACGAATCAAAAATCCGCGAACAAGTTTTGAGAAGGGTCACTCAAGGAACATTCCTGCCAAGTTTGGTCAAAATTGGCCTGTTAGTTTTGGAGAAGAAGATGTTTGAAGAAATTGTTGACGGACGGACAGACGGACAGACGGACGACGGTCGGTGAGTGACCACAATAGCTCCCCTCGAGCACTTCGTGCTCAGGTGAGCTAATAAGGGACCACCCAGGGAACATTTCTGCCAAGTTTGGTTGATTTTGACCAAGTAGTTTAGGAGATGTCGTTTAAAGAAATTTTTGAGCTTTTGTGAAATTTCCCATTTTCCGATGCCACGGAAACCAGAATTTTTCATGGATTTCAATTCCTTTAGCAATCATTATAAGGGACCACCCAAGGAACATTTCTGCCAAGTTTGGTTGATTTTGACCCAGTAGTTTAGGAGGAGATGTCGTTTAAAGAAATTGTTGACGCAGTGACGGACAGACGGACAACAGACAGACCGACAGACGGACAGACGGACAGACGGACGCCGGACATTGATAGATCACAATACCTCACCTTGAGCACTTCGTGCTCAGGTGAGCTAAAAACTGAAGGCATTTCTAGGCAATAGAATAAACAATCTTTGCATCAAGACATGCTTTTACAAATGAAACAAGAGATGTTTGTAAAACATATATGCCCCCTTCAAGTGCCTACATTTGATGTAGGTCAAAGTCCAAGGTCAAGTTAACAAGGTCCAAGGTCATGGTCAAATATGAAAGGTCTTGGTAGGAGGTGTCTATGTGTGAAATATCAAGGCTGTATATGTAAAAGTAAAATGATATATAGGCCAGATTAAAGGTTTTAAAAGTAGGCCAAATGCCAAAGTCATGGTCATGGTCAAATGTGAAAGGTCTCGGTCGTAGGCGTCCATGTGTCAAATATCAAGGCTGTATGTGTAAAAGGACATGATATATCAGCTAGGTTAAAATTTTATAAAAGTAGGTAAAAGTCCAAGGTCAAGGTCACAAGGTCCAGGGTCATTGTCAAATGTGAAAAGTCTTGGTAGGATGTGTCCATGTGTGAAATATCAAGGCTGTATGTGTAATAGCACATGAGATATAGGCCCAGTTTATTTTTTTTTAAAGTAGGTCAAACTCCAAGGTCAGGGTCACAAGGTCCAAGGTCATAGTCATATGTGATAGGTCTTAGTCGGAGGTTTCCATGTGTCAAATATCAAGGCTGTATGTGTAAAAGGACATGATATATCGGCCAGGTTAAAGTTTTTTCAAAAGTAAAACAAACTCCTAGGTCAAAGGTTAAAGTTTTTAAAATGTAGGTCAAACTCCAATGTCAATGTCACAAGGTCCAATGTCGTGGTCAATTGTGAAAGGTCTAGGTAGGAGGTGTCCATGTGTGAAATATCAAGGCTGTATGTGTAATAGGTCATGAGATATATGTCCGGTTTATTTTTTTTAAAGTAGGTCAAACTCCAAGGTCAAGGTCACAAGGTCCAAGGTCATGGTCAAATGTGAATGATGTTGATAGGAGGTATCTATGTGTGAGATATCAAGTCTGTATGTGTAAAAATACATGAGATATAGGCAAGGTTAAGAATTAAGTGTGAAAATCAACAAAGGGCAATAACTCCAAGAAGTTGATCGGCAAGGTTATGGTTCTTGTGCACTGCACCTCTCCATAATAAGATCTATATACCTGTAAAGTTTCATGATTCTACCTTACACACTTTTTGAGTTGTGCTCTGGACAAGAATCAAGTTATAAAATTAACAAAGGGCAATAACTCAAAAATTTTGATCGGCAGAGTTACGATTATTGTGCACTGCACCTCTCCATAATGATATCTATCCACCTGTAAAGTGTCATGATTCTACCTTATATACTTTTTGAGTTATGCTCCGGACAAGAATCAAGTTTGAAAATCAACAAAGGGCAATAACTCCAAAAATATGATCAGCAGAGTTAGGGTTCTTATGCACTGCACCTCTCCATAATGAGATCTATCCACCTGTAAAGTTTCATGATTCTTCCTTACATACTTTTTGAGTTATGCTCCGGACAAGAATCAAGTTTGAAAATCAACAAAGGGCAATAACTCCAAAAAAATTGATCGGCAGAGTTACGGTTCTTGTGCACTGCACCTCTCCATAATGAGATATATCCATCTGTAAAGTTTCATGATTCTACATTACATACTTTTTGAGTTGTGCTCTAGACAAGAATCAAGTTATAAAATCAACAAAGGGTAATAACTCAAAAAATTTGATCGGCAGAGTTACGGTTCTTGTGTCATGATTCTACCTTACATACTTTTTGAGTTATGCTCCGGACAAGAATCAAGTTTGAAAATCAACAAAGGACAATAACTCCAAAAATATGATCAGCAGAGTTACAGTTCTTGTGCACTGCACCTCTCCATAATGAGATATATCCATCTGTAGAGTTTCTTGATTCTACCTAACATACTTTTTGAGTTATGCTCCGGACAAGAATCAAGTTCGAAAATCAACAAAGGGCAATAACTCCAAAAATTTGATCGGCAGAGTTACGGTTCTTGTGCACTGCACCTCTCCATGATGAGATATATCCACCTGTGAAGTTTCATGATTCTACCTTTAATACTTTTTGAGTTATGCTCCGGACAAGGTTTGGTCTACGGACAGACCGACCGACCTACGGACCGACCGACCGACCTTCCGACCGACCGACCGACACCTTCAAATCAATATACCCCCATTTTCTTCGAAAGGGGGCATGAAAATCAACAAAGGGCAATAACTCAAAAATTTTGATCGGCAGAGTTACGGTTCTTGTGCACTGCACCTCTCCATAATGAGATCTATCCACCTGTAAAGTGTCATGATTCTACCTTACATACTTTTTGAGTTATGCTACGGACAAGAATCAAGTTTGAAAATCAACAAAGGGCAATAACTCCAAAAATATGATCAGCAGAGTTACAGTTCTTGTGCACTGCACCTCTCCATAATGAGATATATCTATCTGTAAAGTTTCATGATTCTACCTAACATACTTTTTGAGTTATGCTCCGGACAAGAATCAAGTTTGAAAATCAACAAAGGGCAATAACTCCAAAAATTTGATCGGCAGAGTTACGGTTCTTGGGCACTGCACCTCTCCATGATGAGATATATCCACCTGTGAAGTTTCATGATTCTACCTTTAATACTTTTTAAGTTATGCTCCGGACAAGGTTTGGTCTACGGACAGACCGACCGACCTACGGACCGACCGACCGACCTTCCGACCGACCGACCGACACCTTCAAATCAATATACCCCCATTTTCTTCGAAAGGGGGCATAAAAATCAACAAAGGGCAATAACTCAAAAATTTTGATCGGCAGAGTTACGGTTCTTGTGCACTGCACCTCTCCATAATGAGATCTATCCACCTGTAAAAAGTCATGATTCTACCTTACATACTTTTTGGGTGAGTTCATGACGAACGCGAGTTCAACTCGGGAAAGACTTCTAAAAATAATTTCCGCATGCGCATAGAACAATCCATTTGAACGACTTTATCCACTGACGGGTGCAAACAAATACACGTGTTTAGTAAATTCGAAATTTAGGCCACAAAATGCAATATATAAATCAAAATCGGTTAAAATAAATGATAGTCCGTGTTAAAACACCCATACATGGCACAAAAAAGTATATTTTGAGTAAATGCACGAGTTTTTTCTTCGGACTTGGCTTTTGTTGTTATTGTGCGCCTTTTGGCGCCATCTAGGAACCCCAGTAACACCAGCCTTGGCCAGGGTTAGTGGAGTCGAGGTCAAAAGGTTGAGATGACGTCACTAGCGTGGAACCCTAGGCTGTTCATATGGAACTCGGGTTACCCGTATCGAACCCGCATTGCCATATGAACTTACCCTTTGAGTTATGCTCCGGACAAGAATCAAGTTTGAAAATCAACAAAGGGCAATAACTCCAAAAATATGATCAGCAGAGTTACAGTTCTTGTGCACTGCACCTCTCCATAATGAGATATATCCATCTGTAAAGTTTCATGATTCTACCTAACATACTTTTTGAGTTATGCTCCGGACAAGAATCAAGTTTGAAAATCAACAAAGGGCAATAACTCCAAAAATTTGATCGGCAGAGTTACGGTTCTTGGGCACTGCACCTCTCCATGATGAGATATATCCACCTGTGAAGTTTCATGATTCTACCTTTAATACTTTTCGAGTTATGCTCCGGACAAGGTTTGGTCTACGGACAGACCGACCGACCTACGGACCGACCGACCGACCGACCGACCGACCTTCCGACCGACCGACCTTCCGACCGACCGACCGACCGACACTTGCAAATCAATATACCCCCATTTTCTTTGAAAGGGGGCATAATAAATGTGAAATGTCACATTTCAGAATTATTTCACGAAAATTTTACTTTTATTCTATCTGAGAGAGCATCTTTTCACACGAAAATTCTGAAAATTTCAAGCCAAAATATTGAACCGTTTACGAGAAATATATATTTTTGTGCTAAAATTAAACAATTTGTTGTGGGCAACAGTTCAGATTTATATAGAATTTGTCATTTCTGTCTCAACTTTGGAGGCGTATTTTTCGCTTATAAATTACAACTTAAAAAAATGATAGCATTTCTATGCATTAGAATAAATAATCTTTGCATCAAGACACACTTTTGAAAAATGAAATAAATGTAAAATGTTACTTTAAGGTCTGCATCTGGAGCCATTATTGGATCTGAGAACTTCACGGATCCCGATAAGCCTATATACGTACACACACAGTCTTGTCAGAACGAGTGTTGTTCTCAGTAAGTAAGATCATTGTTGCCCGGCACGTGCGCATCAACAACTTGATAGAGTCACGGTGGAGATTTGTGCATCATGGGATGGATACCGAATACGGACAAAATAATCTCGATTCTGGTAAGATTTTGCAATTACTTCGGAATCCTTATTCGTGCATTAATTTTCAAAAGGTTTGTTGCATGTACCCTGCCTTACCGAGCTTTTTCATCGGATGTATGACATTATTAGATAACTCGTGGTACTTTTTTCAAAACATTGTCCCAACCGACCAGAGAGCGAAATGGTAACGACTACGGCCAAATTAACCACGCTTCGGGTAAGAATTTGTGCAATAACTTTCTTATTTCTGCGTCAATTTTCATGCAGTTTGTTGCATGTACTCCGCCTTACTGAGCCCTTTTCTCAGATGTATTACTGGAAACTCTGGAAAACAAAAAATTAGTCGTAGCAGCAATGAAACTGCATTTCTTAAGTAACTGTGCTTTTGCTTTGGTTAACGATCGGCCTATCGCGGAAGACAATCAACAGAAAGATTGTCGTCTGCAACATCTCTAAAATAGGATCGTCATGAATTATTATCGTTTGGAAAGGCTACATGCAGATAACGTAATATCTTCAACAACCCACGGATGACACAACGCACGGATGACACATCCTAGTGATTTGTACTTGGAAAAGGGGCTTTCTCAGTCAGCCTGCTTATACAAAACACAAATAATATCAATGTTTTTCTGTGATACAATATCTATTATTTTTGGCGCAAGATCTTATGGCACATGTTTACATTTTGTCCAAATGTAAACAAAACAGTTTTGTATAAAAGATGAATAAATTCTTCATAAGTAGTGGCGTAGACATGTTGAAAGTTTAGGTACAGTGGTAGAGCGGTCTGTTCACTGTTCAGAGTTTTCTGCGCTTTATGGAACAATGTTTTGTTTACATCTGAACAAAACATAAACATGTGCCATACGATCTTGCACCAATAATACATGTAGCAAACGGTCGATAATAATAAAGATTCCAACAAAACTCCCTTTGATAAAACGTAGAACTTGTACATGGTGTTTTTTTAACCCATTACCAGACAGAATTGTTTCGGACTGTTCCAAATTCAGAGATGGTGCAGACGACAATTTTAAGTTAATATTATATAATTACATTTTTTTGGTCTTTTGGGGTAGAAAACATTGTTGGTTATGAAGAAATTGCTTGTCTCAAGCAATTTCTTCATTTTCCACTTTGTTTTCCTATGCCATTTACTTTTGGGAAGTTAAAAAGAGTCACTGTGTGGCAATGGATTTATACGACAATGTACCTTTTGCAAAACTCTATACCATATCTATTGCTCGGAAGATTTATTCATTATCTTTGAATAATTTAAACCGTACTTCAGTTCGTACAAAAGTTGCAAAGAAGCTTTTAGTCAAATATGATTGAGCATTTTTAAAGAAACGTTTATTTTATCGCCACAAATTGTCACTTGGGACACGCTTTATTTGAAGTATGAATATTTCACTTTCATTTGGACAAGAAACCACTAAAACTTAGGAAATCTCTAATTGAATGCATTTTGTTTGAAAAGAGATCTGAGGATAAATGGAAAGCCGAACAACTTATGAGGAAAATCGTTGATTTATTACAATATTCCGTATATCTATTGAAATGAAATATTCATTTTAATTTCTGTAAAACAGTTTTAGGTGAGCTCTAGGAAAGCAACCCTTATAGCATTTGAGAACAAAATGTTTCTAAGGAAAGCTTATCCCTAATTTCAGTCTGATCGGTACCCATGCTGTTGTCTTACAATTACTAAAGACAATGAATGACCCAATCTGAATGAATCTAGATGACATAATTTCACTGAAAGATAATATCTAAATCTATTTAGATTGTGAATGACCCAGACGGCGTGTATATGCATGCTGATTTGGTTTCCTGTGGCCTCAAATACTAAATGGGCCTTTTTCAGCAATTCGGCCCGTTGATTGCAGGGAATATGCATAGTAATAGGTTTTACTATTTGTTAAAAGAAAATAGAATAAATAAAATGAAGCATTGTTAATTTACCATTTCTCAAACGATAGGACTTCTGACTGAACCAAATTCAAAGCTTGAAAAAATGCTGACAACGAAAAATGGAAAATTGAGACAAAAAATAAAAGGAAAATACTGGAAATTAACCGTATAAGATTAATTTATCTCAATATTTTCCAATTTTGTAGAGGTTGCGGACGTCAAAATTAGATATTGTTTGGAAAACAACAAGATATGTTTGGGTGCGTTCCATTCGGCTGTTCGGCACTGTTCCAAATGTTCTGTTCAAGTCATGCCGAATGGAACGCTTTCGGAACAGAAAAGGAGTAGGGAAGTCTAAAACTCGTACGGCCAGTCTAAAAATAGACTTTGGTCACCCGCTTGGTCTAAAAATAGACTTTGGTCGCCCGCTGGGTGTTGTGTATTGGTCAAATGTCGTATTAAAATGTATAATTCATCTATTTTTGCTGAAATAATTTGATTTCTGTTATACAGTTTATAAGAAATATTAATCAATTTCCATCCGCCTCAGTTTTAATCGAAGGTTGCCATGCTAGTGACGTAACTGTTCTGCTTGCACCACCTATTCTCCGGGAACAAGCAGAACATGTTCCGAACACTGTTCTGTATCATTCCATTGAGTTCCGGACTGTTCGGCACACTAGGAACAGCCAATGGAACGCACCCTTTGTAAAACATATATGCCCCCTCAAGGGCCTATAATTGATGTAGATTAAAGTCTAAGGTCAAGGTCACACGGTCCAAGGTCATTGTCAAATATGAAAGGTCTTGGTAGGTGTCCATGTGTAAAATATCAAGGCTGTATATGTACAATGACATAAAATATAGGCCAAGTTAAAATTTTCAAAAGTAGGCCAAATACCAAGGTCAAGGTCACAAGGTCCAAGGTCATGATCAAACGTGAAAGGGCTTGGTCGTAGTTGTCCATGTGTCAAATATCAAGGCTGTATGTGTAAAAGGACATGAAATATCGGCCAGGTTAAAGTTTTTTCAAAAGTAAAACAAACTCCAAGGTCAAGGTCCAAGGTAATGGTCAAATGTTAAAGGTCTTGGTTGGAGATATCCATGTGTGAAATATTAAGGCTGTAGGTGTAATAGGACAGGCGATACATGCCTGGTTTAAGTTTTGAAAAAGTAGGTCAAACTCCAAGGTCAAGGTTGCAAGGTTCAACGTCATAGTCAAATGTGACAGGTCTTGGTAGGAGGTGTTTATGAGTGAAATATCAAGGCTGTAGGTGTAATAGGACATAAGATATAGGTCAGGTTAAAGATTTTTAAAAGTGGGTCAAACTCTGATATCAAGGTCACACCGGCCAAGGTCATGGTCAAATGTGAAAGGTCTTGGTAGGAGGTGTCCATGTGTCAAATATCAAGGCTGTATAGGTACCAGGACATGAGATATAGGCCAGGTTAAAGCTTTTTAAAAGTAGGTCAAACTCAAAGGTCAAGGTCCAAGGTCATGGTTAAAAGTAAAAAGTCTTGGTTTGAAGTGACCATGTGTGAAATATCAAGGTCCAAGGTCATGATAAAATGTGAAAGGTCTTGGTCGTAGGTGTTCATGTGTCAAATATCAAGGCTGTATGATAATAATAATAATAATAATAATAATAATAATAATAATAATAATAATAATAATAATAATAATAATAATAATAATAATAATAATAATAATAATAATAATAATAAATAATAATAATAATAATAATAATAATAATAATAATGATAATAGTTATAATAACAACAATAATAATAAAGACTTTATTTAACGAGGCAGCACAGTTGGGATAAACCCAGTCTTCCCTGTGGGCCTTTATGTGTAAAAGGACATGATATATCGGCCAGGTTAAAGATTTTTTAAAAGTAGATCAGGTCCAAGGTCATGGTCAAATGTGAAAGGTCTTGGAAGGATGTATCCATGTGTGATATATCAAGGCTGTATGTGTAATAGGACATACGATATAGGCCCAGTTTAAATTTTCAAAAGTAGGTCAAACTCCAAGGTCAAGCTCGCAAGGTCCAATGTCATAGTCATATTAGAAAGGTCTTAGTCGGAGGTGTCCATGTGTCAGATATAAAGGCTGTATGTGTAAAAGAACATGATATATCAGCCAGGTTAATTTTTTTTAAAAGTAGGTCAAACTCCAAGGTCAATGTCACAAGGTTCAAGATCATGGTCGAATGTTATATGTCTTGGTAGGAGGTGTCCATGTGTGAAATATCAAGGCTTTATGTGTAATAGGTCATGAGATAAAGGCCCGGTTTAATTTTTTTAAAAGTAGGTCAATCTCCAAGGTCAAGGTGACAATGTCCAAGGTCATAGTCAAATGTGAACGATATTGATAGAAAGTATCCAAGTGTGAGATATCAAGGTTGTATGTGTAAAAGGGCATGAGCTATAGGCCAGGTTTAGAATTAAGTGTGAAAATCAAAAATGACAATAACTCCAAAAATTTGATCGGCAGAGAACCCTTTACGGTACTTGTGCTATGCCCCTCTCCATAATGAAATTTATCCACCTGTTAAGTTTCATGATTCTACCTTACATAATTTTTTAGTTATGCTGCGGACAAGAATCAAGTTTGAAAATCAACAAAGGGCAATGACTCCAAAAATTTGATCTGCAGAATTACGGGTCTTGTGCACTGCACCTCTTCATAATGAGATCTATCCACCTGTAAAGTTTCGTGATTCTACCTTACATACTTTTCGAGTTATGCTCCGGACAAGAATAGAGATTGAAAATCAACAAAGGGCAATAACTCCAAATATTTGATCGGCAGAGTTACGGTTCTTGTGCAATGTACCTCTCCATAATGAGATCTATCCACCTATGAGGTTTCATGATTCTACCTTACACACTTAGAGTTATGCTCCGGACAAGGTTTGGTCTACGGACCGACCGACCGACTTACCAACCAACCTACCGACACTTGCAAAACAATATACCACCATTTTCTTCGAAAGGGGGCATAATTAGTACACTGTTGTTTTAGGGTGGTTTATCAATATTTTATTATGCGATATTGATAATAGTTTTTTTTCAAAAAGATTTTTAACTACGTCGACAGTAAATCACTCGAATACCACGTATCAATCAAGATTCTGACAAACGATAATTTGGAAAACATTATACAGAAAAGAAAAATACTGACTATTAGACATACTTTAACACAGCCATACTGGACAATCGTACGCACCCTAGTAATTGCAATCAAGTGACATATCCAATGTGTCAGCTATTTAGAGGTGCCCGCAGCTATGACTTTATCCATTTTATCACCAGTCGCTATCGCGTAAACATTGTCGGTTCAATGAAAGTACAATTTGATGGTATCGTAATTTTAGGGTTGTTGTCTATGTAAATCTCTAACTTAACGATTCTCTCCGTTATCCTTTCCCAAACGTCAATTTTGAACTTGTCCACATAAACGGGTGTTTCAGACTAGCGCAAAATATACGACTACTATACGGTTCAATCACTGTCTGTCTCTTTCTTTTAAACTTTTTCATCCGTCTGCTAGTTGTTAAATGTTTCCAAGTATTATAGGTAAAGAAGCGGCTTAAAACCTACCTTTCTATTATAAGGCATTTGTGACAAATGCGCTTGGACTCATTTGGCTTCATTTGCTTTGAATGTCAAACCTTGCTAGGTTGAAGAAAGACACGTGTCTCGTGTGATTGCAAACAGTTAAGAACCCTTTCTATTTTTTCATCTAAATGATTTTGTGCAAATTTGTAAATTGACGACGCCTTATGGATACTTTACAGTTTTTCGATCCATGATTGTGGGGTAAAGGTAAGGACAACAGTCACCAAAAATTAAGATACCATCTTGTTTTATTGCCATTGACCGTTCTGTTGACACTTTGTAATCATAAGGTATACGTCATTATTGTGTCTGCACCCAGGAAATGGGATTGTCCTTGCTGTTACTTTGAAGGGTGACCTAAATATCGTTAAAAAACACAATAATATTTACACGTAAAGGAAATGGGAAACATTCCTTATAGCATTAGAGAAAGTCGTGTTTCATGACTAGACTGTGCCTAAATGCATTCTGACCAGGATCCATGCTGCTTTCAGTTCGGGTTGCTACAGGTCATGAAGTAGCTATTGGAGACCAACATGGTTGTTGATTACACTGCGTATGTACACGCGGTATGATCTTTAGACATGTTTGGCTGAAAATCCTTACGG
This sequence comes from Fragum sueziense, assembly GCA_963680895.1. Lineage (NCBI taxonomy): Eukaryota > Metazoa > Mollusca > Bivalvia > Cardiida > Cardiidae > Fragum > Fragum sueziense. The sequence goes on from OY804596.1 coordinate 12,021,900, forward strand.
GACCTTTTTTCCAGATCCTGGCAAAGTTACTTTGTAAGAAATATGCTGATTACAATATTACATAATTGTTGAGTACAAATCTAGTAAGTTGAAACCTAAATGGATTTTGTCGACTTGCCGATTTCAACCTCGTTAGAATATGAGATTTAAATTGCATCAGAACATTTTTAAGGTATTTCAAAAACGTTTCCATTTTGAACTGGGGAACAAATGTGAATGTGTTCTTTTTAAAATAATTCGCTTGGGAGTAAGTCATCATGTGCGTTTTGACCTACTCTGAACTGATACTAATTTGCACACTACATGACAACAAACAGATAACAGACTGAGGGTAAAGGCAAATCCAAACCCCTATGCTGTGGGTACTTATTTAAATCGTAACCACATCGTAAAGTTTGAGGAACATTCAAAATGATTTTCCATGTTGAAAATTCATAACCCCTCTTATCTGTAGCTAGATGTACTTGTCTTATTTGAAAGAAGATGCAGATGACACAACTGGCATGATGCTGAATCATTCGTGTACTTTACAGAAAACACTGAGACAAAAACTGACAATGCTGGTTATAAGTATGGTCTTAACCCTTTCCCAAACAAGACCTGGTTTTGACGTCCTTAATAGATGAGACTTGGGAAACCATTGAAGCAAAAGAAGAAAGTGCTGATAACCAGCACTTTCTCCTTTTGCCTCAATATTTTCTAAGCACTATTGTACATAAATCAAACCTTGATTAACATCCATTTTGTCGTCTGCAGCAGCTTTTGAATAGGACCATCCTAAAATTTTGTTGTTTGGGAAAGAGTTAAATTGACCCAATGCGTCACAATCTTTATTCATTATAATTATTATCATGGACACTAAAAACAGTTCCTAGCTACACCAAGACTCAGGTCTTCATTATGCCTAGTATGTTTTTCATTAGGACGTTAAAACCTAATCAAATCAATCTAATTGAATTTCAACCAGCGTGAAAAGGGTTTGAATTAGGTATCTCAGAGTGATAATCATTGCCCCTTTCTGTGCTTCAATGAAAGTTTTATTAACTTAACCCTTTGCCAAACGACTAAATTAGGGACCCATCGAAGTTCAATAACTATGGTTCTGGTTGCAAGCTACCACTAGAATACAAATAACATGGCATTTGATTTTCGAATGATGGAAGATGTTTACACCAATAGGGAAACGGGTAAATGATAGTCAACAACACTTTTTTTTCTTCAATGCTTTTCATTGAAAACCCTTCGTTACTGTCTACTCATGGCGTCAGAACCAAGCGTGGTTTTGGAAAAGGATGAAAAGGACCACGTGGAAAGGAAGAATCGGATAAAAGCCATAAATTCTTAACACAATAGCAGAGCCCACCAATTAGAGGGCCTTGTAACGTTCGCCAATTACATGGTAAACGAGAATGTAAATCAACGGAAATATCTGTTATTAAAAACGAAAAGCAATATTCGCATACATGTCTTGGGACTTGGGATGGAAAATATTTTGAGTTATTCTAAAAACCTTTTATCTTATATGCTCGAGTCACAAGGAGAAGGGGGTGACGGAAACTGTGGCCCCTTTCTAAAAGGGGACTATCTTTGAAGTGCGAACAGTATCAACCTTAGTCGGTCTGATCGTTGACAAATAAGATGATTTTAGTTAATATACCAGTGAAGTCAAACAGAAATACCTCATTGGTAGATTTCCATGGTTTGAGTGCCTGACCGAGCTCGTAATCGCTATCGGTTAGATTAGATAAAACCGCGTGACACTAATGACGCGTGATGACGTCATAACAATTTCAGTTCTAAACAACAGAGGTTAATCGGCCGAGTTGTGAGAGCGATAACCTCTGTATAGAGTTAATTTTGCAATGACAAGGTACTTATCTGTACTGGATATGAACTCATATAAAGGAATAAACGTCTAAAAAGCATTAGCGATTGTTTTAAACAGATTGCTGTTTTTGTAGAGAAATACTACAATTCATATTATGTAAGCTGTTTATAGCAGTTTCCTAAATAGGTTTATCTCTTTTCTTATATACTTAGATAAACTCAAGAGACATTTTTCATCCAAAAGAAACACATTTTCTGACCCAAAATAACTACATCTCTCACCCTTTCACAGGAAGAAATATATGTACGATTCAATATTTTTTCTTCTTCAGGGGTCAATGGGAAAATATGATTTGAGGTAACAAATAAACGTTCAACTCGATGTGTTTACCCTTTCTAAACCAATGTATGGTTTTGACAACGTTCATGGAAATAGTCTGGAATGTCATTGAGGCAAAAGTAGAAAATCCTGATAACAACCATTCTCTCAAAAGTTTCCGTAAAACACTATAAACTACTTTGCAACTTGCAACTCTGAATGTAGAGAAAAAACGAGAAATTAACAGTATATATCAGGCCCGTAGGAACAGGGGGCTAGGGGTGGCTAAGCCCCAATGTTGCCCAAAAATGCCTAATTTTCTTAATTTTACACTGAAAATTTTGGAACAATCCAAATAAGCCCCCCCCCCCTCAATATTCAGGACAACGGCTTTAGCCCCCCCCCCCCCCATATGAAATTGCTTCCTACGGGCCTGAATATCAAAATAAATAAAATTCAAATGACTTTCTATTGAGTTCAATGTGTCTCGAGTTGACAAAGCTCTCATCTGAATTTAAGGTAGTCCACCCATAATGAGATTCGCGCGATGTCGGAATTATTCGGGCGACGTCGAAAACATTCGGCGGTGGAACTTTCCACCGCCGAATGTTTACGACCGCGCCCGAATAGGTTAGGACACGTAACGACGCAGCTCGAAAAAATCCGATGATTTGTGAATTTCAAAATGGCCACATTACGGATATTCTACCTTAAGCCTTTTTATGTTTCATTCATAATATCCGACGATCAACCATGAGCGACCGATTCAATTTATTTAAACAAAATATATGTGTTTGACTAAATACAACAAAAAAGTGAATTATATGGCATATGGGCGCATCGATTGGTTTGGTTTAAGGAGAAAAATACCACTTGTGGTTAACTCTCTCCCTGTCAAAAAAGTTTTCTTTGGAAAATCTCTTGTAGATATTAAAAAAGAAATGACTTGTGTACAATGTGCACAGAAAGTAAGACAAAAGGAAAATGCAGTCTGTACTGGTCTATTCATAGTCGGAGTGTATAACCCGGTACAACATACGAAAAGGATACGTTTTATACCTTTATCAGTCTTTTCATATACCATGTTCCAAGTTCGATTTCAGTTGTCTCCAATACTGTAAGGTTTTGACCAAAGATGACCTGCATATCCATGTTAATCTATGTTATAATTAGTTATGTCAATTTACATGTACATCAGTACAAATGTCATCGTTGATCGATTCAAAGTATTAGTAGACTGCCACTGTGTTCAAGCCCGTGGGAAGCAATTTTATATGGGGTGTCAAGCCCCTGTGTCTGAACATGTGGGGCTCCTAAGAGTAAAATAAGGAAAAATCGACATTTTTCGCTAACTTTGGGAGGAGCGGCTAAGATGGGGTCCCCCTAATCCTACGGTATGATGTTGCAATAAACTAATTGTTCAATGAAACAGAAGTGTGTATGGAAAAAGAATATTGTTTTACATTCTCTATTGAATCGTTCTAAATAAACTGAAGGGATAACTGACATGTGTAACAAAAACATAACTATATCAAAGCTACAGATAAGAACGGGTGAATACATTCTAGATTTCTCATTTCAAATCCAAACCTTAACTTGTGGGTTCATAACATGGGGTTTGGTGGACAATAAATGAAATATTGAATTTTAAAATGCCCCCACTCCCTCTCATCTGGAACTCTAATTCGAGTCTTCTCTGATGAAAATTCTCTCTTTGATATTTGGACGTCGCTTTAAAAAGCGACATCCAAATATCAAAGTGCGAAATTTCATCAGAGAAGACTCGGATTACTGGAACTCTGGCTATATTTCCCGATGATTCGGAAACTTGTTTGGCGTTCACAGACGTTTCCTCAGAAATACCGAAGGAAAATGCGTTAGGCCACGAATGTACTTCATATTCTTATAGATCTATCATGGCTGCTTTTTAAATGACGTGTTCGGGACATTGACGTCAAAATATGATAGCTGGTAATCCGGACATTTTAATTGCAAAATCATTCCCTCTGACATGTTGGACATTCTCTGATTGACAATGATGCCACTAATCTCTGTCCGACCGATCTTCCTATTTGCATGCAGTATGGAACCGTTTCGACAATTTTTCCATTAAACTCGCAGATCTTTTTAATAAAATGCACCTATGTTAATGAAATATACAATGCCAGTAGAATGCGTTACCTAATATGAACGATTGATCGACAGTAGATGACACTTTTTTTTGTAAAAAACAACAAAAAACATTTAGTTTTTGTATAGTTTGTATTTACTTGGCAGTGCTTGCTATTCCTTTACTTTGGCCTTAAAGTGACATTTCACATTTATTTCATTTTTTAAAAGTATGTCTTGATGCAAAGATTATTAATTCTAATGCGTAGAAATGCTACCAGTTTTTTGAAGTTGTTATTTACAAGCGAAAAATACGCCTTCAAAATTGAGACAGAAATGACAAATTCTGTATAAATCTGAACTGTTGTCCACAACACTTTGTTTAATCTCAGCACAAAAATATATATTTCTCGTAAACGGTTCAATAATTTGGTTTGAAATTTTCAGAATTTTCATAAGAAAACATGCTCTTTCAGATGGAATAAAAGTATAATTTATGTAAAAATAATTCTGAAATGTCACTTTAAAAATTCACTGGATACAAAATATACTGTGTTGGGAGAAAGGACCTACGCGTTATGTAGCATTCAACTGAATGTATTTTAATCAAATGAGACCCGTCATGCTAAAAGGGACCTTATCGGGTGAGTCAAAAATATCGACCCTAGTCAGTCTGCGCAGTCCGCGCAGCCAGACTAGGGCCGACGCTTTTCACTTGTATGTACTTTTTATTTCTGGAATGTTTTCCCTATCTTACTGTACGTTCATTTTTCGCATACGTGATATGGTTGACCTGTGCTGAGTCTGACAAGTTTGTCAAAATTTGGATTTCTGGAGTTCGGATAAGGTCCCTTTTAGCGTGACGGGTCACAAGTGTAAAATTTCAAAGGCGAAAGAGAGTGGCACATTTATGATGTATTTTTAAATAAAAGGCTTAATCTTGCAAAGCTAAATGTTCATAGTCCTATTTGCACGATGATTTAGATGATTTAGGGTATATTTTCTCAAACTTAACGTTGTTTATTATCCAATCTAAAACTGTAGGATAACGTAATAAATCTCACCGTTGTTATAGTTTCACGTGAGATCAATCTCCGAGTTCGCGTTAATCTTACAGAAAATACACCATTTCTGGAAGAAATGGCTTACCTAAAATGGGTTGTTCCTTGAATAAATGGTTAAATGCGCTGATATATGTTGCATTTTACTTATATTGTAAATAGGGGGAAAGGGAATTTAAACAGATACGATAATACTGTCGAGATTGATAGACAGAAAATAATCTTTCTGGTCTATTTCTTTTCTTCACATTTGGAATTGGGTGTTTTTATATTTCATTTCTCGTATTTTAGTGAAACTATAAGGCAAGAATAGAATAACACACATTCGATTTACTTTTTGACTATTTTTTAATCGAAAGAATGTGTTTTCCTACAAAAAACAGTAAAATCAGATAATTCGAGTACATATTGCATTGTCTCAATGTGTAAAAAAATGCAAATAAAGTACACCTATCATTCAAGCATTTCCTAAACGAGACCTGAATTTGACATCCATGGCAAAAAAAAAAAACTTAGGAAAATGTTACATATTCAGTATGTTTTGATGCTTGCATTTTCTCCATTTGTCTTAATATTTTCTGTGCTATATTATTCGCATAACCTGTTTTTATGAAAATCCATTTCGTCGTGAGCATCCAACCTGCACCAGTCTAAAGTTTTACCATTTTAGAAAGGACTAAAAAGTAAACCAACATTAAATACATCGTCGATTTTCATCACAAGCATCGTATCTGTAGCTTGTTTTAAGCTGCAGATACAATGTTTTCTATGAGAAGCAGCGATATGTGTACTGAAAAATCTATCTTGAAGAGACAAAAAGTGCATAAATGATAATTGATGCCTCTTTGCAGCTTCTACATGAACGTGTTATTAAGGCTGCTTAATTAAGGAATATCATGGCAGATACCCATGTATTACAGACAGATGTAGTTAACCAAGTACATGTACCAGGCGGTAAAATTTTAGACTGGTCCAAATTCAAAGATGTTGCAAATGACAACTTGCAATGATATCGTGACTAGAATTTTACATTTTTTTGTATTTTTTGTTAGAAAACATTGTTGGAAATCAAGAAATTGCTTGTGTCAAGCAATTTCTTTATTTTCTTCAATGTTTTCCAAACCAAAGAGTTTTAAGGAAGTAAAAAGAGTCAAAGTGTGGTAACCGGTTAACAATTCCAGCAATATGTCGTTCCCGCAAGTTGTAGAATAACGACTTTGAATATATTCAGATACAAAAAAAATACAGAACACCACCAGCTCATTCTTTTCTTTTGACCATTATTGGGCTATTAATTATCATTTCCATGGAGTTTTTTAGATAATATGAAACCACTTTAAATAAGAGTTTGTCTTTAACCCATTGCCAGACGGCAAACCTTTAGACCCGTCCAATTTCAAAGACGCTTTAAAATAAACGAAACCGTGCATCTTTTTGTCTTTCATTGTCGAAAATATTGTGGAAAATAAAGTAATTGCTTGTCACAAGCAATTTACTAATTTTTCACAATGTTTTTCCTTGAGCCTTCATCTCGTGGGGCGTTAAAAAGCGTCATCTTGTGGGATGGGTTTATTTTGTCATCTTTGCAAGGGTCTAAAGACAGATATTACGGATGAGCAAATGTCATATAATTAGTCCTATTTGAGACTCCATTGAAGCTCCCTCGACAATTTAGGCCGGGAAAAGCAGTGTGATAATTACATATGCTGACACCTGTTCAAGAAATTATTGACGAATTTCTGAAATTGTTGCGTCACGTGATTCCCCACTGTGAACTATGCATCTTTCACCCTTTTCAGGAGCTTATTTAAAGAAAACAATGTTACAGAATTTTGGGTGTTTATACTTGGCGATCGTTTTTTGTATCATTCATGCTTTTGTGTATTTGGTAGCGCATCTGCCTCTTTTGAGAGAGGTCCTGGGTACGATCCCCGGTCGCGGCATATACCCTTTCTGACAAAATTTCACTAACCAACGGTCCGTTAACCTATGTGGGCTAGCCGCTTGATGTTCGGTTAGGGTGCTGTGGTAGTTCTGGTATGAAAAACAGCAGGAATCCATGGTTAGGTATTCAATCCGCCGCGATATGACCGTGGCAGTTAAAAACGGCGCAAAATCCCAATAAACCTTGATTCTTTCCAACTGATAAGGATGGGGGGGTGGGGGTTACATTTATGCTAAATCGAAAAAGGTCAACAGAAAAAAAGCTGATAAGTACAGTATAACATCGGGTTTATTTGAGAAAATGAGAAATGCGTGGGTCAAGTTATTCTTCTTTTCTGTCATTTCTCTCTATAAAGTGTTTTGATTTGTGACGTCAAAACCATAGCTTGTTTTAGAAGGACTAACCCCAGAGTATCATGGCTGACATGAAGCAATCGTAATATGAAAATTTAAATTCCCTAACGATTATTTCAACTTGATACCACAAACACGTTAAGCGGGTCATTACTGTAAAGGAACCAAGTTTCATCTGATTAAATTCATTTCAACTACTTTTATGGTAAGAATTGGTGCAATTTAGTGCAATTATATCTAACACGTGTCTTTCTCTATTCGACTTTAATAGGCATATATTTTGTACAAATGCTTTCATTAAACACATTTTATGAGAACACAATCTGACTACAGTAAAGTCATTTGTGTATAGGAAAATGCTTCGATTTTCCCTGTGAACAAATACGTCATCGTCACGCCTCACTGGTCTAAAAATAGATTGGTAATCCCTTATCGTACAAATATGGTTGTGAATCTCGCGAAGATTTTCCACGTTCAACTTACCGGAGATAACATTCTAAGAGCTTGATTGCTGTAATCATTTGTTGAGAAACATTCTAATTCCGAGTTGAGAAGGTTGCTGCACTGTCGTGTACTTTTTCAGATCGGTAACTATGAAATAAGCAGTTGACAAGTAATGTTTACACATACGGACATGTCCTGACTTCATCGTGCCGCTCGTGCGTGCTCGCTTACCCTTTCCAAAACGACATAATGTCATGTTGGGCTAAATTGAAAACAGTCTGCAAACGACAAAACGGATGTGAATATCTTTAGTGTTTTATCTCGGAGAAAATATTGAGGCAAAAGAAGGATGATCATCAATATCCAAAGAAGTTATTCACACCCATTTTGTCTGCTGTGCATGCCTTTTCGATTTTGTCGATCATCATTTTCTTCTTTTGCCTCAATGTTTTCCCAAGAATTTTCTGTTGGGAACGTCAAAACCGGTCTTGTTTGGGAAAGGGTTAATATAGAAAAAACTAGAATTTGTCGCTGAATGTGATTTGATACCCCATAGGCTTTCACTACAACAATGGGCAATAACTCACAAAATAAGCAAGATAGAGTTATGTTCCTTCTACGTTGCACTTCTCCTTGGTGAGATCTATCTACCAGAGAAGTTTCAGGATCATAGCTACTTTATTTTAAGACTTTTCGATGTTTTTTCTGGTTAATCTGTTGAGGAATCTCAAGAAAAAACGTTTGTCATTTCTGGTCTGTCTCCGTATCTGGAAGCAATGTTGCATGTTGCATATGCGCAATGTTTCGTAGTTTTAGTTCCCGCCTGCATTATCTATGATCGACTACTATCGCGCTTGAAAATAATATTTTTTTGCTAACACGGTTACGAAAAATTGTCCGATTCATTGACCGATAAACAAAATATTAGACTGGTACCCGGCAAACGTTGTTGGGGTTTTCCCATCGGAAATCTATTTTTAGCACACGAACGCGGGAAAACTGTTCGCTATTCATTACGTTCGTACATGTGTGCTAAGATGTGTTTGTTTCCTAATGTGTGGTAGCCTGGGTCCAGTCGTCAATATACAATTTGGTCTGTAAGATAGCGCATAAAAAATCAATACCCGTTACATATTGCGGCATCCGTTTTTGATCGTGTTGATATTGACGCCTGGGAACAAGCATGGTATTTTCCAATGATAAGCCGATAAACCGAATGATCTATTTTTAGCCGTATAATCTATGTAAAGCCTATCGTTTTAAAACGAGGCTCGTTAACGGGATAGAGGCAACATCTGCTATAATGGATTGAATTATATTTGAAATGTTGATAGATAATTAAATTTCTGCAAATTCTAGCATTTTCTCATTATTTTCCCATAATTTTTCTAAGGTGCTTCTTTCGTTTTGCTTGTAAAAATCACATATTCAGTGTCAGGTTAAATTTGGTTTTGCACGGATGAATAGATTTTTGATAATGCATTCTGGGGAAAATGTTGAAAAAATGTTTAATTAAAATGTTCAAAACGTGCAGACAGTGGTCTTTATGTGAGCCATGGCAAATCCAATGCTGATAGATTAGCCATTCCCAAACTGCATATATTTATTCTGTAACAATTACAAAACAGTTTTTAGTTCGAACACTAGTTCGTTTAACTATCAAATTCCTTCATATTTACGACTGAAGGAGAAATTAATGTTGTTAATAATGCTATGTTCTATTTCTTACTTTCGAAAAAAATGAAGATATTTTGATACTCACCATTTTCTCCTTTTGTCTGAGTATTTTCTTGCATTATTTTAAACAAATCCTACCTTTATCATCTCAAATTTTGTCGCCTGCAAGCATCTTCTAAAATGGGAAAGTCTAAATTTCAGCCGTTTGTTAAAGGGTTAATTGGTGTATAAGATGAACAGACTGATAAGAAGAGGTGTTATGTTTTATTGTCTACTGTAAGTGTGTCACACATTAACCCATTCCCACACATGCATTGACGCTTTTGACACCCCACATGATAAAGCTTTTTAAAAACATTGTGAACAATGAAGAAATTGCTTGTGGCAAATAGTTTCTTCATTTCTCGCAATATTTTCTACATAAAGAAAAAAATTGTTACATATCATTTACTTGAAATTGTCGTCAGCGATATCTTTGAATTGAGACAAGATTGAAATTTTATTTTCTGGTTATTAGTCAACCCTTTCTAACAGGAACAAAGCTTAAGATCGACTGATCAAATTTGAAAACGCTGTAAACCACAAAATTGTTGTTGATAAAGATGGCATTTGTTCACAGTAAAAAAATATTGAGACGAAAGGAGAAAACTGATTGTAATAAGAATTTTCTTCTTTTTTCTCCATCTTTTAGATCAAGCGTTTCCAATTACGGTCTTTTTCGGGGAAGGGCAAACCTTTTCTCAAACAAGACCTGGTTTCAACGTGTTTAATTGAAAGGGCTTGTGGAAACGTTGAAGCGAAAGAAGAAATTGCTGATAAACATCATTTTCTCCTTTTGCCTCAGTTTTTTCTAACCTGCTTGGTTCACAAATGCTTTTCTGTTCAACATTCCTGTCAGCAGTATTTAAAATAAAACGGTCAAAATTTTTGCCGTTTTTAAAAGGGTTAAGCGACGGACACCATAGGATTTGTGGCCAACCGTTTAACCCTTAGCAATAACACTTTACCAAAAGATATGAAATCCAATAATTGTTGAATTGTGCAATATTTGTTAGCCTTATGAGAATTATCTTCAAAAAGACGGGTACCTGATTTCCATGAAGAAATACGGGGACCAGTCTAGTCCTTGGGGATTTCTGTTACTAAATATAGCACTAAATAAATTTCTGAACGAGTTATCGTTCGTGATTTCATCCCCAAAAATTGGCGAAAATCATAGATGGCAGTGCGAAGTAAATTCGTTTGGCCCCAGACGGATCTTTGGACCGGAGAAAGTAAAGGAGGGAAAAATGATCTGTCTGGAACCCAGTCTAAATGTGTGGTAATACGGACGAAAAGGTCGCTTCGCGGCCTCGAGCCCGTCTATAGCTCACAATTACGCAGTTCAAGTCTGAAAATTTCAGTATTATGTAATTAAATACGTCAGGGAACTGCTACATTGTAGTAGGGTCTATTTTAAATGCTAAATCACGACCTATTGAGACATGGTTCCATTCAATTCCGCGTACACATAAATCTAACATCGCGTCCCAAAGTAAGCTGTAAAACAGAAAGTTTTGGACGTGTTGTAGCCGTGATGTGAACGCGGTATCGTATAAGTGAAGGTCTGGTCGCGATGTAGGTGATGTGGACGGAAATGGTATGTGACCAGACCTCAAGCCAAGCCTTTTCTTTTTACTTTTATAAGATTAAATAACACGATCATTAATACTCGTGTAGATCTCTCAGGCTAACAAAATTTGAATACAAAAAGGCCGACTTGCATTTGTTATAAAAGTGTTTTGTAGAAATATCAAACTACACGTTAACAGGAGCATTTCATTTCATCTATCACGTCCTATGTTTCCTTCCAAAACCTCGCAACTGAAGCTCATTTCAATCTTTAGTTAGGGGGTTTTTGAAGAAACAATAGCGATATATAGATAATTTGGTTTCATTTGAACATTAAAGTTGTTAGAGCCGTAAAAACGTCTGGCTATAGTCCCATTGGTATAATTTCGTATCTATATGTGATCCATTTGTTGGAAATACAGCATTTCTAACAGGATGCTAACTGAAAAGTGACTGACTGGCAAGACCTGGTGGGACGTTCGTAAGGCAACAGATTTTGAAAAACATTGAGACAAAAAAGAAATTGCTGATGATCAGGTATCATTAGATTTATTTGCTCAAATTACGTTTTACTGATTTCAAGAGTTTGGTAAGACACTGTCTAACAAGACATAACATTTTAAACCGGCCGCCACACAATATAACAAGACATAACATTTTTAAACCGTCCGTCAATCTTAACAAGACATAACATTTTTAAAAGGGCCGCCACTGTAACAAGACATAACATTTTTAAAACGGCCGCCACTCTAACAAGACATAACATTCTTAAAACGGCCGCCACTCTAACAAGACATAACATTTTTAAAACGGCCGCCACTGTAACATGACATAACATTCTTAAAACGGCCGCCACTCTAACAAGACATAACATTTTCAAACCGTCCGTCACTCTAACAAGACATAACATTTTCAAACCGTCCGTCACTCTTAACAAGACATAACATTTTAAACCGGCCTCCACTGCGCCTTATTTAATCCTGAGTCGATGGCCCCTAAAACACAATTCATGCTTTGCACTTTAAAAGCCACAGGACGTTAAAACAAAAATGCCTTAACGACATTTGCATGTAATTTGTGTACCAATTTGGCAATTTGTCCACGTATTTTGCATATCATGGATTGACATATACATGTATTCTGCAATTTTCTTGCATAAATTATTATGGATCGACATATACATGTATTCTGCAATTTTCGAAACCGGCATGAATTTCTTTGGAATACTAAGTTAGATTCCCTGTTTAAGCTTAACCCATTACCACACAGTGACTCTTTTTGACTCCCAACAAGATAATGGCTTGGGAAAACATTGTGGAAAATGAAGAAATTGCTTGTGACAGGCAATTTCTTCATTTCCCACAATGTTTTGTACCCCAAAAGACCAAAAAATTTCAATTTCGTTCACTTTTAATTGTCGTCTGCAGGATCTTTGAATTTGGAACGCCCTAAAATTTTGTCGTTTGGGAATGGGTTAATAACACGGACCTATATTGATTTACGGGCCCTTTTCCATATAAAATCTCCCATTAATACCAGGGATGTGAAGAACCAAATGGACAGCTGTCTTTACAATATTGGCTGTTCTCACAGAATGTATTATTTGGTCAATTTTGGGGGTGCTGGTTTTATAATTATGCTGCATATTTTGGTCGTTTGCCAGAAAATGCCGAGTGTAAACAATCAGGCTTAACATGGCCATTAAAATATTTCTCTTAACCCTTGCAGGGGACAAGAATTATGTTTACAAAGATACGTAAACTATAGAGCCAAAAGGAGAAAATTCTGATCATCAGCATTTTCTTCCGTTGCCTCTACGTTTCCCAAGCCATTTCAATAAGAGACCTCGAAAGTATGACGTGTTTGGGAAAGAGCAAAGTTATCCCTCGTTAAGTACGAGTACTTCGCGAAAATGATGAATTTGTGATAGAAACGTGTAAACAAGATGGTTCATAACAGCATTTCATATATAGATAAGTTGGTTTCATTTCAACATTAAAGCTGTTATAGTCATAAAATATAGTCCGGCAGATATCCACATATACCTTGCAGTGGAGTATAAAGTTTTTTTCTTTACTGATTCCTGGAGTAGACATCCTCCTGTTAAAGATTCCGACGGGTGCCACCGTGGCACCCTTTAGCATTTTGAGAAATTCAAGATGGCCGCCAAGATGGTGGAAATCATTTAAATAGTCAATATAAGGGTTTTAAATTCACATGCAAACTGATAAATTTTAGGTAAAGTATCTTTAATACACTTACTTTTTCTCTAGGAATGAAAAACAATAAAGATAAGACATATTTCTACCATTTCAGTTGATATTTTTGTGTAATTTACCTTACATTATGGGAAAATTGCTTCATTTATTCACATATCCCCTATTATTTGGACATAAGTCATTTAAACACAACAATAAGTGGTTTTGTTATCAATTCATTCACTTGAATCTTTTGGTGAGAGCAAAATAAGAGATGTATAAATGTATTGTGTAGTTTACGTTACCTTGATATTAGCATATTAGCTTTACTCTGTCTCATTCATTTATCTCCTATTATTTAACCATACATCGTTTAGTGTATGGTCTGGTTATCAATTCATTCCCTTTAAAGCTTTTTTGCAATAGCAAAACAGCAGGTTGTATAAATGTATTATGTAGTTTACGTTACCTTGATATTAGCATATTAGCTTCATTTATTCATTTTTCTGCTAATATTTAGTCATAAGTCGTGAAAAACAATAGTAAATATTTTGACTACCAACTTTTTTACTTGAAGCTTTTGGTAAGAGCAAAACAACAGTTGTAAATGAATCATGTAATTTACGTCACCTTTATTTCATGTACTGTTACATATTTATAAAATATAATTATCATAAATGGAACAGAATACCCCCAACAGCTGGTTATAGTGGGCTAAAATAAAGTTAACAATAAGTTAAACAAGACACACCTGCAGTCTCTGATTCACAAACCTATCATGTTCTAGACACAAAAGAATAGTGAATTAAACTTATCCAATTAGGGCACAATGACTAGTATTGGCAAATGAAAATCCCTTGACCAGCATAAAAAGAAGTGCATAGTGACCTACTTTTGGTACATGACAAACCTTGCCTGAGTCATGACTCATCCATATACTACATTCTGTGTCTCTAGGTCAAACGGCACGAGAAATGGAATGGAAAGGGGTTTTCAAAGTTGAGCACAAAAAGTAGGTCACTCTTTCCTAATTTTGGTATATGATTTAGCATTTAGTCATTGAACATTTGCACATTAAATGTGGTATCTCTAGATCAAACAGTACAACAGTACATGAGAAATGAAACAGAAGGGAACTTCGAACTAAGTAAAAAAGACTCAAAGTGAATAGTAGGTCACAGTGACATCGTTTTGGTACATAATGCTTCTATAGGTCATGGCGCGTTTTATATTAAATTTGGTTTCTCTAGGTAAAATAGTGCAAGAGATATGGAGCGGAACAGAAACGTTCGTAGGCTACCCCATCGCATGACAAAGAGTATACGATAATACCCCAGCATTTTTTCTTGACGACTTGAAAAAACTAAATGCGCAAGATTAGATATTAGTTCCTAACAGCTGATCAAAATTAACATTCTTTGTAAATGATGTGTATAATATGTAAGGTGCTTCTCTACATTGTTCCATTAGTCAAGGGTTCGATCCCTGGTCGCGGCAAATACCGGTATCTTTTCAGAACAAAATGTCTCCCACCGTTTGCTATCGTTAACATATATGGGCAAGCATATGGAGGTTTAGTTAGGATGTTGTGATAGTACTGGTATGAGAAACGACAAGAGTCCATGGTAAGGTGCACCAATCGTCGGGATATGACTATAGCAGTTGAAAATGGCGTTAAACCGCAATAAACAAAACCAAACTAATTAAAAGATGATCTATATTTTTCTCCGTCAAATTTTGGTATAATAGCCGTGGTACATTGCTAAGGGGCCAAAATTGCATGCATGTTCTATATAAAACCATAGATTTCATTGTGTATTTGTATTTCTAGGTTTTTATGCTTTCATTGTTGCATAGCACTCCTCCTTTGCATTTACTAAGCAATGCACATCCCTTTCTAGCATAGCACAACTACATCTAGTTGAAGAATATGGTCCGTCACTTCCTCACTGCCATTTTATCATTTTCGAGATATCGGTATTTCCAGGAGCTAGAGCTACCCACTCGGCTTGGGGACAATCAGTTGTACTAGCACTTGATCCCTTGATCCCATGTCTAGTTGATCTTGTAAAAGAGTGTGTTTCCAATTTTGTGCTTGATTCCTTTTATCATTGTATGAAAATGCTTGTATCTGGAGAGAATGATACTAGTTAGCTTTTGACATGCTACCAACTAAGTACTGCATGCAACGTGACAATACAGCTTAAGTAACATGCTAGTATCACTGATTGACCTCGAAGTTGAAGGTCTAGCTCTTCAAAATGCTAAAATGTCAGTGTGGAAGAGATGGACCTAGTTTTTCTACTAAATGCAGTTGTACTAAGGATAAATTGGGATGTTACAAAGCACATGCTGATGAGGTATGCTGTGTAACTCTAAGGCTTAATTGACAAAACGTCAATCGATAGATCGCTCCGCCCAATGAAGAATTTAAGACAAACAATGGGTGTGTGGCATTTTTCTAATCATCCATGGGTTTTTCCATGGTTTTGATTGACAGCCGGCGTTTGGTCATTTGGCGGGGCGTAAGGTTGCCGGGTCCGTCCGCCTCTGGTCCACTCCATATCTCGTACACAATTTGACCTACAGAGACCATTTATGTTGGTATCACATACTTTTCACTTTGGTTGCTCTTAGTTAGAAATTTTCTTCTGCTCAATAGTTCATGTACTGTTTAATGTAAGGGACGCCAGATTTGTTTTGTAGATGCGCCGTGACTCAAAGCTTTGTCGTGTATCATTGTACCAAAACCAGATCGCTGTGACCTATTTTTTTAGGATTGTGTGCACTTAGTTCACTACTTTGCTCTGTATAAAACATAATGTGTGTGCATCAGTGGCTACAACAATACATGTAACAGTACATGAAATTAAGGTAACGTAAGCTACATAACACATTTATACAACATGCTGTTTTGCTCTTGACATAATCTTGTAGTGAAACAATTGATAAACAAACTATTCACTGCTGTGTTTAAATGATTTATGGCAGATTTGTGGCCACATAATAGTAGACAAGTAAATAAAAGAAGGTAATGTGCTAATATTAAGGTAACGTAAATTACATAATACATGTATAATACCTTGGAATTGCTGTTGAAAAAAGTGTCTGGTAAGGAAATTGATAAACAAACCTTTTGCCGTTGTGTTAAAAAGACTTATGGTCAAATGGTACTATTCTAGTGAATACATGAAGCCAATTATGCCATAATGTAACGTAAGTTACACAATGTCATCAACTGAAATACATTCATACAACCCATATTTTGCTCTCAACAAAATATAAAGTGAATGAATTGATAACAAGACCACGCGCTGTTGTGTTTGACTGAGTTATGTCTATATAATAGTGGATAAGTGAATAAATGAAATAATTGTCCCATAATGTAACGTAAATTACACAAAAATATCAACTGAAATGGTAGATATATGTCTTATCTTTATCGTTTTTCATTCCTAGAGCAACAGTAAGTGTATTAGATATATTTTACCTAAACTATATCAGTTCTCATATGAATTTAAAACCCTTAAATTGATTATTTAAGTAATTTCTGCCATCTTGGCGGCCATCTTGAATTTCTCAAAATGCTAAAGGATGACACGATGGCACCCGTCGGAATCTTTAACAGTAGGATGTCTTCTTCAAGAATCAACAAAGAAAAAAACTTTATACTCCACTGCAAGGTTCAGCTAAAAAGTGGGGAATATCTGCCGGACTAATACGTCTAGCTAAGTTCCCAATGGCATGATTATATCTATAGTATATAGATTTGCTGTATAAGACTATTTAGCAACTTCGTTTTTTAAAAGATGCAGAACTGAGAAGTTTTAAATAATACAAAGCCGTGTAATCACGTCTTACTTGTACGAAACACATTGTAGCTTTTCAACGAAAACCTCGTAACTGCAGCTTGTTTTAAGCTGCAGTTACGAGGTTTTCGTTGAAAAGCGACGTTGTAATTGAATTACTCCCGAGTCCTAAGGGACGAATGTCGTATATTCTTTTTTTAGGGGGAGTTCTTTCTGTATATAATTAGGTTATAAAATACAGGTCACACGTTTCTATGAACTATTTTGTTATCTTCCATAACACGGTGGGTAACCCACGTGACATTTGGGAAGCGGCAACACGGAAAAATCGCCCGCTTCAAGGTATGTTTTGTTCAATTTCTCAGCTGAAACTCTACGGATTCTGATGAGATAAAGTGCACGGAATGCGCCTTTGAGACGGCCATTCCTGGCTCTAACTCACTCTGCTCCAAATGCAGAGGTTTCTTCAAACATTCGAGACAAAGTATTTTTAAGTGCAAAGCGAACGAGGGAAGCGTTCACATTTATAGTCCTAAATAGCAAGTTGTAGCTTTACCTGCTCATCTACACGAATAAATTGTATAGGCACGTACCGTCTAGTTAATATAATCTTTAAAAAAAATACAAGGGATTTGGTAAGAAAAGCGTTAATTATAATGTGATAATTAAAGTAACGAAATGGGAAGAGTGCACATCTGATTTAAAAATGGGAAGCGTACACACACAATACCCTGAGAAGGGAAGCGTACACTCTGTTGTTTTAGGTTGGTCGCATAGCCACTAATTAAGTCACTTATCTGCAGACCTTTACACAGCACGGTGGAGATTGTTCATCGTGGGTGGAAAAGAACAACAACAAAATTGGACCTGCTCCAGGTAAGAAATTATGCAATAACTTTCTTTATTTCTGCGTCAATTTTCAAGCGGATTGTTGCAGAAAACCACCATACTGAGCTCGTTCCTCTGCTGTATGAGCCATGTATGACTACATCTTTAAAAAGATCCCAACCGATCAAAAAAACGACAAAAGGTTCAGGGCATTCTTTTGGTTCATCTGCATCGAATTTTGGGAAAAGCACCAGAAGTTTTCAAATAAGTCACATGCCAGAAGAAAGAGAATGGTTATGCGGGGTACATGGAACAATCCGCTTACAAATTGATGTAGAAGTAAGGAAGTTTTTTCACAATTTCTAACCTCAAGCGGGGCTAATTTGGCCGCAGTGTTACAATTTTGCTCTCTAGTCGGTTGAGATTATTTTCTTGATAAAGTAAAATAACTTTACAGATATGTCATATATATGAGTAAAGAGGTCAATGAGGCGGCGTATATGCAACAATCCGCTTGAAATTTGACGTAGAAATAAGAACGTAATTGCACTCACAATTTCTTACCTGAGGCTGGGGTCATTTAACCGTAATGGGGGTGTCTCATGGAATGGAAAAATAACACGGGAGTCTGCCCACGCTCGGAATTTAATGAAATTTAAAATGAAGTTAGTACATTAGATAACGGTTCATATTCATGAAATGTTTCAAATTGCACATTCCAGAAAACATTTTTCTCGGAATTTTAAATTTTCACCGTGAGAAAAGAGGGTACCCTGATTACAAGTGTGTGCAGGCGTACTGAATTTTAGTTTCATCGCCTGATGTATTCTAAAAATAATGTCCAGTAGTCCATGATCCTGTATGAAACAAAAACACACGTGATTCAGTACAAAAAATTATCTAATGTCAACTATTGTTATGGGTCATCATTGTTTTTAAATGATTTAAGCAAATTCTGTTCTAAAATTTACTCTGTTCCAGTTCTTGTTAAGATATGAAAATCATGTAAAAGTTGTCCAAAAATATACTTATGATGATCGTGAAATTTCAAGAAAAAATAAAACCGGTAACAGGTTGCTTTTGGATTTTTTACCTGAATGGTAGGCATGTCCAAGAATAGACAAAGTTAAGATTTATCAAGAAATGTAGCTTTCAAATATTTTGTTCACATTTTTGGTTATTCCAGTTTACTTGAACAAATCAAGACGTGAGATTTTGATGCAATTTCCTGTCATCAGTCCGCGTGTCTGTCTGTTGGCATTTTCCCACAAATTCTTTTTCTCCAAATGTAATATGTAAATCTTTTTAAAACTTAATAGAAAGTATCCTTGGGTAAAGGCAGTACAATCATGTGTATTAGTATTTCTTTTAGTCAAAAACTTGTGTTGCTGTGGCGGCATAAAAGGGGCATAATCTTATATCATAAGAATAAAATATTTTTGTAAATCTTTACACGGCCATGATGTTCCAAATTTTGTATGTAAGTTCGCCAAGGGATGGACTTCAAAGTTTGTTAAAATATTTTCGCCCAGGGCCAAATTAGGTCTTGCCCTTTTACAAAAAAGAGGGGAAAATCTATGTAAAAATCCTCTTTAATTGTTCTAGTCAGCCATGATTCATGAATGTTAACAACAAGATTTTTTCATGGATCTTTTGAGACGTGAAAAAGCAAATTAGAAAAAAGCACCGATTTCTATGATGGCAATTGTTTATCATGCAAAAGTGTAAATGCTGTTGTCCTGCACCAGAAATAGATAATCCAGCTCCCAAGTGACTATTAAGGGATGTTGATGGCTAAAATATGTGTTTACCATATGAGATCATAGAAATGTGTATAAATTGTGTATCGATACAGGTTAAGCTATGGCTAGAAATATAATTTGAAGAAATACTTGCACCCTGTTTTACCTCGATAGGGAAACGTTTTGAACTTAGAAGTACATTTTCAACTGTAATTGAAAAATATAGTGCTGTAACAGTCTTTTTGACTGAACGTAGGTGGCCTTCCATATCATATAAGTTCATTAGTGGCTCATAGAGCAAAAATATTACATAAGTTAAAACTTGAAAATGCAACTTTGGGTGTTTCACTGTACAGGTTCTAGGCGTCTTTTCCATTCTATAAAGCAAGGCTCGAATTTTTTTTGCATGTCATAGTGTCACTAATGGTGGTGCATAGGTAATGTGACCAAGTAGTAAAGAAAATTGGCAATGTGTACATGTACGAATATATTGGCTTCCATATACTCAATTTTGTAAATAAAAGTAATATTCATATTTAATATATATATATATATATATTTAATGAGTGTTTTGAGCATGAATATTGCTTTATGGTTGTAGTGTATGCTTCTGTTGAATTTACTGAATAAAAAATGGTTTTAGGAGCAAAATAAAATTTTATTTATCCAAGATTTGGACCAAAATATCATCTTCATCATTAATATGTATTAAAGGATATTGTTGTCGGTTTTGGATTTCTACGTAATTATGCTCAAAGTAAGAGGAAATATATACATGTAGCATGTTTTGAAATAATATGGTATCTTGACAAAGACTCCATCATACTTAACTTTGGAATTCAATTTTTCTAATTTTGCAAATTCTACCAAAAATATGCATTTTTTAATTAATTCAATACAGAAATCACAATAATTTCTTGAAATACTTTTTCTGGTATGAATGTAATACCGTAGGTGTCTCGGACCAAATTGATTTTACAGACCTTGCAAAAACATAAAATTATGGTTTTTGGACATATGAAAAGGGGACATGTGTCATGTCATAATGGGAAAAAGTCAAGGTGGCCTTTTGGAATCCAGTTTGGATTATCTAAGATACTAATTGCATTTCCATAGCTTGTATATGGTACTTTATCACCATGCAGAGTTAAAAGAAAATTCATGCGTGGGCAGATGTGAGACAACCCTATACCAATCCCACAATAAACAATACCCATCGAGCACAGGAACGCTAGGCATTTATAGTGACATTAAAATCTTGTCTTGTTTTGCATTAATGTTTTCATAGCTTTACAAACCCGAGCGACCGATGTACATCTGTCAGAAAATCTACTGATTCCCGCAAGAAATATAGACCATACACATTTACCTATATAACGTTAAATATGGAACGATTTTACCAGTGACGTTGTTCAGGACAAACATTAGTATTTCGTATATGTTGTTATAAAGTCACATATCTACGGCTTCATTCAAGCCGCGGTTACGAGATTTTATGACGACACCGGTGGTTTATAAAAATATAACGGCACACCCAGTCTATTTCTTATTCTTGTTATATAGGATTAGAAAAATTACCCAGCACTTTAAAAAGAGAAGCAAATGTGTGTGTATACCTCCCTTCTCATGGTAATGTGTGTATGTGTGTGTACGCTTCCCATTTTGAATCAGGTGTGTACGCTTCCCATTTCGTTATTCTAAGGATCACATCCTAATTAACACTTTTCTGGTCGAATCCCTTGGATGTTTAAAGAATATATTAACTAGACGGTTCATGAGTACAAAATTTATTCGTGTAAATGGGCAGGTAAAGCTACAACTTGCTATTTAGGACTATGAATGTGAACGCTTCCCTCGTTCGCTTTGCACTTAAATGCACTTAAAAATACTTTGTTTCGAATGTTTGAAGCAACCACTAGATTTGGAACAGAGTGAGTTAAACCCGGGAATGGCCCTCTCAAAGGCTTGTTCCGTGCACTTTATCTCATCAGATTACGTAGAGTATAAGCTGAGAAATTAAACAAAGCATACCTTGAAGCGGACGATTTTTCCGTGTGGACGCTTCCCAAAAGTCATGTGGGTTACCCACCGTGCATAATTTGGTATACATGCGTCGACAAAAAAATGTTGTCCGAAAATTATACACAAACTAAGACAATGTGCTATATCGTAGCCTATACTTGAGACTATTTTAATTTTAAAGACGTTCATATGCGTTTTTAATTGGACGTCCGAAAGGACGTACAATTCTTATAACCACTTTTGGACAGGCGAAATGGGTTTTCATTACCAAAAAACCCTTTCTCAGACTCAATTGCCAGTTGACCAAAATTCAAAATAGATTTTGCGACCATACAGGAAAACCGTCGTATCTTTTCCTACTTTCTATGTGTTCTCTAACAAATACTATAAGATTCATTGGCCGATTCAATTCATGCCACGTCTTAACCAACTTTACGATCTTTTTTCGATTTAATCATTTTCTTGTAGTTTTTTGACTTTCGTAATATTTATTGTGTAAAGGGTAAGATCTTTAGAAAGCGATACATGCATACACTATGGTTATAATGTAAACAGACACCCTATATCATCAGCAGCAGCGATAGCTCAAACGGGAAAGGATTAACCTCGCAACCTTTTTTTAGTTTGAAATTTGGAACGCCGTTGGTTCAATACCAGTTCGGATTATTTCTTCTGTAAAACGTTTGTTTTTCTTGATGTGTTTACTGAAAACACACATTTTAGAATGATTACCCAATTTAATGCACGTATTGTGTATGATAGGTTCCTTTTCTTTGATCATTGTTGTTAAAGTCTTTGACATATTTAAAGGAACGGGGTTTCCACGAGACGTACTTTGGAACCAGGGTTTTGAAATTGATTATCGGGGAGTGAGTTCATTTCGCAACTCGGGTTCGACTCGATGACAAATCGGGGTTCCATCTGAACAGCCTCAGATGAGACACTAGTGAAATCCACCTTTATATTCAGAAAAATAGTTGCTCTTACGAGTTTTTTTTTCTCCAGCATCTGTATCACTGATTTTCGACAGTATCATGACCTATTTACATACTGATCGATGGTCATGACAACAATAATTATTACTAGTATAAGACTAAGTGACAGCGATCTGTATTTATTTCGTTTAAGCGACCCGTTTACGTGTATTGAGCTAAGAAGATGAAGCAATTGGTCTGCAACAGATGGTACCTGGATGATCGTATGAATATGTTTGCAGATAGGGACATTGCTATTCTCAAATTTTCGTTGATAATGATATGAACATTTAAATTGCTTATTGTACTCCACTGCCATTTTCCCGACGGCACGTTCCCAATTTCTTCTTTTTATGCACATCTGTAGATGTAAGGATGCTGCGGTAGTACTTGTATGAGGAATCCATGGTTAGGTGCTCCAATTCATCTGGTATTTTGTTTCAGGAAAAGTATGTATTGAATTTGTTTTGTAACCACAACCAGGGAAAACTGCTACCGTGTTTTTTTCTTTTTTTACCCCAAACAGGAATAAAAATCAAAGTGCTTGGAGCACTATATTTAGACGCCTCTCATTGATTGAGCGGAATTGTATGTAAATGATCGGCGTTTCATTACTTTATTTCGTTGAATTTGTGTTAAGATCGATTCTAAATCACTGCGGTCGTTTTTTCGCCAACGATGGTGGAGATAGAAGTCGAACAAGAGTGACATGGTCACAATATACGCCGCCACTTATAAAACTTGAAACAAAAAAAATGACATTGACAAGGATTTATAAATATTCACACAAAAACCTGTAAAAAGTTGTGTTCACAAAAAGGTTTTTATAAATATCCAGTCAAAACCTGGAAGGAATTGCGTTCACGAGACTGAAATATCATTAAGCCCTAGAGACTAAGATTGAAGGGGGCATAACTCAGGCTAAAATCAATGAGCCATATAATCCTTACTTCATGCACATCTACCAATTAAGGTAATAAAATCCACCAAGTTTCATATGGATCCAGTCAGAATCTTAGAAGTTGTGTTGACAAGTCTGCAATTTCAAACAGCCCCAGAGACTAAGTTTTAAGGGGGCATAACTCTAGAAAAAATCAATGAACCATAAAATCCTTCCTTCATGCAAATCTACCAATTGAGGTGATTGACCAAGTGTCATTAATATCCAGCCATAAACGTAGGAGGACTTGCGTTGACAAGGCTGCAATTTCAATAAGCCCCACAGACTAAGTTTTAAGGGGCATAACTCTGGCAAAAATCAATGAACCATAAAATGCTTCCTTCATGCACATCTACCAATTGAGGTGATAACATTGACCAAGTTTCATTAAGATCTAGCCAGAAACTTAGGAGGAGTTGTGTTGACAAGGCTGCAATTTCAATAAGCCCCAGAGACTAAGTTTTTAAGGGGCATAACTCTGGCAAAAATCAACGAACCATAAAATCCTTCCTTCATGCACATCTACCAATTGAGGTGATAACATTGACCAAGTTTCAAGAAGATCCAGCCAGAAACTTAGGAGGAGTTGCGTTGTCAAGAAAAGTGGGCGGACGTACGGACGGACGGACGGACGGATGGACGGACGGACGGACGGACAGACGGAGAAGATGACGCCAATATACGTCCGCCTCCGGCGGCGTATAAAAAAAGATGATTAAAAAGAACAATGTCTGAGTAGAATTCGAACCCAGGGCCTTCCGGATATAACTTGTGTAAAGAGTACAAGGTGAGTGCTCTGCTAAGTGAGCTATCGCGGCTTTCATTTATGTAGCGCGTTGGCTTACATTTTGAATAAATTGCTTTGTAGCGTACTTTTTAAAATCAATGAAAAGTATAACTGACGACAATACTCATAGTAAACCGAAACAAGAAGATAAAAGTGCTAATCGCATGGCCTTAATTGAATTTGGTAATCAAATTAATAGTGATTATTCATAGCGACAAATCAGTTGTCTTGAAATGGCAATCAAATCAATTTGAAGCCTGAGAAGGGTTTTCTGGTATTAAAGCCGATTTCGTATGTCCGAAACCGATCTTATAGAATTAAACACAGAAGAATGAATAAAATATCTTTCGTTCATGTACAATCCTGCTCAATCAATCAGAGACGTCCAATTACAGTGCTCTCAGCACTTTGATTTATATTCTGCGTGTCCTGCCAAATAAAGCATTCAAGATGACAGAGTCTTGGATTTTTTTCAAAATCAAATATGGATACAATTAAATTACATGGCGTAGTTTACCCTCTGTTACCACGAATTACAGGATTGATTGGTTTTTAAACATAATCCTCTGCTTTCGATTAAAGTTCTTCTAAATAGACAAGTTTCCACCAAGACCCCCCACCACCACAGCCACCGGAAGTCCTTCTATTCTTGGAGGCTTAAAACGCAGTTCAAACGGTTATAGTACACGCATTTTAGTAATAACATTCTCGAACCCAAAGCAATTTAGTAACAATACTCTCAATCCCAAAGCGTTTTGGTAACAATACTCTCGAACCCAAAGCGTTTTAGTAACGATACTCTCGAACCCAAAGCATGATGAGACATCATTTTTTTCTAATTCATGTAACTGTGCTAACTGGTATGTTAACGGTGGATCTGCACTCGTTTTGAGGTCATATTATAGTTTTGAATTGTGCATTAGACGATTAGATCATAATTTACACTCATGGCCGTGCATACGAAATCACAACGTTTCAATGTTAATTTCACATAAACCCATTTGTTTCGAAGGTTGTGGACCATTTCTATTGGGTTTATTAACAAACGAGCTTATTTTCTTCTTTTCAATTTTATTCGCCATTCGGCCTCATCGAAAGCTAAAGTTCTAGTCACTAAGAATAATGTTCTAACGATTAGTACCGTCTTTACTTAATCGAACAAATTCTTCAGAACATTCCCCCCTTCATGATAAGTTAACTCTTAACTAATCATAAATTCTATCTTAAGACAGAGCAATAGACTAGTGAAAGAACTGGTAATTTACTTCTTTGAATTACATTTTAACCCCTATGTTGTACATCTATTCATTGGTATCGTCTTACCGAGACGCCCCCAATGAAAACCTACAACACTGGGTTCTTAAACGATAAAATGATAGTTTTGACTTTAACATTTTTCTATTGACTCACTGAATCTTTTGCTCTGTAAGAGAAAAACTGTTAATAAAAACTTGCAGTTTTTCACTTTGCTATAAATGACTGTTCTATTTATCTTTTTAAATATTTCACAAGAATATTTCTTGATCCAGAATGTACAACCCTACATTCTGACTAAACAAATATTCCCTTTCTATTAAAAGATTTACTCAAGTCATTTTTACTTTACTACAGGCATTTTTCATGCCTTTAATTTAACCATATAATAATACCCTCAAAAAATTATACTAAAGTATTAAACCTTCTAATTGGTAAAATTCTTAGTATTACTATTTAAACTTTGGTTACTACTTAATAAGCAGCAAACATAGTTTTTGTTTATTCAATAACAATGTATCTTAAGATCAAATAGCTTCTACATCATGCCATTTGATACTTTCTATGCAATGTTATATCTTTTTTTTTCTGCCTATCATTCAAAACGTTTAACTAATGTCTTCAGTTATGCATTTAAAGTGACATTCTGTGTCCAACTAACACTTTAACAAATACAAATGACATTTTTCTATCTAAACAAACCAGACATTTTCCCCAAATGTATATATATATTGGTAAAATTTGGTCAATCATAGGACAAACCAAATATTGTCAACATAACTGTGTGACAAATATTCTGACTCTATACTCTTTGTAAACAGATTTTATTCTGTAAAAATGCTCTATTTCAGTGCAGTAGAAGGACCATAATATGATTTTTGATGTCTTATCTCAGACTAAATCTTAAATCCTTTAATCTACTTTTCTTATATAATATTCATTCTGATTTTTCAATCAAGCACAGTTTGGTTATTGGTCTTCTAAAGACAGTTTTTCCAACTTGAACATTGACAACCCTAACATGTCCATCTTTGCCCGGAAAAGCGTCTATGATTTTTCCAAGCGACCACTGTCCTCGCGGTTTATCTTGATCGATGACTAGAACCACATCTCCTACTCGAAAGTCACGTGTCTCTTTGTACCACTTTTTCCTACCACTGAGTGTTGGTAAGAATTCGCGTAGCCAACGTTGCCAAAAATGTTTGACGATTTCTTGTACTCGTCGCCATCGTTTTCTAATGTCAAACACAGTCTCGTCCACTGATTCTGGCGCAAAATGACCACCCATTTGTCCATGAAGAAAGTGATTTGGAGTTAAAACACAGTCATCTGCTGGGTTCGAAGTCTGATACGCGATCGGTCGACTATTGATTAACCCCTCTGCACCTATAAATGCAGTCAACAGTTCCTCGTCAGTCACATCTGCACTATTTAGCACTTTGTATAATGCGCGTTTCGCAGTTTTTATCATCGACTCATGGATGCCACCAAAGTGTGGCGCTAGCGGAGGATTAAAGTACCATTTTATACCATTTCTACTACATGTTCTGGTCACTTTGTCTTTGTCTATTAAGTCTACAAGCTCTTTCAACTCTTTGTAAGCACCAACAAAATTAGTGCCATTGTCGGAATACATTTCGTCGGGAAAGCCCCGACGACTAACCATTCTATAAAATGCATTAAGAAAAGAATCAGTATCTAACCCATATGCTAACTCTAAGTGTACAGCTCTTGTGGCCATGCATGTAAATAGACATAAGTAGCGTTTTTGACGGGCTTTTCCTCGACCTTGTCTAGTGAGGAAAGGTCCTCCAAAATCTACTGAACAATATGCAAACGCTCTCATGGATTTTTCTGTTCTTGCTTTTGGAAGTGGAGCCATTAATTGCATTCCTGGACTAGATTTCATCTTTTTGCAATAAGCACATTCTCTTTCCCATTCCCTTATCTCCTCTCGACCTGATATTAGCCAATAGTTTGACGACAAAATTGCAAGAGTTTGATTTGTACCACTATGGCCACTTAATTCATGATGATGTTTCACAAGCAACTTAGTGACTCTGCTTTTGCGTGGAAGTACAATAGGAAACCTTGTATTGTAAGGTAGAAATTCTGCATATCTAAGTCTTGTGTCACATCTCATGATGCCATTTTCATCTAGTTTGACATTCAAAGACAAAATCTTGCTATTTGAGGACAAACTTTGGCCTTTATTTAAACACAAATACTCTTCTTTGAAATGACTAACTTGAGCTTGCCTAATAAAGAAATTCTCAGATTCTCTAATTTCATCAACTGTGAGCTCACTTTCTAAACACTTATCATTCGGTGATCTACAATTTTCTATGAAACGATTCACCCATGCTTTTACACGAACTAATTTCAACCAACTCGAATAATTGGCTGGATTCAACTCATTTTCACTTATTTGATTTTGATTCACTGATAAATATGCACTGGCACTGCTTTTCTTCATTTCTTTCACCACATTTTCATTTGTTGATTTTTCTATCTTGTTTTCAGGCCACATCTCAGGAGGGCTGTATAAAAACTCTGGTCCTTTCCACCAGAGATCACTTTGAAGTAGGTTATCCGCTGTAGTACCCCTTGACGCCATATCTGCGGGATTTATCCTTGTTGGAACATAACGCCACTGTTGCGGCGTTGAATTTTCATGTATCTCTCCTACTCGATTTGCAACAAATGGTTTGTAATCTCGACTTGGTCTTGCTATCCACCATAGAACATTCGTGCTGTCTGACCAAAATATTGTGTTGTTGAATGGTATATCGAGAACATTTGCTACAGATAAAGCGAGACGAAGTCCCAAGATAGCTGCCATTAACTCTAATCTAGGAATACTTGTTGCATTTAATGGGGCCACTCTAGTCTTGCTGCAAACTAACTTGACGTCAAATTCGCTATTTTCGCTTTCATGTCTAATGTAGATAACCGCACCATAACCTTCCTGAGACGCGTCAACAAAAGTGTGAAGTTCTGATTTGCTATCTTTCTTACATGACAAGCTTCGAGGAATTCTTACATTGTTCAGGATGTTAATATCACCTAACCAGTTCTGAATCTCTGATGAAAAGTTAGTGTCAATAGTATCGTCCCAGTCATAATGTTCTAGCCACATTCTCTGCATTAATATTTTACCCCGAACGACAAACGGTGAAATGAATCCTAAAGGATCGAATATGCTGGCTACCTTCTTTAAAAGAGTTCTTTTTGTAATTTTTGGAAAGTCATTCAATTCTTTCTGCTCCATTTTGAAAGAGAATATATCTTGTTCAGCTCCCCAAATAATACCTAAAGTCTTTGTAACCGGCAAGTAACCAGAGTCTAAATCAACTTCCATGACCCGATCTTCAATTGGCACATGTTCGAGAACGTAAGTGGAGTTTGACAACCATTTTTTAGCGTACATCCCAGCCTTTTTCCACAGTTCGGATAATTGTTGATAAAGTTCTACTCCTTCTTCTTCTGTACATACAGAATCCATCGAATCGTCCATGTAAGTTGAATTCAAAACGGTATCAGCCGCATCTGGGTAGATATCCGCATATCGCCTAGCGTTATGTTGCGCGACATATTGTGCCAAATAGGGGGATGCATTAACGCCAAAAACAAGCCTATTGAATTGGAATTCTGAACCATCCCACAAAAACCTATGGAACCGCCTATCTGTTTCGATAATGCCAACTCTCAAATACATTTCACTAATGTCACAGACGACTGCAACGTCATGTTTCCTAAATCGAAGCAGAACATCAAATAGTTCATTTTGTTACTTTGGACCCTGATGAATGTAATCATTTAGACTGGAACCCTCATACTTGGCTGCAGCATCAAAAACTATCCTAACTTTGGTAGTTTGCCTATTCATATGTACTACAGGGAAATGAGGTAAATACCATTTAAATTCAGGGTCTGTTTCTCTGTTCTCATCTACAGATACTTTTGTAATATAACCCTTGTGAAGGTACTTATTAATGGTGTCAGCATACATTGCTTTTACTACAGGATCTTTATCCAACTTTTTCATGGTTTGACTTAACCTTTTCTCAGCCATTTTGTAATTATTTGACATGTTAGGCTCTTTTTTCCATGGTATGGATACCTCATAGTGGCTATCTTTGAATTCTAACGTTTCTTCGGTATGGACCAAAACCTGTTTTTCTTCTTGGGACAACATTTGATTACTCTGCTTATGAGTACCATAACTATCAATTTCCCAAAAACCTTTCATAATATCATTCATTTCATTCTGACCCTGTACAAAGTAAGTGGAAAACAAACTTGTTTGAGAAGTGTCATCAATTTTCCCAACACAAGTCCACCCAAGTGGTGTTAATCTTGCAATTGGTTCATGTGGCTCACCATGAATTTCATGCAAAGAAGTGTGAAGCTGTGCATAGTCTAACCCAATCAAGATATCTATTTTATCTTTATTGCTAATTACTGGAAATTTAATCTCCCGCAAATGCTCCCACTTTTTACCATGCCTATTCCAGTCAACTGTTTGCAGGGAACCAGTTACAGTATCAATAACAGAAGCATCAATGCTTATATTGACTTGGCCATTCAAACTTTGGAGTCCTAAGTTTACCGCCATGCTTTCAAAATTTTCAGTCTTTCCACTCAAAACGTTAACTTTGACATGCTCAATTTTACCATTTAATCCTAATGCAGATGCAATATCTTGACTTATATAGGTCTTTGTGCTACCATCATCAAGTAAGGCATTTACCTTCATATTTTTACCATTTGCACACAACACCACAGGGACAGTGCGCAATGCTATTCTTGTTTTTGCATTGTAAAATGATTGCTGATTAACACCTAGATTACTGTTTGGAATGGGGTTAGTGTTTACAGGAACGTCTGAATGAAGCAGACTATTGTGGGTTTTATTGCATTCATTTATTGTGCATTTTCTGAAATTCTTACATTTTTTACCTGTATGATTGTCGTTCAGACATCTGAAACACAACTTTAGCTCTCTAGCTTTTTGCCATCTGTCTGAAACCTCTAAATTTTTAAATTTAGAGCAATTCCAAATTCTATGACTGCCATTACAGAATGTGCAGTTCTTTTTATCACCATTGGTGTCTTCATTAAAATATGAACTATGACCAGACTTTCTATTACCTGTACCTTTATTTGTTTGCATAAAGCCATTTTTTGTCTCTGACGCAATAGTCAAATACGAGGATTCCTGTACTACCCAATTCCTAAGTGTTTCAACTGACTCTGTTTCGCTAGTTTCAAAAATCCACCTATGATATCTAGAAAGCATCGACTCAGGCATTTTCTTCTGTAAAGAGTAATAAAGAGACCCATTTCCTAAATCATCACCCTTTCCTGCCTCTTTCATATTGATTACTGCTAAATCAAGTAAATCAGCAAATTTCTCCATTGAATATGCATCTTCACTTTTTAGAGGGGCAAATTTGTCAAGATCGTCAATAAATCTCATTATTCGCCTTCTTTCCCCACCAAATTTTCTCTCTAACCTACTTTTGGCAGCTTCATAGGCTTCTGCAGAATGCCCTAAATCCTCAATAGCCTTAAGTGCATCCCCTTCTACGTATTGCCTTAATTGTAGTAACTTATATTCGGGTGTGGCATTAGAATTGTCAATACATGCTGTAAAGGCGGCGCTCCAAGATTCATACCTCCTTTTGTCTCCATTAAACATTGGAATTCCGACGCGACGCATTTTCATGAGGTCCTTTTGCAACCCCTCTTGGCTCGCATCAGATGCTAAAGTCCCCGAGCTTTTTAATGTTTCGAAAGCTTCTTTGACATACAAATGGGTTTCTGCGTATTCTCGGTCAATGTTTTCTATTTCTTGCGTGATTTTGTTGGCTAGGTCCAATTCATTGTTAGCCCGATACAGTTCATACAGGTCATTTAGACAACACATTACATTATCAAGGGCGGTGTCTAGCTTCATTTGGTGAGATTTGATCAGTTTTTTATCTATCATATCTTCAAAGTCAATTTGCTGGATTATTTTGTTTCTAGTTTTAGTGAAGACAGTTTTCAGTTTGGCCTTTTTCTGTTTCAGGTCTAGAATCTCTAGACCTTCCGTGCCTGCGGCATGTTTCCCTTGCGAGTCTTCCTCCATGCTGCGATGACGATGTTGTGACACGTGCTCTGTCCAAAAATTGCTCAGTTTTTGGTTCTAATACCTTCTTTGGCCCACGTTTCCGACTTGTCGTTGTACATAAATAACCTCGCTCTGCTACCATTAATGTTTCGAAGGTTGTGGACCATTTCTATTGGGTTTATTAACAAACGAGCTTATTTTCTTCTTTTCAATTTTATTCGCCATTCGGCCTCATCGAAAGCTAAAGTTCTAGTCACTAAGAATAATGTTCTAACGATTAGTACCGTCTTTACTTAATCGAACAAATTCTTCAGAACACCATTGTTTTCCACC
Source organism: Fragum sueziense (assembly GCA_963680895.1). Taxonomy (NCBI): domain Eukaryota; kingdom Metazoa; phylum Mollusca; class Bivalvia; order Cardiida; family Cardiidae; genus Fragum; species Fragum sueziense. The sequence goes on from OY804596.1 coordinate 12,054,251, forward strand.
GGAAGTGTTCTGCTGGTACGGACTAAAACGATAATTGAAATGGGTCAATTTCATACTTTGCATAATTATGTATGATTCGGAGGAGAGCTTGAATGCGGGGAACCGAGAGGTTCGATACCCCTGGGTTTATTTGTTTCGTTAAGGTAATATACCCGTAATGTGGCCATTTTGAGATTCATAAACATCCGGTTTTTCGAGCGTCGTCGTTACGTATCTGAACGTATTCGGGTGCGGGCATAAACATTCGGCGGTGGAAAGTTCCACCGCCGAATGTTTTCGACGTCGCCGGAATAATTCTAACGTCGCGCGAATCTAATGAAGGATGGAATACCTTAACAGAGTAACAGATAAGAAGGGATACAGAAATGTAAAATGTGTTATTTCAAATCCAAATCATTTTGTTTGTAGGTAAACATTTCAATCGACTCGACGAGACTTTTCCAGTGAGCACACATAACATAATGTTTGATTAAGGTTTACGAACTGAGAATGAAAACACCACTTTCTAGCCATACGAAATGCATCAAACACTTGTAAATACACTTCACATAAGTTGATTCATCAGGCCGGATTTCAAGATAATGCTTCAAGAAGAAAATAATTTACAAATATACTGAGAGGCAAAAATTAGTATACACCCTAGTTATTCCACGTTTTCTAGGAAAACGATAGAAAGATAATAAATGATGTTTAATCGGCACCGAATGTGGTCGTTTATTGATGATGCCTTCTCCACATATCCGCCTATCCGATTTTCCTTCCGTTGCGAATGTGTTTTCATAGCATACAGCGTCATCGAAAAAGGGGGTGTAATAAATTAATTAATGCAATCATTTTACGTTGATACAGAAACTACATTTATGAACGGATTTGGATAAAATTTTCACAGAAAGTGCCTTGACATCTAGGATCATGCGAACATGGTTATTGCTTTTCCTTATTACGGTGTGTCATGGCAAAATGGGACTTGATGCAAACAAGATATCTGACATTATTCCTTCATAATTTATTGACAGAATTTGATGAAATTTGTGCAAAATGTCCTTAGTCACTTGAGTGAGTGTATAAAATGTATTATAGTGTAACGTTTCTTTCATTATCATGCTGCGTCGAGGAAAAATGGGTCTTAATGAAAAAAGTGGCATATTGATCGATTTCTACCTGCCACCGAAAATTGTGTCATAGCGTTAGAGGAAATTTAACGTTGTGATTTGTTGTGATAAGGAATAAAGAAATCAAAAACGGATTAACGGCAATATTTGATGCTACACTAAGTCGCACGTGCAAATTTTGTAAAATCGATATGTAGCAAGAGTATGGGTAGTCAAGTAATTTTAGGTAAAATCTATTAGCACGGTATCATTGGTTGATGGGTAGAAGTAAAAAGTACAAAAAATTGAGCCGATATGATTGAAATTGGAAGAGATATTGAAAAACAAAAAGTGTATACTTTCTTTTGCCTCTCAGTATATTATTTTACTCTATATTCATACCCAAGGGAGGTAATTTAGAACATTTTTGTCAAATATTTCCATAAATATGCATTAATTCAAAATTCTAAACCATACAAAATGCTTATGTTTGTATTTGGCATGAAGATGTAATACAGTTTAGGAATTACTGGCACTTTTCAAATTTCGCCTCTGGCTTTGCATTTCATTCTCAGTTCGTAAACCTTAATACACTTGAGAACGCAGTGGGTCGAAATCAGCTTTGTCTACGCATAGTCTGATCAAGATCCACGCTGTTCTCCAATAGCTTCTTCATCACATGTGACAACTGTGAGACAATAGTATTAATCCTAATCAGGAACGTTTCGGCACGGGTTGATCTCGGGTAATGGAAGTCGTATATAAGACACCGGCTCATATTTGTATACAGATTCATGTCAGATCTGTTCAAAAACATCGTTTTAACTATAAACTATAGATACGGCATTTTCGAACTGAATCAACTTCACGAAACATTGGATTTTTCGCATTTTACTGGTGGCCTGCATTTTTCTTATGTCTTCTGGGACTTTCCACGGCTTACAAGTTTGCGTTTCGTATCTACTAAAAATGATAATTCTACACATTCATTATCACTGACATTATTAACCTCTATAATATCTTTGAAATCAGAGATATATTGCTCTCGTTTCTGAAAAGGTTAAGCATATTGATAAATTGTACTACCATAGCAGAACTATATAGGCCTACATTGTATATCTTTTTTCTACAAAAGACGTTTTAAGATTGTCAAACCTAGTCTAAAACCCAAACATTTCCAATTCTAAGATCTAAAATCATATTCTGTAACGCTATAATGTCTATTATATCAACAAAGTATTGCATGACGAGAAAACAATGCTCATTAAAAGGTTCAATTTAAAAACAAAATCAACATAACCAAAGGATTTGTCTTAAGAAAATTATTGAATAAGATTAACCAGGAAGATAAATGAAATGTAGGCATTGGAAAAAACCCAAAACCGTTTTAATGTGTTTAAGTATTCAAGTTTATTCAATATTTAAAATATCTGTTTACTCATATCATTTTGTTACATGTAGGACATATTTAAATCCAGTTGTGAAATAGTTAGAACAAAACTGTATGGTTGTAACGATGGATGCCTGAAGTTGGAAGAATTATTTTATATTTTATGATGGGTGGAATACATTTATCAAAAAGATAGTCGGGTGTTTAATTTGATTCGTTGATAGACCTATACCTGGAAGAAAATGGCGACGTCGGGTAAAAATATAGACATCAAAGTCGTGAAAGGCAATCTAGTGACATATGAGGTAAGTATACAAGTAACAACATTTCGATGGCTTAGCGCGAAACAGTTGTAACTGCCTATATGCTTATAGGCAGTTACAACCGTTTCGCGCTGAGCCATCAAAATGTGACATGTTACACTAAAGGGGAAATTAATGGAAATATGAAAAGTATCGACCCTAGTTAGTCTGCGCGGATCAAAACTTTTCGCCCTAAAGTAATTTTCTGAATGCCGATTGTTTTCATTTCGCAAATACGACTTCTAATTCTAGTTGACATCTGCTGAGTCGGGTCCATTTCTCGAAATTTTGCATCGTGAACTTCACATAAGACCCCTTTTAGCGTGACTGGTTATACTTATACAATTTAATTGGGCCTTTAATTAAACGTCATTATTTCAATCCTATGTCGACTGGAGCACCTTACCTTGGATTCCCTCACCAGAATTACCACGAAATCCTTTCAGAGTCTACATGTATGATGGCTGATCCCGCGTTGATTTACAATTATCCACCCATTTTGGAAGGCAAATATCGGTTAAGATATTGGCCCGGAAGACAAGTTACGTATGCACTGTTCCAATGTCGCATTATTAAACACGGTGTATAATCACGTGACTCAGAATTTCCGGTTATCTTCAATATCTTTTTTAATACTTGACCAATTTGAATTCGGTTTGAAGAAGAGAATCTGGGAAAATGCCAGGAATAAGCTGGACGGGTTGGATTTTTGAAAAATCAACTGATGAAAAAGTTATTGAAGATAAACCAAAGTTTTGGTTTATCTTCAATAACTTTTTTATCAGTTGATTTTTCAAAATCAACCACGTCCATCTAATGCGTGACGTATGTCCACATTCTCTGCTTCAACCCGGATTCAAATCGGTCCAATATTTACTAAACTATTGACGATTCTCTAAAAATATTGTATCACGTGATTATCCACCGTGGTAAAGACACTTTCATTTCACATGTTTAGTAAAGGAAGATTGCCTCCATTCCAAACTACGAATATTAGACTTGTTAGGTATGAAAGGCATTTATACTAGAAAAGTTAAAATGATACTTTAATCTTAAACATTGTATCAAAATTATTCAATGGAACAAATAGGTATTTTCTCCTTTTCCCGAAATGTTTCCCTTTTGAAGTCGTCGAAGTCAAGTACAGTTTGGGAAAGAGTCATACGCGCATGACTGACTTAGCGTGATTGACACTACAAGCCTTCAGGTATAAACTCGTCTTTTCATCTGGGATTTCCCAAAAATCTACTTTCGGTTTTTGATATGATTACCGAACTTTAATTAATCTGAAATCAGGTCGTATTTCAAGGGATAATCTCTTTCGAAATTTATTATTTGAATATTGGGAGAGTTGTCTGAATCATAGACGTCCACACAAACTTTAATTTTAATCTGACTTATATGTGAGCTGGGATCTGGAAAAAGGTCCCTTAATTCATTTGATGCAAGCATGGTTCCAGATCAGCTTGTGCTTAAATGGAGTCTGATTGGGAGCCATACTGTACTCTCATTGTTGCTACAGGTTATGAAGAAGCTTTTGGAGACCAACATGGTTCTAGATCAGACTGCGTGTATACGCAGCCTGATCTAGAACCATGTTGGCCTCAAATGCTTTAAGGAACCTTTTTCCATATCCTGACTCAATTATTTTTTTTACAGTTTAGGTCGCTGCAGAATTAAACATGTGCCTCACACTGCGATGACATCTGAACGGGGAGTAAAAGAAACCATGAAGCAATGCATTGGCTGTCACAGTGTTTTCACAATTCTTTTATGATCTTTGCTACATTTACATTATGTCTGACCGAACTTGACAAATAGCCTAATGCCAAAACAATACACATCGTTTTTCTCCAAAACATCGAAGGAAAAGTAGCAATATGTATACTATATACTATTAGCTTATTTCCACTAAGAACCCCCCCCCCCCACACACACACACACACCACGGCCACCGTAAGTCGTCCTTAGAGGAAAAGTGCGAAATTCATCCTTATTCACTGCCTTTATCCATGCTCTGTGCTTCCGTTGATCTTGTGGAAATAGGAAAAAAATGAAGATTCTCTTTCCTTCCGTCATTTATCGTCCGATTCTTGCATTGATAAACGATGCATTTTAAAACCATTTCGATTCACTATAGATCTAATACAAAATTAATTTCCCATAAACCCATTTCTTGCCACTGGAAGTTTATCCGAGTCTTCTCTGATGAAAATTCGTTCTTTGATATTTGGATGTCGCTTGTTCAAGCAACATAACTTGTGTCGGGCTTTTCCTTAGTTTTCGAATGGGACAGCGCTCTGATGTAGCCTAAATAGCAACATCCAAATTTCAACGAGCGCATTTTCATCAGAGAAGACTCGGATTACCGGAAGTGTTCTGCGGGTACGGTCTAAAACGATAATGGAAAGGGGTCAATTGTCACAAGACTATATAGGTATATATTTTTTTTCAAGTAAAGCGTGATGGCATGTCATTGTAACAAAGCGAGTGCCATGTTATATCAAAACAGTCGTATAAATTCTGATTTTCTCAGATTTCTGTAGAAGTTCTGAATAGAGTGTGAATAAAAGAACATGCAAACTAAACGTTCCAGTAGATTTCCTTTCTAGACGTATAAAGTCTAAGCATTTAAGCTGTAGACGGCATGTCAAAAGGGGACAAGACCTTTTAAATCGCAGAAGAAATGTTTAAAGTGAAAATCAACTTAGCGTAAACCTTCAAATGATTAGGATCGTGCAATTCATCCAGATGAGAACAAAAAACTCAGTTATGATTAGTTTTATTTAAAACAAAATTTTATGACTAAGTTTGTTCGTGAAATCAAGTAAATCATCGTAACATACTTAATGATAACATCCATTTAAAGTACTTTTAATTTCCGTGAATCACATATGGTTCGAAACATTAAATTTTATACAGTAACGACCGAGAGGTCCGAAAAACTTGCTCTTTGTCCTTTTATTAAATAGGAACCTTCTTCAACCTTTGTAAAATTTCACCTCTAGGACGCTATTCTAATGGGAATCCACAACATTGAGACTAGTGGGAAAAATGCGCGCTTTCAAAAGCTTTGAACCTCACCCTTCCATCTAAAACTCTGTCTGGTATACAAAAAGAACAAATCGCTGCTTTTCAACAAAAACCGCGTAACTACAGATTAAAACAAGCTGCAGTTACTAGGTTTTTGTTGAAAAGTGACGAAATGTTCAACATTAAGATGACTCGGTATCTATTTGCATCTACAACCCATTTACACGCAATTCTGATATTCTCCGATTTTGTTCGCGTAAATCTTTATAGAATCAATAAAGAAAATCTTCAAAGGAACTTACAAATTACGAGAATAATTTCTTCCTTTTATTCAAAGCGGAGATTAAATGTTAACCATTTCCAAAACAATGCAATTTTAAACTTCAAATTTCAAAGAAGTTGCAGATGATGATTCTTTTATGTCAAAAGTAGGAAATAATTATGTTATAAGCCTATTAAAGCGTATGAAGGAAAACAAGAAATTGCTGGCAATCAACTAGTTCTGCTTTTTATCTTAATTGTTTTCCAAGTAAGTTAAATTTAAGACACCAAAACTTGATCTTGTTCGGGAAAGGGTTAAACAGTTATTGGAATGTTCCCTATAATTGATCTTTACAGGTGATTTTATTTGGAAATTACAAAATCGGTTGATACTCTCCAAAACAAGATATGGGTTAAACGTCTACAAAAAGAAAATAATTTGGAAAACATTGAAGAAAATAAGAATTTCATTCTTAGTTACAACGTTTTCTCCGTTAGTCTCAATATTTCCACTACTATATTGAACACAAGTCCTATATCAATTGATATCCACTTCGTCGTCGGTATATATGTCGTAAGCAATCTTGAAACTATGCAGTCTTAAGACTACGCAGATGTTACGGAACTCATTTTGAGCAGTTTTGAAACTGCGTAATATAGCGAGTATATTGTTATTTTGACGTATAACGGCGTTCTCTCGATGCAGAACTCATCTTAAACATATTCCTTTTGAGAAGGAAACTTAACAGATTCACAAAACAAACCATATTAGGCTGTTTTTATTTGAAAACGTGTTCGGTACCGAACAGCCGAAGTTCTGCACCGAACCGAAAAACAGCTTCCGGTTTACCGAAAATGATTCGTACCCTAGAAATTTCGTACCTTAATTTTACCAGTTCGTCTACATTTACAAAACAATGCATATCGTCCAATTTATAGACAATATTGTGATAATGGAGATATGGTTTCTCGGTTCTGATTAATTATTTTGGAAAATGATGCAGTAAGTCGTACTATTCCATTTCGTAACATTATTTACAGATTGTAAATGTCTGTAGGCCTATTCTGTTTATGAACTACGATTGTATGTATTGTTATGAGCATCCCAACAACGTATCTATAGGATTTTTTTTAAAAATAAGATGAAATTTATGTAATCAGGTCTAATAGGAAATTTTAGTTGACAAAGTTAGCATTTTGAAAAAAAAAACTCCTTGAAAGTAAGCAAGTTTTATTACGGAACATTTCACCCTTTAAGGGGGAATGCTCCAGATTCCTAAATATTTTCCCAATAATAGAATTTATTTATATTTTGTGTGTTGAAATTACATGTTATTACCAATTGAAAAAAAATCATTCATCCTATAATATTGGTCAGAATACGTGAACTACCCGGTGAAGCTAAATCATTCATCCTATAATGTCGGTCAGTATACGTGAACTACCCGGTGAAGCTAAATCATTCAACCTATAATGTCGGTCAGTATACGCGAACTACCCGATGGAGTTAAATCATTCATCCTATAATGTTGGTCAGTATACACGAACTACCTGGTTGAGCTAAATCATTCATCATATAATGTCGGTCAGTATACGCGAACTACCTGGTGGAGCTAATTCATTCATCCTATAATGTCGGTCAGTATATGCAAACTACCCAATGGAGCTAAATCATTCATCCTATAATGTCGGTCAGTATACGCAAACTACCCGGTTGAGCTAAATCATTCATCCTATAATGTCGGTCAGTATACTCAAACCAATCGGTGGAGCTATATCATTCATCCTATAATGTCGGTCAGTATAAGCAAACTACCCGGTGGAGCTAATTCATTCATCCTATAATGTCGGTCAGTATACGCGAACTACCCGGTGGAGCTAAATCATTCATCCTATAATGTCGGTCAGTATACACGAACTACCTGATGGAGCTAAATCATTCATCCAATAATGTTGGTCAGTATACGCGAACTACCCGGTTGATCTAAATCATTTATCCTATAATGTCCGTCAGTATAGGCGAACCAATCGGTGGAGCTATATCATTCATCCTATAATGTAGGTCAGTATACGCGAACTACCCGTAGGAGCTAAATCATTCATCCTATAATGTCGGTCAGTATACGCGAACTACCTGGTGGAGCTAATTCATTCATCCTATAATGTCGGTCAGTATACGCAAACTACCCGGTTGAGCTAAATCGTTCATCCTTTAATGTCGGTCAGTATACGTGAACTACCCGGTTAAGCTAAATCATTCATCCTATAATGTCGGTCAGTAAACGCGAACTACCCGGTTGATCTAAATCATTCATCCTATAATGTCGGTCAGTATAGGCGAACCAATCGGTGGAGCTATATCATTCATCCTATAATGTAGGTCAGTATACGCGAACTACCCGTAGGAGCTAAATCATTCATCCTATAACGTCGGTCAGTATACGCGAACTACCCGTAGGAGCTAAATCATTCATCCTATAATGTCGGTCTGTCTACGCGAACTACCCGGTGGAGCTAAATCATTCTTCCTTTAATGTCGGTCAGTATACACGAAATACCCAATGGAGCTAAATCATTCATCCTATAATGTCGGTCAGTATACACGAACTACCCGGTGGAGCTACATCATTCATCCTATAATATCGGTTTGTATACGTGAACTACCCAATGGAGCTAAATCATTCATCCTATAATGTCGGTCTGTATATGCGAACTACCCAATGGAGCTAAATCATTCATCCTATAATGTCGGTCAGTATACGCGAACTACCCGGTGGAGCTAAATCATTCATCCTATAATGTCGGTCAGTATACACAAACTACCCGGTTGAGCTAAATCATTCATCCTATAATGTTGGTCAGTATACGTGAACTACCCAATGGAGCTAAATCATTCATCCAATAATGTCGGTCAGTATACGCGAACTACCTAATGGAGCTAAATCATTCATCCTATAATGTCGGTCAGTATACGCAAACTACCCGGTTGAGCTAAATCATTCATCCTATAATGTCCGTAAGTATACGTGAACTACCCAATGGAGCTAAATCATTCGTCCTATAATGTCGTTCAGTATACGCGAACTACCCGGTTGAGCTAAATCATTCATCCTATAATGTCGGTCAGTATACGCAAACTACCCAATGGAGCTAAATCATTCATCCTATAATGTCGGTCAGTATACACGAACTACCTGGTGGAGCTAATTCATTCATCCTATAATGTCGGTCAGTATACGCGAAGTACCCGGTTGAGCTAAATCATTCATCCTATAATGTCGGTCAGTATACGTGAACTACCCAATGGAGCTAAATCATTCATCCTATAATGTCGGTCAGTATACGCAAACTACCCGGTTGAGCTAAATCATTCATTCTATAATGTCGGTCAGTATACGTGAACTACCCAATGGAGCTAAATCATTCGTCCTATAATGTCGGTCAGTATACGCGAACTACCCGGTTGAGCTAAATCATTCATCCTATAATGTTGGTCAGTATACGCAAAACTACCGAATGGAGCTAAATCATTCATCCTATAATGTCGGTCAGTATACACGAACTACCTAATGGAGCTAATTCATTCATCCTATAATGTCGGTCTGTATACGCGAACTACCCAATGGAGCTAAATCATTCATCCTATAATGTCGGTCAGTATACGCGAACTACCCAATGGAGCTAAATCATTCATCCTATAATGTCGGTCAGTATACGCAAACTACCCGGTTTAGCTAAATCATTCATCCTATAATGTCGGTCAGTATACGTGAACTACCCAATGGAGCTAAAATATTCATCCTATAATGTCAGTCTGTATACGCGAACTACCCGATGGAGCTAAATCATTCATCCTATAATGTCAGTCTGTATACGCGAACTACCCGGTTGAGCTAAATCATTCACCCTATAATGTCGGTCAGTATACGCGAACAAATAGGCCTAGGTAGATCTGGGCCCAGCTGCGGATCCAGGGTTTCTGTGGACGGGGTTCGAACGTATAGGAGGGGAGGTTAGTTTTCCTAATATCACACAAATTTTACTGAATTTCTACATGAAATTGAAATAAATGTTCGTCCCCCCCCCCTAACCCACTTTGGATCCATTACTGGGGCCTACAAAATTTCATCTGAATCTTTGTTCCCCGATCCCGCTAATATTGAAATTTGTCAATGTTGGCTAACGTAGATCTAGATCTATCAAAAGTTTGTAACAATTTCTTGTACCGACAGTTTTAAGTGAACAAATATTTTGTCTTTTCGGACAAAAATCAACGTGAGAAATAAAGAAAATGCTCATGGTCGGAAGTAATTCCTTCATTATCTACGATGTTTAACTTTTTCCGAGCCATCTCATCAACAAACAATTCTGACATGGGGATCATTGCCTAGCAACGTAACGCCAGGTAGATAGATAAGCAGGTGCGCAATAAAATCTCGGCTTACGAGACTCCACGTTATTTCGCGGAGTTTCCAATCTCTGTTGTTATTATTATGTCTTTGTCAGAAGTGAATCGATCAAAAATCAAAATTTACCCGTAAAAAGTCCTTTCAGGTCGTTGTTTGATTTGAATATCAATAATTCAGTGAAAATAAACAGTCTGAATGGTTCTGCATAACATACAGAACTCATGCATAAGCAGTTTTAAAACTGGATGAGCAGTTTCGAAACTGCTCATGCAGTTTTGAAACTGAGTAAAGTTCCGTATACGCAGTTTTAAAACTGCTTAAGTTCTAAAACGGTTCACAACATATATACTCGGCAAAACTGCTAACGCATCACTCACATCTGCGCTAATATTTTTTTAACGAATCAACACAATACGTTAAAAAATTGCACATGCCGACTAGCACCATTTGATAAGAAACCTATATAATTTCATAGTAAATGCTACAGTATGTTCTGAAATATTGAATTTTTAATAAGTACACCCTTAATTCTAAAATTCATAAAGTCTTAAATTTGATTAAAATGGGAAATTCACGCATAATCTTCAAGCCTTTTGTATTGGCTGAAAGAGTTCCTGTGTAGAAAAGTTACCATTTCTTAAACAAACCGACGACTTTAACACTATTGTGGGCGCGTAATTTATTCCCGCAGAGGTAATGTTACATCACATAGTGTCGTTGGTGCCATTGTTGGCGTCGACAGCGACGTCGGTTACGTAGACAAAAACGTATCGGTCTACATCTTATGAACTGTATGAGATGCATTCTTGATATTTTATACATAGACAGCTCCTACCAAAACCTTTCACTCGAGACCTTAAAATTTGACCTTGTGATCTTGACCTTGCAAAATTGACCTTTTTCATAAAAAGATGCGTATATGCAAGCTACGTTGTCCGTGAACAGCCCTTGTTACGTTAGATAAGGAATTATTTTTTCAGACTTCAATCTCACAATAAACCACCTTTCAAAATCAATTCAAGCAAAAATGTTTGAAAAAGATCAAAAGTTACACGAGCCGAAAAACTGTTTTGGTCCCCTTCTCGTATGACGCGGTCACATAAGAGGGAAAACTTGGAAATTGTTTTATGGATGAGTACAGAAACTTGTGGGATAAAGATATGCCAAATTGTAAATCTAAATCTTTGACAATAAAGAATTTATACAATTTTAAAAAGTGATGCGTTAGCTCTTTTGCTGAGTATATATATGTTACCGATCCCAAAAGAATGGGGTCGTCTGAGAAATGTAAAAAAATGACCCCACTCATACTGCACGGAACGCGTATACTGACTAGTATCGAAACATTTCGCTGGAGGAAGAACTTACGACATAGACTGGGTTTTTTTTCGTACATAATTGATTTTAAAGGGAAAAGAAAAACGTGTAATCACTTTTCCCAAGCTGAAAGATTTACCAGAAATTTGGACATATTTTTCACAAATAATGTGTCATCAATATTGATTAGTAAATGTATCTCAAACTCTGAAAGAATTGTCTTAACTGGACACACAATATTTTAGTTTGAAAATCGCAAAAATCGACATACGATGTTTTGCACTTACACCGACATTATGTTGATTTTAGGTTCAGAAACGTCGTCTTCAATGAAAAATATCGATCCTGGTCAGCCCGCGATTTCCTCGAACACCGGCCAGGATCGACATTTTTCACATTTCTCAGAGAGGCTCGCCCTTAAACCTTTATCAAATGGCAAAATTATAGGGTGATTCGCTTAATAAACTGCCACAAATGACAAAATGGAAGTTGATAGATAGAATTTGTGTAAAATATGGCATAGAAAATATTGAGAAAAAGGAGAAGCTGCTGGTTATCAGCGATTTCTTCTTTTGTTTCATTGTTTTACAAAACCTTTTAGGGACGTCAAAACCAGGTCTTGTTAGGGAGAGGGTTAAATGGTTGATCAGATAGATGTGACAAACATTGTATTTTCTCCAGACTGACGTTATTGTAAACAGTATCGGAGGTGGGGTAAATCTAAACGTTGGGTATCTGTCCAAGGCTATACTTGCACAAGCCGGCGATGAAATACAAAAAGAGTTGAAGTCGAAATACCCCAATGGTGTTAAGAAAGGTATGCCTATTTTTGCATTTTAATTTAACACTTAATCAAGAAACGCTAATGAGCCTATCTATTTATCATATATCTGGAATGTGTTTGTGTTCTGTGTTTTCCCCTTTATGAAATTGTCATCCATGACAGATATGCCCGTCCTACCTTGTTCGGGGATATGCGCTTTAAAGCTGAAATGTAAGATGCTACTAAGATACAAACATACTAGGTAGAACACTTGTTACAAAAAGGACATACCTACATACATGTACATCTTTTCACCCAAGCAGTTGCATGCATTCATGTTAAGAGAAATGACAAAATATCGAACGAAATCTCTTCTTTTGAGAATGTATATTTCATTAAGCGAAGGAAATAAAGTAGACATATTTCACTCACTATTCTTTCAGGTCAGGTAGCAACCACGAAAGGTCATAACCTCAAATGTAAGGAGGTGTACCACGTGACGCTGGTAAAATTTACGTCACGACGAAATCATAATGATCATACACCAGAACAGGTACAATGGTTTATCACAAAATATGTTAAATCTTAAAAATCATCTTTATTAGATCTATCATATGCTGCTATTACATGAAAAACTACCTTCTTTTGTAACATAAAAATGCAAACTGCCATTGTTTGCATAATTATAATATTTCTTCTGGAACTGTGCGTACTAAAAGAGTTTATAGTTTACAGTACTTAGTGTAGTAAAGATTCTATCATACAAAGGGCATTTGATTATTTGATCGATAGACATATATATATATATATGATGGCAACATTCACATGAAAAGATATTTTAAGAGGTGTTTTAACAAATCAGCATCTGCATAAAGTTGTAGACAGGTACGCCAGACTGTTGACAACATCAAACATAGCTATATGGTCACATTAGGGGACAATTCTTTCCAGTTGAGCCTGGCGTAATATCGGATTAACAATAACATTTCGTTGATTCAAGCCGTAGTTAAGAGATTTTATAGCAACACACGCGGTTCATCAACACATAACGTTAAACCCATTCTATTTTAACACAAACTTCATTGCTGTTTACAGGTGCTTTTTGCAACGATCCAGTTATGTCTACAAATGGCCAGTAAAGCTGGTTACACGAGCATCGCATTTCCTACACTTGGTCTGGGTTACCAGAAGTTTAGCCCTGATATCGCTGCTGAATCCTTCTGTGAGGCAGTGAGAGACTTTGAACACCACAACAAAACAAGTAGTCTAACAGATGTACACGTGGTTATATATGAGAAGGATAATTCAGCAGATACCTTCGTCACCGTAAGAGACACGCTCCTGTAGTAAGCTTTACCCGAGCCAAAAACATAGAATCATTGAACTAGAAAGCGATTGCACGCAGAAATTGTATAACGTAGAAACTATACAAATCCTTACAGTTGTAATTGTTTCTAAATTTTAAAAGTATTCAAGGTCATTCCTTTCGAAAATATTGTAAACGTTGATTAAGTGTTGCAAGTGTATTGTGTATATTTTATGGAATATACCCTCGAAAAAACTTATTTTGTTGAGGGGCAACGTTGTTTGAATTCGACTTATAATTCGTTTTTGCTATGCTCTCTTGTTATGCCTGATTGTTTGTTAACAAAACTTCTTCTGGAAATGCTACGATGCTTAGAAACAATCACAATGGTCGCATTCAATTTTTCAAAATCACCAAGCTCCAATTGCTAGCGTTGCCTTTGTTCTAAAACCACTTAAATACAGCTGTAGTAGTAAAAGGCGGAACTTACATAAATTGAACCTTTTTTACTTTCAGGCATATGAAAGTGAGGTATCCAGAGAAGTACAGACGGCGACAGACATTCCTGTAAAGTCGATGTACAAAAAAGGTAAAACGGTTGACACGTGTTATGTCATATCGGTGTAGACTCTACTCAAAATATTATTTGTGTCGGGGCGAACATCTGACTTCATTCTTACTACTTTGAAATGATAAGATATCATTTTAACGAAATTGTGAATCTATTATAAACAAATCATTTTGTTTAAATCAATAAATAAATAAAACGAGAAAATGTGCTGTGTTATTTCTGAGGCTCAGCATATCATGTGATATATAACACAAATCTTATCTTTAAAAAATAACAACATTCGTTTGATAGTCCTCGGCAGATTTCATTTAGAAAGGGATAAATAATGTTCTGGCCGAGGTCAAGAAACATCAATCAACAACAATCAATCTGAATTAAACAATAATACCCAAAATAAATCACACATTAATTTTTCATTATGTTCACTGAATATCAGAGGACTGAGAAAATTTATTGATGATCGGGACTTCAAAAGTTACTGTCAATCATACGATATCATCGGACTTTGTGAAACTTGGAAAACTACATCTGATCTTTATTCTAATTTCATTGAAGGTTATACACATTTTGATTGTATAAGAAAGTTATCAAAGGTTACGTCAAGAGGTTCTGGTGGAGTTACAGTTCTTGTAAAAGATAGTCTATATGATACTGGTCTTATAAAGCGAATTTTTTCCCATTTTAGGGAATGTGTAGTGCTGTTATTTGATAAATCTTTATTCAATTTACAGAACGATGTTATTATGTTATTTGTGTATATTCCACCAGAACACTCTGTCGTTTATGATCATGAAAATCCCAATGGCATAGAAATACTTAATGATATGATATTAGAAATAACCAGCGAGTATCAAGATGCTTCCTTGTTACTCGCTGGTGATTTCAACTCAAGAACTAAAGATTTACAAGATTTTATTATACATGATAACATCGACCATATTTTTCGGGATGTTACAAATTATCCTGCTGATAACTTTGATTTAGTGAGAAAGTCTAGAGACTTATCAGTGTTAAATAAGTTCGGTAAAGCATTAATTGAATTATGTTGTGCATTAACATACACATCCTGAATGGTAGGGTCGATGGAGATCGAGAGGGTAATTTTACATGTTTTTCCAATGAAGGGAAGAGTGTAGTTGATTATATTATTATGTCTTCCAACCTATTTGAATATGTAAAAACGTTCCATGTTGGCGAAAATGAATATTCAGATCACTTTCCGCTAATATGTAAATTTGAATTTAGTAAAGAACAAAACATTATTAATGATGATGATAGTAACGTCGTGCATGCACGTGCCCGTGATCAATACATCTGGAAAAATAATTTAAAAGATGACTTTTTGGAAAAGTTTACATCACAATTTAACACGTTCTATAATAATTTCGCTTTCCCTATTAACAACATTGAAAATACACTTCAATCATTTTTAGAACTGTATTACAAATCTGGTAGTATCATGAAAACTGGCTATTTTAAGAAAACGTCCGAAACGTTTGCCCAACCAAAATGGTGGAATAGCGACTGTTGTAATCTCAAATCAATTAAAAACCGAAAGTTAAAAAAGTTCAGACTGACAAATGATGACACTGATTTTCTTCACTTTAAAATTGCACGAAATAAGTTTAAAGCGAAGTGTAAACAAAGGAAGTTGGCATTTGAACGCGAAAACAGAACAAAACTTATCAGTTATAGAAAAAATGCAAAACTATTTTGGAATTTCATTCGCCCGGTTACTCGTAAAAAAAGTACAGTTGGAAACATTAAAAAGGCCGATTGGTACAACCATTTCAGTAATTTATATAAAGAAGAAAATACAGATACAGGGGATGATATATTATCGAACATTCAACATTTAGCAGACAGCTCTTATTTAAATAGCGCTATTCAACCCCGAGAAATATACGATGCAATTAAAAGGATACATTCAAATCGTTCTCCAGGACCTGATGGAATATGCATTGAGATGTACAAAAATACTGTTCATATTATTTTACCGTTCCTAACCCAATTTTTTAACCGAATTTATAATTCGGGCAAATTTCCTTTGAATTGGTGCAACAGTATTACAGTTCCATTACATAAAAAGGGACCAACAAATAAACCCGATAATTACAGAGGAATCTCCTTAATTGATAGCTTATGCAAAATTTTTACAAATGTTCTAAGTACGAGAATTTCAACTTGGTCAGAAAACAACAATATTTTAAGCGAAGCCCAAGCAGGATTCCGACAGAATTACAGCGTAATTGATCATATCTTCACTCTCCAATCTCTAGCACAAAAGTATCTTTCCAAAAAACGCGGCAGATTCTATTGTCTTTTTATTGATTTTAGTAAGGCTTTTGACTTTGTTAACCACGAAAAACTATGGAATTCATTACAAAGAAAAAGGAATTAATGGGAAATTTTTGAAAATATTTAAATCACTGTACAAAGACTTAACATGTAGCTTAAAAATAAACGACGAATTACTTAATCCGATTGCATGTGAGAGAGGTACCCGGCAAGGCTGCGGGAGTTCGTCGATATTTTTTATCCTTTTTATAAATGATCTGATCGAATACTTAAAACGTGAATATAAAAGAGGTATATTTGTCACCGAAGATTTAGAAGAAATTATTGCACTTTTATTTGCAGACGACGTTGCAGGAGTATCAGACACTGTAAATGGTCTTCAACAACAATTAAACTTGATCCACAAATTTTGCGTAGCTGTAGGAATGAAACTCAATCTTGACAAGACTAAAATTATAGTTTTTTGAAATGGTGGTGTACTAAAACAATGTGAGAAGTGGTTCTATGATGGAAAAGAAGTTGAAGTTGTTACATATTATAAGTATCTAGGAGCTCTCTTTACATCTCGATTGTGCTGATCAACATTTAAACAAAATCTGTCTTCTCAAGCAATGAAAGCATGTTTTAGCTTATCAAGATTCCAAAAGAAATTTGGTTATTTCAATCCTAAAGATGCCTTTAAGTTATTCCACTCCATGGTTAAACCTATTTTATGCTTCGCTGCAGATATATGGGGATATGAATACTCACATACTATAGAAAAAGTACAAATTAATTTTTGCAAACGCATTTGTTGCCTTAATCAAACAACTGCTGATTGCTTTGCATTAAGCGAATGCGGTAGATATTCTCTTTCAGTAACATATATGCTACGATGTGTAAAATATTGGGTTAATCTTATTGAAATGCCTAATAGTCGATTTCCAAAACAATGTTACATTATGTTAAAGAAACAAGATGAATCAGGAAGAAATAATTGGGTTACCAAGATAAAGCATCTACTCTTCGAATACGGATTTGGTTATATTTGGCTTTCTGGGGGAGTCGGTGACTCAAACCTTTTCTTTAAAGCACTAAAACAACGTCTCATTGATTGTTCTTTCCAAAATATACAGAGAAGCATAAACGACACATCCAAGGCAAAGTATTATAAAAACTTCAAATCACTTTTAAATATAGAAAAATATCTATCCGAAGACATCACACTTTTCCAACGACGTATTCTTTCAAATTTCAGATGTTCTAGTCATTGTCTTAATGTAGAAAAAGGTAGACATCAAAACGTGGATTACAATTATAGATTTTGTGAAATATGTCTTAGACGTAATGCATATACATATTGTTGAGGATGAGTATCACTTTTTACTGGTGTGTCCGATTTATGATGATTTAAGAAATATGTACTTCCCAATCGAATGGAAAAATGAATACCCAAGTCTTGCTATATTTTACAAAATTATGTCCGATTCAAAAAGTTCTAGAATAAAATCACTGATAAAATATTTGATTGAAGCTTTTAAACTAAGAAAATTGGAAACAAACGTATAGCTTGAGGGTTTATAGCAAAATTGTTGCATTTGAATATTATGTGATTTAATAGTCTATTACATTTTCTGTTTCAATGCTATGCCAAGATATTTACACTGTTTTGTATTATATGTCACTCTTACATGTTTTTGTATCATACTTTGTATAATGGGCCGGAGGCCTGAAATACGGAATAAAATTTATGTTATGTTATGTTATTTCTGACAAATCTACCTTTTTGTGGTTCGGGAAAGAGTTTATTGGGTCTTAATTGATAGCTGGCAAAACAAGAAATATGTGAATGAAAGATAAAGAATTCGGCAACAGACAACAAATTTGTTATGTCGAAAGCCTTTCTTGTGTATAATTAATTCCCTGTATATATACATTATGACAAGCGTTGAAAAATGACATATTCATTTGATTTCATACTTTTTTCTCATCTGCCTAGTTCGAGAACATTCTGTTGGAGTCGATGAATATAAGTTATTAAACTTCATATGTGTGCTGACATTTATTGGGTTAAATGAAATTAACGTGGCAGAGCATGGTCTTGAAGTTTTATTTGTGTTATATTATATCATTTACAATTATCGTCGTCGATGTCGTCCTTGTTGTTGTCGTTGCTAGCGTCGTCGTCTTTGCTGTTGTTATTTTGTTTTAAAGACACTTCATTAAAGCTTTCTATTGTAGGTCGACCCATGATTCTGATTGTCCGCCCAAAACCATCACATGTGCCACCCAGGGGAACAAAGGACTTCATTAAGTTCATCTTCAAAAAGCCATTACGACCACCGTCTTACTGGACGAAATTCACCAACAAACACAGCTTCGATAACTATCTTGCCCAGAGCACAATGGGTATCTATGACGTCATCGACGTTGACAGCGCGACGTTACAGGTCATTAAGAAGCTCGTGGAGGACACGTGGATAAAGGAGAACGTCGGACATGGAGTGGATGCCCTCGGTCTCAGTCATTCCGGAATACAAGTCAACTCAGTTAAGAGAATAGAAAACGTCCTTCTATTTCATGCTTACGCCAATTTTCGCCAACAACTGTACAGAAAGGTGATATCTGGTGGTAATGTCCTTGACCCCATACATAAGCTGGGTGGCGGTGGCGCGGGGCAACCACAGGTGCTGACCGAGCAGTGTCTGGATGACACGAATATCTTACGTAAAGATCTGTACCACGAGGTGAACGAGTGTTATCTGTTACATGGAACAGAACCCGAAGTGGCTGCAGCCATCAGCTCGTCTGGGCTGGACTCACGCCTGTCTAGTGAAGACTGCATGCACGGTAAAGGTGTCTACTTTGCTGAGAGCAGTACGAAAGCTGACCAATATGCAGGTAATATGCTAATGGTGTCATTTCTTTCCAGACCTAACTAGAAGATAAATTATTCATCTTTCAAGTTTTTCAGGTCATTTAAAGTGACATTTCACAGATTTTTTTTTTCATATTTTCTAAATTTTATTCTTATTTTTATCTGAAAGAGCTTATTTTCTTATGAAAATACTAAAAGTGTCGAACCAAAATATTGCGCCGTTTACGAGAAATATATATTTTTGTGTTAGAATTAATCAAAATAATGTGGACAGCATTTTGTTCTTAGATCTATATGGAAGTTTTCATTTCTGTCTGAACTTTAAAGGCATATTTTTCGCTTATAAGCAACAACTGCAAAAATCTGATAGCATTTTTACGCACTAGAATAACCAAGCTTGCCATCAAGATATACTTTTAAAAATGAATTTTATAAAGTAATAAATGGCTTTTAGGTGACCAGTGGTACGTTCAAAACAAAATTTGCAATTTCTGAAATAAAAAGGACGAAGGTAGTAAAACAATAAGCAAATAATATCAACGACGACTTTTTTTTCCTTTAGAAAAATCATTTTAGTTTTCACAAATGAAGCAAAACACCTATGCCATCAAAGTGTCTACCCTTTTACTTTTAGACCGACCAAAAAGCCGATCTCGTAAAGGAAAGACGATGATTCTTGCCCGTGTTTGCCTAGGAGAGACCTGTATCAGCATGCCCTGGACCCGCTACAAACGAGCACCGTGTAAACAGTGTCTAAAAGACACGTGCATCACACATAAACAATTCTACGACTCCGTGGTTACAAAAGAAGGAGAGAAACTGTTTAGAGAATTTGTTGTTTATCTTCCACAACAAGCTTACCCTGAATACATCATCAGTTATGACCGAGTGTGATTGTACCACGTGGCGTTTTATTCTCCATCATGTGACAGAACAATAATGTAAAACAATATTCAATAATTATGTTAATACTTGGCCAATTTGAATACGGTTTGATGCGGTGAAGGTGGGAAATGTCAGGAGTTAGATGTACAATACTATTTGATAGATCTTTAAAAATTCAGCTTTAATTCAATAAATAAGTTATTGACGACCTACCGCAATAACTTTTTTCATTAGCTGATTTTTTAAAAGATCATTCGCAACCAGGAAGTCCCTGACTTTTCACTGAATTCTCTACTTCAGACTTTTTTTTCAAATCGGTCACAAAATTATTATCTTAACTATCTTAAAAAATATGGAAGATTTTACTGTCCACATTTGCAAAATTTCTAAATGAAAGCTTTGGGGTTTCTGAAATAGATCTAATAACTATGACAAAGTAATGCAATGAATGTGAAAAATACGCCTCAACTCGCAAAACATTTGAATGACAGAAACTTATTTTTGAAACAGTTATGATTAAGTAATTATAAGACGGTGTTTTGTTAGATATTTTGTCATCTAGCGTACGATGTTTCATGTAACTTTTTCCTCCAACAAGACCTGCCTCTGACGCCCATAGTCAAAACAGTTGTGTACAGCACTACAAGAAAAGAAGAAAATGCTGATCATTATCAAAATCCTTCGCCTCAATGTTTTTCTATGTGTTTTCAGTTATGGACGCCAAACCCATGCCTTGTTTGAACAATGGTCAATATTGATTTGGAAATGTGTCTCCATGGCATTAACCCTTTCCCAAACAAGACCTGATTTTGACGTCCTTAAGAGATAAGGTTTGGGAAAACATTGAGGCAAAAGAAGAAACTGCTGATAATCAGCACTTTCTCCTTTTGCCTCAATATTTTCTGTGCCATATTTTACACAAATCTTATCTTTAATAACATCAATTTTGTCATTTGTGGCAGTTTTTGAAGCGGATCTCCCTAAAATTTTGTCGTTTGGGAAAAGGTTAAAGAGTAGTTTGGACCCATGTCAGCCTGCACCTGTATCACGTGACTCAGAATTTCAGTAAACCTTCAATATTTTTCTTAATACTTTACTAATTTGAATCCGGTTTGGAGAAGAGAATGTAGGAAAATACATGTAACAGGAATTAGCTGGAGGTAGTGGATTTTTCAAAATTCAACTGATAAAAAAGTTATTGAAGATTTACTAAAATTTTGGTTTACAGTATCTTTACAATAACTTTTTCATCGGTTGATTTTTCAAAAAATGCAACACGTTCATCTAATGCGTGACGTCTGTCTACCTTCTCTGCTTCAAACCAAATTCAAATCGGTCCCGAATTAACAAAATTATTGAAAATCTTCTGAAATACTTGCATCACGTGATTATCCATCGTGTGTATGTCAAAGCAGTCTGTTCAGGAGTCATGTTTCTCACTGAACGTTGATATGAATAATAAACAGGAAAAAAGACGTTTATCAGACATGCTACATCATATGCTTACAGGCTTATCTACATCCATGTTAGTCTCAATTACGTAAACCGGTCAGGCCTGTGTTAAGACAGTGCAGGTTGATAAAGCTTTGGGGAAATGAGGGAAGTGCCAATAACAAGCATGTCTTTCATTTTTCCTTCGGCATTCTATACGTTTTAGCATTGTTTGATCATTTACATCATCTTTGAATTTGATACAGCTTAAATTGTGTTGTTTGGGAAATGATTAAGAGCTTTTCTCCCCTTTTTCAACTCAGTTCAATCAATTAGAAGGCAATCATGTGAAATGTTCCAAATGCTGAAAACCCCCTGTGAGCAGGTGTAGTACAATCTTATGAGAAAAACATGCACTCGTTATGTCATTTCAAATTAGTCTGGTTTTGATGTTTTAGTGTTTTGTACAACGAATTAAGTTGAAATATTGTAGCCGTGATCTGACAAAATGGGACCCCGTATGGTATTTGAGACCAACATGGATCTTGATCAGCCTGTGCATACGCACAGTCTGATCAAGATCCACGATGTTCTCAAGACGTCTCTTTGTTACCTTCAGCAATAATCATGATTGAGAAGGTAATGCTGCTTTTCAACAAAAACCTCGTAACTGCAGCTTAAAATAAGCTGCAGTTACGAGGTTTTTGTTGAAAAGCGACGATTGGTACAGATTCATCTGGATATATACTCTGTCTAGAATGCCATAAAGACATGTTCGAAGATCCAGGTTCATTTGTATTTGAATGTATGTTTTTGTCTTAAAAGTTTAAATCCTAAAATTATACCCTTTTACATCAATTGGTAAACATTTTTAATGAAATGGATATATACTTTATACTAGTTTGTATAATTATTGCATGCTAAAATGGATGTTGATCTTTGAAAATTCCCCTGATATGCAGATATCGAAAGAATCGTTCAGCAAAAACTGATGTTTCAACGTCTTTCAAGAGGTATAATAACTTTTCTTCACGATGTATTGTTCTTGAGTTATGTCCCTTCCATGACAGAATAAAACGTAAGGTCATGTATGGTCGCTATGCTTGTAAATGCAGAAATAAAATCCCATAAACCTGACGAACATAGTGGCTGAGTCATGTCACTGAACTGACTTTCGGGAAACGTTCACATCGAAAAATCGTCCGCCTTGAGGTAATCTTTTCTTACACACTACGAACTTTGAAGAGACGAAGTGCGCCGTACGCACCTTTGAGAGGGCCATTCCCGGTTCTAACTCGCTCTGCATCGATCGCCATGGTTTCTTCTAACATTCAATCGAAATCACAGAAACATGTTTCAACAAACAATACCAAAGGGCATTACCTCCCGTAAATGTCTTTTTAGAAACCAAACGTTTCGTCTTTGCTTACTAAGATATCTACTTTTGTTGTTGTTGATGATGTTGTTGTTCATTCTGTATAATTTATGTGCTCGTCTGCAGCAGCCTGAGTAATTTAGTTATATGGGTTAACAGACTCATTAAAATTAATATTATGTGAATGTTTAATGGGTCATTTACAACATTACGTGTGTCCACATATATTCACATTGTTGACACGATAGAAACAGGAAGTGCAGAATAATGTCATACTGCACGTATACTGACCTTATTATATACCTGTAGCTGAGGAAAAAAACATCCCTGACTTTGCATTTAGTCGATTTTCAACAAAAACATCGTAACTACAGCTTATTTAAAGCTGCAGTTACGAGTTTTTCGTTGAAAAGCGACGATTAATGAATACACCGTGTCTTTTTAACCTATCAAATTCCCCTTTAACTATCTATTTTCACAATCCTTATATATCGTCGCTTTTCAACAAAAAACCTCGTATCTATAGCTTTAAACAAGCTGTACATATGAGGCCTTTGTGGAAAGCAGCGATATATTTCAATGGATTTTGTCACTTTTTGGTAAACAAATATGACGGGTAAGTCATGTTTATTTCAGATGTATCCTTATTTTTGTTTCAATTTAGTTTTTAATCATTTGGTAGATGTTTAGAATCTTTCCATTTCTCAAACGACACAAGGCTCAGATTGTTCTATTCAACTGGAAAACTTGTGTGTTTCCCAGGAAGCAGAATAAAGAGGGCTTATTGTTATTTGTAGAACATGTTTCAAAACTCTTGTCTCTCAGGCCATAGAGATCAGGACTTTTACTTCTGAGGTCCTGGTTCGATCCGCGGACGTTGTTAACATCATGTCTGACACATTAGTCGGCATACAATGATTGGATAGTTTCAAGTTTCAAGTTTATTCAACATTGTACAAAGAGGCCACCGGCCTAAAATACAAAATACATATTGGAATTGTGACACAATTTGAGTTATCGTTCAGTAAATAATACATGTATCAACATTATTTTGGAAAGTTACAATAATATACATGGTTATTGCCCTTTACAACGTAAACCAACAGAACAAACACTATCAATAGACATGTGTGAAGCGAATACAGCGATCAGTCTGCACATTCGTGTATTCTGATCAATGCTCAGGCCCCACACATTTCTTATAATAGCAACTATTAGTACGTGTAGTTCATATTTGTCAAACATTCATTATAATTGATATACTACAAAATAGTAGTACATTGAAACATTACATTTTAGAACAATTTGATTTATCATTTTCCCAAAAAGTGGCACATTTTGACGATCCCATTAAATATAAGTTTACATGATATTGCAGGAAAAGAAGAAAACGATGGTGCTAACCAGCATTTTCTCATTTCCCTTCAATACCTGCTATACGTGTGGCGATTTTTACAAGACTTGAATTCATTCTGCCATCCGCAACTGCATAAGATTTGGATCAGCCTGAGATTTCGTCATTTTGTCATTTGGGAGAGGTTTTAAAATTATGAATAAGGAAATTACGCCCTTGATTCTTTAGCCTTCATAATGTATTTAACAAAAATTGCAATTTTTCTGATAGTTTGTTCGTTGTTTGACTGCATAAGAATAAAGAAACTGTCTCGATCACTTCTGCCTTTATACCAACTTAACAAATATCTCTGTCGCTCATTACTATACTGGAAACATTGAAAGAAAGCATGATATTCGTCTTCAATACACGATAAATTGTGATGTTCATGACAATACAAGCATAGTCTATTTGTTCTTTCAATTTTTTTTATGTCTACCTAGTTCAATATTAAATTTATGGTTAGAGCACCTGAATTTTGCCAAGTATTTCCTAAGTTCAAATGATAGATTAATGCTTAAATATTTCTCTGGATTTAACATAGTCTTAAAGTATTTATAAGTATCACAACGGGAGGAACTGGTTATAGATTCTGTCCAATTTTGTTTCATGCAGTCGGTTATTCTTTGTTTAAAAACATTTAAAAAGCGGTCAGCATTTCCAATTTCCTGAGATAACCAAATGTTGCCGAAACCATAAAGATATAAAAGATGTTTCACAGACGATGCCCAATTTTTTCTTCCAATATCGTCTAAATTTCTAAGCATTTTATAACAATTCTTTGGTAATCTATGGTCTGGCATACTTAACAACTTTAACCAATATTTTATACATGACACATAATAATCTATACATAAAGGTAATCTGCCGCATTCTCCTAAAACCATTGAATCATTAGTTGACGGTCCTACTCCTATAAAATCTTTACAAAATTTGATTTGAACCTTCTCTATGTCCGATGCGTATTCAAATCCCCAAATGCTTCCCCCGTATACAAGTATTGGTTTTACCATAGAATCAAATAACCTGAAATAGTCATAGTGAGCAAAGTTGCCAAAATGCCTCTGGTAAGATAATCGTAAACCTATGTGGGCGAGCAGCTATAGGCTCGGTAAGGATGTTGCGATAGTATTGGTTAGAGAACCGACACCGACAGGACCATAGCAGGTGAAAGAGACGTTACCCCCCCCCCCTTTGACCAATCAATTTTGTCCTTGTAATGTTCAATCACGACATAATTAACATTACCGAGGATATGCAAAAACATTTGTTGTGTAGATCATCTAACTATTAGCAATGTCTAGATATTTGATCGTGATCTATTTTTATGCTCTTGTCAAAGTTAAAGTAACTGATGATGTAATTAGTGTCTTATTATCGATTCATTTACAGAGATATTTTTACTGGCTATTGTCCTACCGTGTGCCGCTATAGTTATCATCATCATTGTTGTTGTTGTCATATTATGTCGGTAAGTGGAATCTAATTATTGTATTCGAAAAGCGACGCGGGCGGTGGAATTGTACAGGGAATTTTAAGAAAAATTACAAAGTTTCATTTTAATGCTAGCGCCCAAGTTTTGATGACCGTTATATAACGTTAATCATAAAACATATAGAAAAGTGTTTTAAAAATGGTAAAGTTCACTTTTTCCTATTTTCTCTCATTTCTATTCGTTGAATAAGTTTAAGTTTTGTTTTACAAACATCCTTTTTATCTTCTGGTAGAAGTTTTCGTTTTTGGATTAGTCTATATTTACATTGTATCGTTTTTGAATAAGTTGAATAAAATAAACTACATGGCACAACTAAAAACCCTTTCCAAAACAAGATGTCTCTGATAGAAATATTTGGAAAAACATTGACGGAAAACAGAAAATTCTGATAATTAGCATTTTCTCCTTGTACCTCAATATTTTCCTGACTACATTATACACTAATTATATTACCATACATTATGTCCTGTGTACAAACTTTCAAAATTGACCACCAATGTTTTACTATTTAGGCAAAGGTTAAACCTACTCGATTGTAATTTGCATTGTTTCGAGTGATTGTATTATATCATTTCGGAGGACCCAAACACTCTGTCTATTTTGTTTCTTTTTCAGTCGATGTTCCTCACACAATCTCCAATCACACAGTTTTGGCAGGACGTCGGTAATATCTCCCCCAATACGTACAGTCGACCACAGACGTCGACGTTCCTCCGTGTACAGTCGTGGGTACCTACGTACTCCGCCAATACTTAGACGTAAACTCGTGTGGGTAACCAATACTAGTAAATACGTCCTTGACCCAGACAGGCGGTCAAAACGTCAACGTAAGTTTTAAGGTATTCAACCAATCATTGGATACCAAACAGTTAGCGAAATTCAGGGCGTCATCCTAGGCAACGAAAGTTGTCGGTGGTATACCTCGTCAATATCTGTTGATCATCCGTGCCAACGGAAATTGACGAGGGATATCCTCGTCATCCGTGGAAACGAAAGTTGTCGGTGGTATACCTCGTCAATATCTGTTGATCATCCGTGTCAACGGAAATTGACGAGGGATATCCTCGTCAATTTCCGTTGCCATGTATGACGTCCCAAGTTGTTCCAAGTGTTAAGTACCTAGTGATGTATGGACTACCTTAAGATTTAAACATCCGTGGCTTCAGATTTAGACCATGAACCGTCAAATCTTCAGGTGAATCATACATGGTTCATAACATTTTCATAACCTATCCAACTTTGCAGATCTATTAACATCACGAGTAACAAAGCGAATTTTGAATTTCACCCCTTTTTTGTGATTTAACAAATCTTTTAGCTATGAGAAACATGCTCAAATAACTCCATAATCAATTATTGCGTTCGCTAAATTATGATTATGATTCGTGCTATAGTCGAGTAGACAGGAGTGACCTCTTATTACACGTTTGTCTAACTACACGGCCGCTTATCTACTAAATCACAACATTTTGTTGTGTATGAAAAAAAGTTTAGAGGATATCCGGTTGGCAGTTAGAGGAGCCGACAAATCGGCGGGTGAAAGGTGAGTCTCGTCTTTTAATCGAAATGTTCTTGTTTCTAGCTCGAAAATCAAAAATCGGAGAATGTCATACAACCCTTTATTCATTTTCACATATTTGTGAGCCCCATCCAAACCCCGATTCCAAGAGATTGAACGGAAATTCATTTTCTCCCGTTGCAAGGGTAGCCCAAATATTGACATTTCGTTAATCCTGATGAGCGTTTGTCCACTTTCTGAGGATGAATGGCCCAAAACCTGTGTGTATTATAAAATAGTTGTATGTACATTACATCGCGCAAACAATATTTTAATAACTTACTGTCGATCTTTGAAGAAAATCAGTTCTTCCGGTCAGTTTGTGCGTTAGAGGATAGGTTGTGAGTAAGAGGATAGGTTGTGATCTAGAATACAGAATGCATTCATCGCATTCACTACCATTTGTCATTGTTTATATGCGAATTAAACCAAACCGAAATACTCTCATTAGTCTACCTAAATTATAGAAATAAGGCCCTAGAAAACACATGCGTAGGAACTTTTTGTTAATGCTCGACCTCCATGCTTAAATGAAACTTCTATATGTATGGAAGATCACTAGGGTGGAGGTCACATGATAGAGGTCCTTTTAAGGTCACCACAAGGTCAAAGGTCAACTAAGTGCAAAAATAAATGGTGTAGCAAGAAAATCCGCCATAACTCACTTACTTCTGGGTCTAGACTAACAACTTTGGTATCAAAATGAAGCTTGGATATCCGTCATTATTTTGCAGTATGAATATGCAAATCAGCTAATTTGCATATATAAGATTTTGAGGATTTAATTAGAAATTTTGAAGATTTTTTGGTCATTTTTTACAGAATATAGTTGGAACATAAGCTATAACTCACTAAGTTTGTGGTGTAGATTCACGAATTGGGTACCAAAATAAAGCCTAGACATCTGTCCTCAAGTATAGTTAAGCAAAATAAGTAAATTACATATGTATGCTTTTTAATTAATTTTCTAATTAATTGATGAAAATATCGCCAATTTGTGAATATGTGATACACACAGTAATCAGACTTAGAGGTATCACAAAAAAATTCTTTACAAATCAACCATTGGGCCAATTCCAACCAAACTTGGTATAAATGTTCTTTGAGTGACCCCTTTGAAGATTTGTTGTCAAAATTTTGATTTGACAAAAAAGTGGGTATTGATATTAACGATATATATATGATATATGTAATATAATAATATTGTGATTGAGTCCTACAAGAAACTTTTTAAAATGCACTGTGGGCATATACAGGTATTCGCAAGCGGAAGATAATTTCATCAAAATTTCATATTAACTATTCAAACGCAAATGCGGTTGAACAAGTTAGGTACTTTGCATAATTATTCCCATGAAATAAAGACGGATGCAAAAACTTAATTTTGACATAGTAATTGGTAGTCTACACTCAGAATGCAGTGAAATATTGCTGTTTCTCCAGCTATACCCCTCAACCAACTTTTTAAAAGATACGCTTCCGTGTATTTCAATCTGATTCTGTAAAAAGACAGCAACATGCTTTATTCTGTTTGTGACGGAAAGTTGTGCATTGTACAGCATATACAATACCCTCCATGAATCTTAAAAGCAATATATATATATATATATATATATCAGAATATATAGTTGTCATATTTCTTCATGATGTTTCAAAAAAAAAATATGAAAAATCTTAGAAATGAAGGTAAACTAAGCTGCAAGCAAAATTAGGTATGGATATCTAGCCTTTATTTCGTAACTACAATTTTAAACTGTTAGTGTACACCACGAACTTAGTGAACTAAAACGTTTTTCCTACTATATTCTTAACAAGAGGACAATAATGGTCCTAAATTGCTCACCTTAACCAAGATGGCATGAGCGAAAATGACAATTTTGTCAAATGCAAATGCTTATAACTAAGAACTAAATTGTAACTAATTTGATTGTATTTGAAAAAAATTGCCATTTTCACTCATGTCATTAGAAATTTTGATGATTTTTTGTCATTTTCTTTATAATATAGTTGAAACATTTGCTATAGTTTGTGGTGTACATTCACGAACTGGGTACCAAAATAAAGCCTAGAATCTGTCCTCAAGTTCGATGGTGCAAATTAGCTAAATTGCATAAGCAAAATTTTTATCGTCAATTTATGAATATTTGATGCCTTGAAGCTTTGTGGGATAATTGAATCATATTGTATATGCAAACATCCACTGAAAAACATGATCATGCATTTTAGATATGTCCGATTGAATTACAGTATCGTAGAGGGTGTGGTTTCCATGGTAACGTATCTTGTAAAAGTGAATTTGGGGTATAGCAGGATGAACAGCTACTGTTCACTAATACCGGGTTTAAACTGAAATGAAGCTAACACATCCGTCCTTATTTTCCAGAATTGTTATGCAAAAAAATGTTTGCATTATTAATCATGCTTTGTAGAATTTATTAGAATAATTGATGAAGTTATCATCAATTTTATAAAGTACATTGGGAACATCAGATATAGCTCAGTTCTTGGTATAGATTAACAACTTTGGTATCAAATAAAAGCTTAAGCGTTCATCTTTATTTTTCTGTACAGTTATGCAACCTATAAGTTATGCAAATCAATTAAGTACCACTCCACATAAAAATCAGCCATTTCCTGCATTTTGACGGTACATGGTATTTAAAAAATATATCAATTTTTCATCAGAAATTGAAGTTTATGCTATTTTATCACGATTACAAATGTTTTTGTTACTTTATTTGCTTTTCATAAAATTTCTGATTATTTTAAAATTCAGAAAATAATTTCGTTTTCCTATATGGCCAATGCAATCTATGCCATTTTCAAACACTAATTTTGCTTTGAAGTGGATTACAAATATATAAATAAATATTTCTATTTGATGCATAAGAAATTCAAGTTTAATGTAACTTAATTAAAATAGTCTGAATGTGTATTTCTTCGGAGATATGCGCCTTTGAAGTTTCATATTTTTCCCTAATAACAAAGGATTCTGTGCTAAAAATAGATTCAAGATTACCTTCGATTACCTCCCTTTATTAATGGCCAGTTAAAAAAAAAGATCAACCTCTAGGAATAATAGCTTTTTATACAGAACAAATCATCAATATTTAGAATACTTTAGCATACATCACATACAAAAAATTTTGTTCTGGTTTTTTCATGAGTGATTATGAATGTTGATGTTTCCATGGACATTTTCAGGAAAAAAAATATCAAATTTTACATAAATTCATTACATTCATAGCCTGTAACTGCAAATTCGACGATTGTCTCTGTACTACCACAGACCCTTAATTTGAGTCGTATACTCCGTAAATATTGACCTGAGCCTGTTGAATATTAAATGAGTAAATGTAATGCGAAATTATCACTCTCAAACACAATGTTGACACGAGAAGCATGTGATGAATACAACGTCATAATGCATATGGAAACTATCGACTCTGCTCGACAGTGAGGATTGCTGGCGAGTATCGATTATTCCGTGTCACAATTACTCATTTTATATTCACCGGGTTCAGGTCAATATTTACGGAGTATACATTTCCACCTATTGGGTAGGATTGACATGAGAGCCTATGACAAAAAACATGGAACCAAAACAGATAACACAATAATATGTCACATAATCAGCATTTTCTCGGTATATTATTAGGCTACTGGTAATGCCTTCCAGTAATACCCGAAAGGGAAGGGGGCCTATATAGATTTTTTCATAAATAATACATGTAGGTAGCGTAATTTGGATCTCTTACATATAAACCCTGCCTCAGACAATATCCTTTCTAACCTTTGACAAAAGTTATTGTTTCTAAAGCCTCTTTTTCAACCTGTCATATGTCTTTATAAATTGTGCGTTTTAAAAATCTGGGAAACTGCACGATTTCTAAAGACGCACAACGGGTTGTAATCTGAACGCCTTACAACGCATTCATTCAAAACAGGTCAAAAGTATGAATCTCTTTCGAGGAAAGTAGGACTACGCCTTCTTTATGAATTTTCTGGAATTTCTGTATTTGAATTTCTGTCGTGGTTGCATCCACCCAAATCGTACGTTGCATGTGCACAGGCCCACATCGCACTACTTTGCCTAATTATTAGACGCAGACCGTACGCAGGAGCACGTACGACCGGTTATATTTATACTTAGATATACCATTTGTTATAAGATCTTGCTTTGGTGTAATTTTCAGCTAGATCTGAATCTTACATCATGAGTTATGTGCCCTTGAAATTGACAAAATTGCCATTTTCAGCTTTATTTTGACTTTGTTTTCGCTCTAGCAACTTCAAATATTGACCAATGAAAACAAAACTTGTACAGAATGTTGGTGACTATAACATCTTACCTTGGAAGAGTTTTCAGCTTGGTCTGAATTTTATATCATGAGTTATGTGCCCTTGAAATTGACAAAATTGCCATTTTCGGCTCTATTTTGACTTTGTTTTCACTCTTGAAACTACAAATATTGATTAATCAAGACAAAACTTGTACAGAATGTTGGTGACTATAAGATCTTGCCTTGATATAATTTTCAGCTTGATCTGAACTTTACGTCATGAGTTACGTGCCCTTGAAATTGACCAAATTGCCCTTTTCGGCTTTATTTTCACTTTTACAACCATTGGTATTAATTAATCAATACAATAACTTTCACAGAGTTTTACTGACAATAAGATCTTACTTGCTTGAAATTTTCAGCTTGCTTGTTTGTGCAGCCTGAACCTTTGAAATTGCATTCAACAAGACAAACAATCAGGCCTGTGGAGCGCTTCCAGACCGCCAGGGCTGTCTAGTTTTTTTGTTATTTCGTAAATGGTTGCTATAGCAACCATATTCAGAAATTAACACAATTGTATTATATTGATAAATTCTACACTAAATATTAATATAGGGACTTAATAAAGAAGGCATGATCTGAAAAAACACAAAAAAATGACTGTTGGCACATTCAAGGAAATACATTTTTTTTTTGAAAAATATGCATTTTTAACAAGAAATAATAAAAAAACTGTGATATGTCCATACTATTTTATTCTTGTAACATTATCTATAGATTGTGTATAATTCAGTGGTAGTAAGCATTGAAACATTGGCAGTCCACTTTTTTAGTTATATGCCTTCAAAAACATGAAAAATATCAAAATTTTGCAAAACTTGACATTTTCGAAAACAAGCAATTTTGTGAAAAAAAATTAAACTAATAATCTTTACCCGATATTACTTTCAGTCATATACCAGTATTACTTAAAGTTCATCTTTGTATTGTTATACATAAATGTACAATATCTTTTTTTAATTTAATGGAATTAAAACCTGAACATGAGCAAAAATTTAGTTTTTTAATTGTTAGAGATGCAGAATCGGGATGAAATAAATGACACTGGTTTCCATGGCAACCAATGCTGTTTTGAACTTTTCTTTATCATTTTCAAAAATCTTAGCCCGTATATACTATGTATGCAAAATTTTATCAAAATCCGAGAGGGTCATGTACCGCCGGATTCTGAAAATTACGTGGAATTGTACTTAATTTGCAAATGTATAATTTTGAAGAGTTACTGGGAAATTTCATGAAATTTCCATTGTTTTTTTTCCCTATGTAGCAGGAAAAAAGCTTATGTTCACTAATTTTGCGGTCTGCACAAACAATTTTGGTATTGCAATAAAGCCTAGAGATCCATACCTAACTTCAAATTTGCGAAAAAGCTTATCTGCATGTCCGCGATATAACCCATTACCAAACGACAAAATTTTAAGGCGTTCCAAATTGAAAGATCCTGCAGACGACAATTTCCAGTGAACAGCGTTTTTAATTTTGAGGTCTTTTTTTAGGTAAAACACTGTCGGAAATAAAGAAATTGCTTGTCACAAGCAATTTCTTCACTTTCCACGATGTTTTCCATGGCAATTATTTTGTGGGGAGTCCAAAAGAGTTATTGTGTGGTAATAGGTTAAATGATTTTTTGTTATAGATTTTTAGAATTATGACGAATTTGTGAATATTAGATACATACAGTGCTTTCATGCATCTTGGAAATACTAGTTAGTCACATGGTAATATATGAACAACTTCCCGCCCAATATAAAAATTAAGCATTTTGAAGTCTTTTTTCGGAGATCAGGTTGAACTTCGATATACTAGAGAATGCGTTTTCCATAAAAACATATCTTTGAAAGGTCGTTGAAGGGGATATAGCTAGAAAAGCAGATATAACTCGCTGTGTTCTGGGTGTAGGTTAACAGTTATCATATCAAAATGAAGGTTAGGCACACATCTTCATGTTCCAGCATAGCTATATGCAAAATAAATAACTGGTATGATCGAT
The DNA here is from genome assembly GCA_963680895.1 of Fragum sueziense. Taxonomy (NCBI): domain Eukaryota; kingdom Metazoa; phylum Mollusca; class Bivalvia; order Cardiida; family Cardiidae; genus Fragum; species Fragum sueziense. Next base: position 12,088,319 of record OY804596.1, read on the forward strand.
GAAATTGTTGTCATTTTTGGGAGTGCAATAGGAAATTTAGACACAGATTATTTAAAGTTCTGTGTATCAACTTAAAAGTATTGTCGGTATTAAATTGAAGCCGAGACACCAATCTGCAATTTCAAGCACATTAATTTATGCTAATTAGCTTATGATTTGTGCATTTTTGAAGATTCAATAAAAATATGCTAATATTGTAACTAATTTTTCAGAATGCAGCTGTAGCTCACTAAGTTCCATGTGTAAATTGATAGTCCGATATCAAAATGAAGCTTCGTTGTCCATGTTTTAACACTTTCCCAGATTGAATTTTTGCATACATGTGATTTTAAATAGTTAAGTTTGGAAACAAAACGACCCTTTTTTAGAATATTCATGTTTCATTATTATTATTTTATTTTATTGTCATGGAAAGACTTAAAAACATTGAATAATCATGTTATACTGCCCAAAATCAGACTTTGGTAATTTTGTACTTGATATCTGCCCATCTGTCTGCACAAGTTAACGTGAAAATTTACAATTGCCTTGAACTTCACATCTTTTGGGATTAATAGGCTCAAATATGGTATGTTGGTAATCCTAACCACATACTCGTTAGAAAACAATGTTTCAAACCCCCATGGAATATGACACTTAGATATCATTATCAAAGAACGGATGGATGAAGAAACCATTAGCTGTCATTTAGATTTGTTGTTTATTGGTGATACGTGAAGTTCAACGTTAAATAAAGGACCACATTATATTAGACTATGCTGTTTATCTATGCAAGATAAAAAGTATATGTCGAAAAGGTGGACTTATCCGAAAAGAGAGTATGGACTTTCTTGCATACACGTTATCCAGTATGAGACTAAACATGGATGTACGAAAATGAAATCCAAATTCAAACATAAGTCAATAATTGAGTGATAGTTGGTATCTGGACAAGCTTCTGGGGGGCATATAAAGACTTTAAGGGTTCACCTCTGGCTACAGAAACAAAACACAGTGATAAGAGAATGTTTGATCGTCACCAGGAGGTACTTTGATGAAATACTGTCCATATAAATATGATCCAAAACAGACTGGAATAGAAAAGTAATGCAAATCTTATCAAAATACTGAATGCATTTCCTTTAAATGACAAGAGACCAGCCCTTTAAATGACAAGGGGCCAGCCCCTGTGACAATCAAAGGTTCAATAAGATGAGGTAGAGCAGATAGGCTAAAATGATATTGAGTTCCAAAGCACTTATATGCAAAAATCTGTAGGCTTTAGATTAACCAAGAAAAGAAAAAACGTCATTTTTTCGCCAAGGTACTTTCAATGAGTTTAAGAGAGACAAGCAGTTAAGGCATGCCAAACATCCCAGGGAAATCCATGATAACCAAATTCATGATCACCTAATTCGTCACTTTGACAGCTGAATGTCTAGAAATTGTGATAAAAATTGATTTAGGCATTTTTCCTTTGATAAAAAAATAAGCACAGTTTGCAACTTTGTCTACTGTTAAAGGAAGACTTAAAATCAACTGTGTAATAACGGAGCAGCGTCTACTCTTGGCATAACTGATTCCCCTTTCGGGATATTTATCTGACCCTGATATTTGACCTTAATAATTATGAATGACAGCAATTCTGTTACGAAAAGATTTTACATACATACTAAATTTAAGCTATTGAAATATAAACGATAAGACGTTTTAAGTAGGCTTAAGTGCTCGCAATAAGTTATACAGACAAATGTAAAGACATACAGTATTGAAAGATTATAAACCACAAAATTCTAAATTTTTGGCAGCATAATATTAACGATATATATATGATATATGTAATATAATAATATTGTGATTGAGTCCTACAAGAAACTTTTTAAAATGCACTGTGGGCATATACAGGTATTCGCAAGCGGAAGATAATTTCATCAAAATTTCATATTAACTATTCAAACGCAAATGCGGTTGAACAAGTTAGGTACTTTGCATAATTATTCCCATGAAATAAAGACGGATGCAAAAACTTAATTTTGACATAGTAATTGGTAGTCTACACTCAGAATGCAGTGAAATATTGCTGTTTCTCCAGCTATACCCCTCAACCAACTTTTTAAAAGATACGCTTCCGTGTATTTCAATCTGATTCTGTAAAAAGACAGCAACATGCTTTATTCTGTTTGTGACGGAAAGTTGTGCATTGTACAGCATATACAATACCCTCCATGAATCTTAAAAGCAATATATATATATATATATATATATATATATATATATATATATATATATATATATATATATATATATATGTTTCAAAAAAAAAATATGAAAAATCTTAGAAATGAAGGTAAACTAAGCTGCAAGCAAAATTAGGTATGGATATCTAGCCTTTATTTCGTAACTACAATTTTAAACTGTTAGTGTACACCACGAACTTAGTGAACTAAAACGTTTTTCCTACTATATTCTTAACAAGAGGACAATAATGGTCCTAAATTGCTCACCTTAACCAAGATGGCATGAGCGAAAATGACAATTTTGTCAAATGCAAATGCTTATAACTAAGGACTTTCTGTTTTGATCAGGCTTAATGTAAAGCTGTTCTTGCATGATCAATTTAGTTACAATTTTGTTCAAATAGATTCAGCAAAGTTTGGTATAAATTAGCACAATGTTTTTTTTAAATCACGATTTCCCCGTGTTGAAAATGTCCCCACCCTGCCACGTTATTGAATTAAACGATTTGTTTACAAATGTTTATAAGGGTCACTCATAGAACATTCACATCAAGTTTGGTTCAAATTGGCCCAACGGTTGATTTTTTAATGAATTTTCTTATAATTTGTCCGATGAGCAATGCCCCGCAATCTCACGCCCACATTTGTTTTGAAAAATAATAAAAATGTCTTAAAATGTTCAAAAGGGTCACACAAAGAACATTCATACCAAGTTTGGTTCAAATTGGTCTAATAGCGGATTTTGTAAGAATTTTCTTTTGTGATTTATCTAAGTCCGATAAGCCCCGCGCTGCCACACCCACATTTTCAGTCAAATTAAAATTCTGATAAAAAATCTTCAAAGGGGTCAATCAAAGAATATTCACGCAAAGTTGGGTTCAAATTGGCTTAGTGGTTGATTTTTAAAGATTTTTTTTATGATTTCCCTAAGTCCGATCACGGTGTGTATCACATATTCACAAATTGGCAATATTTTTCATCAATTGAATAGAAAATTAATTAAAAATCATAAATACGTAATTTCGCTATTTTGCATATCTATACTTAAGAACAGATGTATAGGCTTTATTTTGATACCCAATTCGTGAATCTACACCATAAACTTAGTGAGTTAAAGCTTATGTTCCAACTATATTCTGTAAAAAATGACCAAAAAATCTTCAAAATTTCTAATTAAATCCTCAAAATCTTATATATGCAAATTAGCTGATTTGCATATTCATACTGCAAAATAATGACGGATATCCAAGCTTCATTTTGATACCAAAGTTGTTAGTCTAGACCCAGAAGTAAGTGAGTTATGGCGGATTTTCTTGCTATACCATTTGTTTTTGCACTTAGTTGACCTTTGACCTTGTTGTGACCTTAAAAGGGCCTCTATCATGTGACCTCCACCCTAGTGATCTTCCATACATATCGAAGTTTCATTTAGGCATGGAGGTCGAGCATTAACAAAAAGTTCCTACACAAGTCACATTTTTGGTGAGATTTAGGTAGACTACATTACTAGACTAGTTTTGTCCAAAGATTAAACCCTTATTTCACTTAAGAATCACTTTGTCATTTTTATTTGACAAAGTACGAGTTCATTGTGATATGATATAGAAAACCCCTTTTTACACATCAGTTATATATGTATATCATATTACATTATCTCATCTAAATGAATGTAAGGTTCTTATGCAAAATAGATTTATAACAATGTTTGATATAAACATTCACTATCCTTTGTGTTTCTTTCTGTCTGTCTGTACTCTGTGCGTCTTCATGTGAACTTTTATACAATTCAAAGTAAATACTGTGCAATATTCCAGCCATTTTTGTATGCTCTAAAGTAGCCTCTTTAAAATATAAAGCGTAAGAAGTTGAACAAGAGGACCCTGAGGGCCCTAAATCGCTCACCTGAGTAATGTTTTAATTATGCCAAATAACTTTGCATATGTTACGCATTGTGGTCCAAGAGAAGAATTTGGCCATGTAGTTTAGGAGATGTCGTTTACAAAAATTGATGATTCTTATGAAATTTTCCATTTTTCGATGCCACGGCAACCATAGTTTTTCATGGATTTCAATTCTTTTAGCAATTCTTATAAGGGACTACCCAAGGAACATTTCTGCCAAGTTTTGTTTATTTTAACCCAGAGGTGAAGGAGGAGATGTTGTTTAAAGAAGTTGTTAAGTTTTTCTGAAATTTAGCATTTTCCATTGCCATGGCAACCAGAGTTAAGGAGGAGATGTCGTTTAAAGAAATAGTTGAATTTTTGTGAAATTCCCTATTTTCCGATGCCACAGCAACCAGAGTTTTTGATGGATTTCAATTCTTTTAGCAATTCTTATAAGGGACCACCCAAGGAACATTTCTGCCAAGTTTGGTTGATTTTGACCCAGTAGCTTAGGAGGAGATGTCGTTTAAAGAAATTTTTGAGCTTTTGTGAAATTTCCATTTTCCGATGCCACGGCAACCAGAGTTTTTCATGGATTTCATTTTTTTTAGCAAATTTTATAAAGGACCACCCAAGAAACATTTCTGCCAAGTTTGGTTGATTTTGACCCAGTAGTTTAGGAGGAGATGTCGTTTAAAGAAATTTTTGAGCTTTTGTGAAATTTCCCATTTTCAGATGCCACAGCAACCAGAGTTTTTCATGGATTTCAATTCTTTTAGCAATTTTTATAAAGGACCACCCAAGAAACATTTCTGCCAAGTTTGGTTGATTTTGACCCAGTAGTTTAGGAGGAGATGTCGTTTAAAGAAATTGTTGAGATTTTGTGAAATTTACCATTTTCCGATGCCACGGCAACCAGAGTTTTTCATGGATTTCAATTCTTTTAGCAATTTTTATAAAGGACCACCCAAGGAACATTTCTGCCAAGTTTGGTTGATTTTGACCCAGTAGTTTAGGAGGAGATGTCGTTTAAAGAAATTGTTGACGCCGTGACGGACAGACGGACAGACAGACAGACGGACAGACGGACAGACGGACGCCGGACATTGATAGATCACAATACCTCACCTTGAGCACTTCGTGCTCAGGTGAGCTAAAAACCGGAGACAGTAAAGACGTGTCAAAAATACATATCTGTAAATCTTGTTTATCCATAGATCTTCTTGTTTATTGATTCAATATGTTTAATTTCAAGTCACCAATCATATAGGCCTACTAATTGATACATTAATAAATTTTGCAAGTTGTAACATACATTAAAGATGAACTTTGTGAAATCCGTACTTTATCACTTTTGTCAACTTCAACAATTGTTTGTCTAGGTACAAACCACGTCATCGTAAAAAAATATCCACGCATGCCTCACTTCCAAAATATTGTAAAGTTCCTGCAGCTTATTGAATAAGCGATAAAAATAGCCTAAAGTTTCTCCACTCCATACATCCCGTATCAGATTAGTCTGATCTCATTTGTGGCGAGGAATTGGATCAACACATCCTTAAAATCAACAAAAGCAAATTATTAACCTTGGACGTAAGAAATTCGCCGCTAGCATGCAGCTTCATATCAAGCAGAAACTAACGACGGTAAATAACCCTTTTAGAAATGATTCCAATGTTGTAATATATCGTTTTTGAGATCATTCCATGAGAAAATCAATGACACAAAGATTATCACTTTACCTCTCTTAATTAAAAAGATTTATGACCATTTGAAGTTCATACAAATATCGACAAAATCTGTCGAATCTACAATTTTGCGTGTAGGATTCTTAACATCATTCAATACTCAAAAATAAAGGGCCACTAAAATACTTGGATGACAGATCCAAGTTTGTCTACTAGTCTGGAACACTTTTCAGTACTTACTTTATATATCTAGGGACACGACTTGTATCCAGTTCAAACAGTGAGTTTTCAAAACAGTGAGTTTGTCACCTAATCTGGACACACCAGGAACATGAGGAAAGGTGTTGAAATCTGATACCTGCATTCGAACAACAAATCTATTGTAAATATTTTAACCATTGCAAATACAACTTACAAAGTTTGATTACAGGCATATCTTCACACCACCAACGCTTTTTAAAATCTTTCCGAAACAGCTACATTTTAGGTTGGTCCAATTTGAAAAATGCTGCAGACGACAAATGGATGCTAATACCAAGATGATTTATATAAAGAGAAGTAGTACAGAGAATACTGAGACAACGGGAGAAATTGCTGATTAACAGTAATCTCTTCTTTTGTGTCAATACGTTACAATTCCTTTCTTATAAGTACGTTATACCATGCCTTGTATGAGAAAGGGTTAAAGAGTCCCATTTACACATCATGTAAAAGCAACGGAACAAGAGAATTCGATTTCCTTCATAAAGATTTCTCCAAAAATCCTGTCCCATACAAAATATATTTTATAACTCCCTTGTAAAATAGTTTCGGAAAACGTCGAGAGAAAGAAGAAATTGTTGATTATCAGCCCTTCCCTCAATATTTACGCCCTCAAACATATACTTCTCACATCTGTAACTCTTTATAAATAAAGCAGTCCAAAATTGTGTCATTTTGAAAACACTTTTGAAAACACTTCACCCATTACCAAAATGGCTAAATATTTAACTTTTCCGAAGCAAAAGATGTAGGCCTAGCAGACAAGAATATCAGGTGTATGAAATTTTAAAAAGAGAACGTGCAAACGCCCTCTTAACTTAAATTTTCATTTTAAATTATCACATGCAGATTGGCAGACAAGCAGACAATGTTAAAGGTCTGCGTCCCTGATGTATCAATTTACTGGGCGTAAAAATACGTTATGCCATTTCACTCACCCTTTGAAAATAGACATATCACATAGAGTATTTCGGTTTGGCTTAATTCGCATATAAACAATGACAAATGGTATTAAATGCGATGAATGCATTCTGTCTTCTAAATCACAACCTATCCTCTTACCCACAACCTATCCTCTAACGCACAAACTGACCGGAAGAACTGATTTTCTTCAAAGATCGACAGTAAGTTATTAGAATATTGTTTGCACGATGTAATTTACATACAACCATTTTATAATACACACAAGTTTTGGGCCATTCATCCTCAGAAAGTGGACAAACGCTCATCAGGATTGACGAAATGTCAATATTGGGGCTACCCTTGCAACGGGAGAAAATGAATTTCCGTTCAAATTCTGGGAATCGGGGTTTGGATGGGGCTCACAAATATGTGAAAATGAATAAAGGGTTGTATGACATTCTCCGATTTTTGATTTTCGAGCTAGAAACAAGAACATTTCGATTAAAAGACGAGACTCACCTTTCACCCGCCGATTTGTCGGCTCCTCTAACTGCCAACCGGATATCCTCTAAACTTTTTTTCATACACAACAAAATGTTGTGATTTAGTAGATAAGCGGCCGTGAACTATACATGTATTTTCTTATTGTATTTGTATTCATACACGTATTCTTATTATTTATATCATTGGTTTAATTTCCAAATTATCATAACACAAGTACATTGTATAATTAGTTCATTACCATGTTAGCGGAAAAGAAAGATTCTCTGCAGATTTTCAATAATTTATAGGTATGAATTTTGTTTATGACTGATATCGCCAGTACATATGATTATTTTTTCTTTTTATGTTCAGCCGATATGGTACAAGTTCGGGAGGTACATATAAATCCACCAGATCTTGGACTACATACAGGACTATCAACAACACAGGCGACAATCTATCAGAGACCACCACCTTACAAGCAAAATGTGTTCGAACATTCAAGATATTCCCAATTTAGTGTGAATAGGCCTACATTATAATAAAATCGGCATATCAAAGTTGAAACAAATATATAGACATAGCTTTTATTCTGCAAATGTAAAATAAATATTCAAAGTTATATCACACGAAACGTGCAATCGTTGATTGAGAAAAAGGTGAATCATAAACTTTCATTTAAGCCATTACTTGTCGGCATTGGACTCTTTCAGTTTGGAAGGTGTTGCATAGGACGATGCCAAGTTGATGAAATTTAGAAATATTTCCATTTTGGGTTCGAAAACATTGTGGTAAATGAAGAAATTGCTTGTGACAAGCAATTTCTTCATTTTCCACAATGTTTTCCCAATCATTAAATTGGAATGGAGTCAGAAGGCGTCACTTTGAAGTAATGGGTTCAAACTTGAAAAGACGACAAAACTTGAAAAGGTGTACATCCTAGTAGTTGATGGACCAGTAAAACAAAATAAACACGATCCAGCAAGGCATGAAACCTTAGTCACAAATGTCTGTCTTAGTGTTCGACCTACTTTATGGACTAATGAAATTGCAGTACATTTTAAAATCCCGCCACTATATTTCGCATAAACGGGCTGTCGGCTAGTTTATGAGACGTTTATACATAGCCACGCCCCGGTCTCCAATGAACCGTTAGCGAACACTAAGTCAGATATAGTCTATATAGTAGATTCTACGCGATATAAACATTCAATGCGCTGCGCGCATTTGAATGTTTATTTCGCGTATAATCTACTATGCAACCTCTATCTAATACCTGTTGTATTTATTAAAGTTTTCCATCCATCATTATCTACAAAACAATTTGTGCAACTTCCGGTGTCATCCTTGGTAACGGCAAATCACCAGGGTATCCCTCGTCAATTTCCGTTTCCACGGATCACGACCATATGAATGCCGGAAATTCACGAGGATTTTAAATTCCAGGCACCCTTTCCGTTGCATTGGATGACACCGAAGATGTACGAACCGTTTGGTATCTAATGATGGATGGAATACCTTAACAAATTACCTTCCTGTTCCCGACATACATTTGGACGGTGTGTGGAAACTTTCAGTTCCACAAAACACACCCTTTCAGTTTAAATATACAGTTTCCGATTTTGCTGTAAAAGAAGTAATTTATCTTAGTCGAAAAAAAAAAGAAATTCTGGATTCTCTTCTACTTTTAGGAATTCTGAATTCTCTTCTATTTTTTCTCCGCTCCTCGATATTTAGATTTTGGCCTTTTCCGTCCATGTACCGAATCAGTGGTAACTGGCTTCTTGCCTGCTTTATGTTTGTCTGGTTTAACTCGGCACATTCCACAACCCAGAGAAAACTCAACTCCTGTCGGAGGATGTTTGATCATCAATGGACATTCTGTGGACTTCAGAGGTTTCGTTCCTGGTCCTACTGGGCAATCTATATCGTTTCGGACAATTCCCATATAGTTGTCATGACAATCAATACAGTAGTGGGTCTGACCGAAGCAAAAGTATCCGGCCACGGAACAACAGTATTGACATTTATATTCGATATACTTATCTCCATGCTTCTTACATTCCTGAAATGAACGAAATTTCACTGTTTTTCTTCCACTTTCTGCAACTCAAAACAAGAAGCAGCTACGAGTTTTTTTTTTCTTTTTTAAAGAAAAACACGACATTTTCATGATATGTAATGGCATTTATTAAACATCATCCACTATCCTAGAAACTGTCTTATAAAAATGCCAAGTCACTACAAAATGTCAAGTAGCGGATTAATACTTGTGTGGCTTGGTGCCATGGTTAAATTTAAATATCTCACTTGAATCCGAGAACCATTAGATTTTAAAGCGTATCCTTATATCTTATGAAAGTTGAAGAAACAAAGACATTGCACGAATTCGCTGGTTCTCAAAAAGTGTTTGCGAGAAATATGGATATATAGTGAACCTCGAAATTAGCCTGTCGGACTTAAGAATGAATGAAACACGAAGAGTAAAAATGTTTAAATATACGTTTTATCGTATACGTACCTTTACTCCTTCTATGTTAGAGCAAGCCCCACACACCAGGTTTTTAGGATCAAATCGCCTTGTTTCTGCGCCAACCTGCTGCTCACACTGTACCTCTCCCCCATAGTAGGGCTATAAAACATATTTATCAGGGGATGAATATATTCAATTATAGATAGGCAAATCAAAGTCTTTAAAGTCTGTCTAGTCGCATTTATAAGTTAAATAAAAAGTAATGGCTTTGATTGATGATAATGTTCCTTACTTGCAGCCCACTTCAATATTTCACTACAGAAAGGATTGGGAATATACAAGCTTAGGACATTAAGTTTATCTCAGAGCTGTGTGCTATTGAAAGTTAAGTTAAAACAAATAAGCAATATGTCATAAGTAAAATTTAATTATGTCCCTATGTGTCAATGACAGATTTGCGTGAACGTGCAGCAACGTGCGATAAATAAAAACAATATCCAAACCGACATCCCCAGAAGAAACCTCCAGATCCTTCTTAACAAAACTATACCTTCGACAACACTTCATATAAAATTTGTATTTTACAACATGAAATGTATTGCTAAAAAGGAAATAAATGATAATAATCAACATTTTTATATAAATTTTCATTCCAAATGCGTGTCAAAAACTCTTTCTGGATAAGAGACTTATAATAGGTATAAAACAAGATATTCTTACCCTTTGACATTTATAACACAAGTAGAAACACATCTTCTCCATTTCAGTATCAGGGTCATGAATAGCGGAATCATCATCATCGTCATTTTCCTCTTCATTGTTGGCACCATTCTGATCGTCCACTATGTCCTCTTGATTGTCATGTACCTCGTCGTCTGAAGAATCGTCACCGTCTAACATCCAATAATCTTCATCATATTCATTGTAATAATACGTGCCGTAGTTAACCTCTAATCTCTCTCGCGCCTTTTGCTCAACATCCTCCTTTAATTCTAACATTGGTTCCAGAATTTCCTCGAGCTTCGGGTGATAGATTTCAGTCTGAAAATAGATAACGAACAGTTCAAATAAGGATTGTGGATCAGAAACATCCATGTGACGAATGCCAAACTTTTAAATAAGTTACCTCTCTTAGACCATTGCAAAAATGCAATTTGAAAGATGCTACCAACTAAAAACATGTAGATTATCATTTCAGAATAAACATTTTCACCAAGTACAGTGATTTAGACTTGTACAAATCAAACGCTCTGGTACAGGAAGACGACAATGAAAATCTTTCTACAGCATGTTAATGAATATATAATATTGTAAAGAAAATAACATTGGGAAATTTAGAACATGAGGGTTATGGGTACTTATTTCGTTTCTCTCTATTTTCCGAATTGACCCAGCTACAGTAGGATGATTCATGTTTTGCTTGAAAATGAATTGAAGTAAATTGTAGAGGATAGGTTGCAACAAGGGGTAAAAAATAGATTTTTTCAAATCTTGTTAATTGAAAGGTTACATACCGGTAATATCTTTTATTTGTGTGTGTAAAAAGGGCTTATTTTTGGTGATGGATAACTGTTTTCTATATTCATCATATCAAACAGACTGAAATTTTGCATGTACCTTCAATGGACCAAAGACAGAACATTTCAGGAACTATTGATTATGTACATGTATATAAATTTGTTGATTTCCTGTATTCTTTCTTCTGTCAGTTTCAGATTGTGCTTATTTTTGTTGTACCAACTGTACGAAGCTATAGAGGATAATCGTTTGTTTCAGTGTAAGATCGATTTATATTTCATTGAGTGAACAACAAAAGCTTTATTTTCACGAGCGGCGAAGCCTTGAGTGAAAATTTAGCTTTCGTTATTCACGAAATGAAATATCAATCGATCTTACTCGAAAAACAAACGATTATTCTATTTCTTTAATGCAAAAATTAGACAAAATGCAAACATTCTATGACAGATTTTCTTATAGCGCGTCATTTTGCCCGTGACTACCATGCAACGGCAATGATGACGTCACTGATTTGGCCCGGCTTATATAACATCAGATAGGGTGTAATGAACGAAAGCGGGGCACAAATTTTTAATAATTTCACTGGATAGGCGATGAGTTTATCAAAATGACAATCTACCGTTTTTCCCGATAATCCACCGAAAAAGCATTAAAGAAATCTCAATAGCTTTTATTTTTGTATGAATTGTCATATCTTGTGATCATAATTATAGATATGATTAAGATAAGTATGTGTTAACTTAATGCAAAGAATCTGAAAAAAAACTATTTTTGCCCCCTTGTTGCAACTCATCCTTTGTATCTTGTAATTTTAACCTACCTTGCATAATGGACACAACAAAAAGTTGAACGTAACTCTCGGACCAACCCATCTATTCTCCAACACCCTTTCTACACAATGCAGGTGGAAAATATGACCGCATTGTAACTACAACAAAGCAACAACAAAAACAAACGGAATAAAAATGCAATGCGACAAATGAATAAGTATCTGAAAACAATATACATTTATGACATTTGAAACCGTACATTCAATCAATTTCTAGGTTGCTCCCTAGTACCTTCGTGTCTCGTGCGAACAACAGATTGCAGTACGGACTGGATCTTGAGTATGCTTCACTTAATTAAGAGTTTTATTATTATTATTATTATTATTATTATTATTATTATTATTATTATTATTATTATTATTATTATTATTATTATTATTATTATTATTATTATTATTATTAATACCTGTATTTGTACCATTCTATACCAGCAAAAACACGTAAAAAGATCTACAGTTATACAGTTACACAGTATACAGTTATGCATTATCTTACTTAAGAGTTGATCTGGCTCTCTATTTGTAAAGGTAGATTCTAACTTTAGTAGATATAGGACAACGAAGCAAGATAATATGGTACTTGCTATTCAAAATGCAAAACATATGTTCACCAACTCCTTGGCTGTGGATACCCTACGGAATCGTTTGATATTAAGACAAATCAAAATAAATACCCTCGACAAAGGGCTTGGATTTGAAATGAGATATCGTCGCTCTTCTACGAAAAACTCGTAACTGCAGCTTGTTTTAAGCTGCAGTTACGAGGTTTTCGTAGAAAAGCAGCGATATTTAGAATGCATTTACCACCCTCTTATCTGTGGGTCTGTAAGTACCTGTATTATTGGTGCAGCCTGTAGCGGGTCTGTATAACAAATGACACATTCATCCTCCGAGCTCTGTTGACCATCCTCGATACATGTGGATTGTATACATGGCGGACACTCGTCCTCGTCTTTATAACCAAGACACACGTGACCACACTCCAAAACGTGCTTGCACGAGTTGTTAGCGCGAAGCTTCATACACGTGTCTGCAAAAGCTTGAACAAAATTAAACAATTAGTTATACTTTGGTACATCGAGTGAGCTTATAGGCTAAAGTTAATGTCAGTCTATCTTTAAAATCTATCCTTTTCGGACAATGACTAAAGTACTTACTTTACGCACGAATGTTAAATCTTTTTATATGCACGTGATTTTAAAACTTACCTGATATCGTCTTCGCTTTGATGTGGTTTGCTTTTTACTAACCGAGGCTATTTCAAAGGTATAACTCCACCAGTCAAATTTGAAAGTGACGTATGATTGTGTTTATCGTTTACAACCAATCAACCCGTTCATTTATCACGTGCACATTGTAAACGATACAAATGAGAAGAGTTTATTGGTTTAGAAACAGTAAACACAAAACTACGCCACTGTCAATTTTTGTGTACGGATTTATCATTTATACATAATCATAAGTAGTGATAAATAAAATGTCTTCAGAAAAGCCAGTTAAAGGTAGTCCACCCCTAATAAGATTCACACAACGTTGGAATTATTCGGGCAACGTCGTCCGATTTGACTCTTAACGAATATCAACGACGTTGCACGAGAATTTCTGACGTTGCAAGTGTTGAATACTTTAAATGTAATTCCTGATAGTTGTCTTTTCTACAATCACAAATTTCAAAAATCTTTTTTGAAAAATTTTGTACATCATTTTGTCCCAACGAGTAATTATGTCAGTAATGATAAATCAATCGATTTTTGATTACTTACAAGTCTTAATCGTGTTCTTTCTAGGAGTTAGAGTCATGGATTTTAAAACATCTTTGATCGATCTCTGCGACACGTTCACAGCTTTGTCATTTTGACTACCATAAAGTTCTTTGTGAAAAGCCTGTGACAGACAAAAGCGCCCTTTTAGACATTCAGAGTCAGCGAATATTGTTTTGTTTTCAAATAATTATAGGTTATACATGTTTTACTAGGAAAGAGCATTAATTGAATAGACTTTATATTTATTATAATCATATCAAAAGAAATGCTCTTAGGTTAGAACTGTACTTATGACACATGACACCAACATGGGTCCAGACCTTGTTTTATATGCCACTTCATATGTATCACAGTACGGTTAATTTGAAATTGGCACCGATAGTCCGATCACGATGTTGTTATGGGACACGTTTACAAAATTATGTTATCTATGTAAAGAACTAAAAGGAATTTATTGGTTTTGAATACAATTTGACATGCGTTGGCTGTAACCGTGGGGATGTTGGATACTGCTATATTCGAACCATCACATGCAAAGTTAGTATTTATGGCCATAATATTATGAGTGGACTATACCTGCTTTACATGTTTCCAATCTCCACCATTTGTAAATATAACAATTGAGACTTTGGTCAGAGAACTCTTCTTTTGTTGGCTCTCAAACGTTGCTATACAATTAAGCATAGTTTCAGCAGCAACATTTGGTGGATATGCGAGGAATCCACATCCCAGAGCTGGAAAAGCCATCGATTCCATTTTGTCTTTGTGAGCTTGATTTAAACACGCGCATACAAGCTGACACAAAACCTGAAAGAGAACCCCAATAATCACTTACAAACCAAAAATATTTTGCTAGGGTTCAAAGTTAGAAATTTAGCAATATTATACATGCATGTTTGTTGATAACACGAAAAAATGCTTAGGAAAAAATAGAGAGATATAAATTTATTTAAAAGATAAAATATATTTGAATATAGCCGTGTGTGGTTTAGGCCGGTAGAGCTCTTCTAGAAGAGTCTGGTTCCCGCCTCTGATACACAACGTTGTAGAAAAAATGCAACGTAGTGTATCAGAGGCGGGAACCAGACTAGCGCTACCACTTCTAGAAGAGCTATACCGGTCTAAATCGCACGCGGCTTATAAGAATCAGTTTTTTCTGCATGAAAATGTGTAATTGATTAATTTTTTAAACCTTTTTGGCGTCATCCACCTCTGGCGAGTCCCAGCCGGGTAACGAACCATGGTACACTTTCTTACATCCCAGTTTGTATCCACCAGTCACTGCTATCTCACCCAGCTGTATTCCATTCGGATATTTCCGTGAACACTCGGCTTGTAGTTCACGCCCTGCTTTCTCCGACAAGTCCCTTGAGAGTTTTCCAAACTTCAAAACGAGGTTTCTATTTGTACTGTCAACAATTACATCTGTCTGGAAAATGCCATATTGTATATGTGACCCGTCACGCTAAAGGGGACCTTATCAGAACTCCAAAAATCCAAATTTTGACAAACTTGTCAGACTCACCACAGGTCAACTAGATCCCGTATGCGAAAAATGAACATATAGTAAGATGGGAAAACATTCCGAAATTAGAAAATTACATAAAAAGTGAAAAGTGTCGGCCCTAGTCTGGCTGCGCGGACTGCGCAGACGGACTAGGGTCGATATGTTTCACACATCCGATAAGGTCCATTTTAGCGTGACGGGTCACATATAAGTAAACATAGATGTACTGTGCAATCTCATTAGCTGGAACTGACTGACCCGTCGAATAGGGGTGACACAATAATAAACAAAAACCTACATCAATATTTAGTAAATTATCATGGTTTCTGTTGTATTCAGTTACATTCCATTGGATAAAAGAAGACATTTAGAATTGTGGTGAAATGGTGAAGTAACTGCTACTGGTCTAAACAGGGAAAATTCATTACAACAATGCTTGCTCTACATGTACCTTGGTCGCCCTTTTTAAAGTCATAGTATATTGTTTTACATGCTTACATGTAACGGGTTGTTCATGAATTCAATACGTCACATGGCACATTTACATATTAGATAGAGGTTGTACAGTAGGTTCTACGCGAAATAAACATTCAAATGCGCGCAGTGAATTGAATGTTTATATCGCGTAGAATCTACTATACAGACTCTAACTTACTAAGTGTTCTCTGGCAGTTCATTAGAGACGGGGTGTGGATATGTATAGACGTCACATAAACTAGCCGACAGTCTCGGTTATGCAAACTATAGCAGCGAAATTTTAAAATATACTACAATTTCATTGGCCCAGAAAGTAGGTCGAACACTAAAAAACACGTCTTTACTTTTTTAAAAACCTTTATTTATACTATTCTATACATTTAAAAGCATGTAAAAAATTACAGTATATATAATGCTACATATATTATTTTATATCGTCTGTGTTTAATGCAAAAATAAACCCTTGTCATGTCTTTTTTTTTTTTTTTTTTTTTTTTTTGAAAGGAAGAAAAATATTTAATAACCTTTTCGAAAGCGAAGGGGTTTACTTGGAATTCAGACATAATGTTCATCACATAAGGTGTCATTGATAATGACGAGTGAAAAATATTTCAAAAAATTGTATGAATTGTACGACATACGCCTTTACTTGATGCATTGTATTAAATATTGTATAATGCCAAAATTACCTTGAAGTCTGACAGTATACCATCCACCAGTTCAACCTTAATTGCACTTTTGGACGCCATGTTATAGCAGATCTACTTGTTCGGAATACAACCTGCAAAATACGTTGTTTTTTTTGTGTCCCAAGGTATGTAACTCTCAGCAACTTCTAAGAAATATCACGATGACTTTCTTATATTCATGTGTTCTCATTGGTATAATCAATTTTGGAAATATTCAATTACATTGTCTAAGGGCACACCCAAGCTGGGTCGTTTAGGGCAAATGTAGATGAGCATGTATGTGCCTGAGCTAAATAATCAGTTCTGCTTTATTTGAATAATCTTAGCCAAGATTTCTCTTCTGCCAACTTATGTTGCATAATTAATCTTTTATAAAGTGGGCAGAGCTTGCGATGCATGTATTTTTTAATCGACAAGGAAGCTCTTTTTACATTCCTACGTCATTACCTCTTACAGACCACTCAATATTGTCGCAAACATTGTTATCTAAAATCGTTTTGATGTTTTCTTTTAAAACATACTTGAACCATGTGAAAAAGATATAGCGACAATAAAAATCTCTAAAATTTGTTTTATTGATCACTAGCACACTGGTCCGATATACATGTCATACAGAATAATTATAGCCCTATTCAAATTTAAAGTCGTTATATATAACAACATAAATGCTTTAAGAAATAGCGAAAATCAGCATTTCTTCTATCGTGTCGATTTTTTAATGTCTGTTTTGTTTACAAGGACTTGGTGTAGAAACATGACCGGAACACTTTTTACTGACCGTTGTTTATTATATCATCGTTGTTCTAGAAATACCTCATAACTGCAGCTTATTCTATGTCAAAGCGTTGAACATTCGTGCAAAGTAATATGGAAATATAATATACATGAATAAATGCACCAAAAAACATTTGAAGAAGAAAACAGTTTTCGCGAATCTTTTCAACGTTGACAGTGATTTTATGGAAGAGCCTTGTATCAGATTGAATGAGAGAGTAAGTCGTGCACTGAGGTTGGTCTTTCAATGTGAAGAGTAAGGTAATATTAACAAAAAATGAACGAAAAATGGACACATGTATTCCGAACTTGGCGAAAGTTAAACCATTCCCAAACAGTGGCGATTTCTGACGCCTCATATAGAAACTTTCAGTCAAAAGAAGAAAAGGCTGATAGTCAGCATTTTTTCCTTTTGCCTTAATATTTTCTAAACTATAATATACACATTTTCTTCTTTTGATATCAACTAATATGCCGTCTGCAACTTTCCAAAATTAGTCCCAGACTGTGATGTTTATGAATGGGTTAAGAAAATAAAAGTGAAAAGTTGGTTCCAAACTTTTGACTGGTCTAAAGTCAATGGTACTGCAAGGGGCAACATTACTGTTACCAAAGTTAATATTTGTATACATTGTCAACAATGTTAACATTTAAAACTTTTTTTAAATAACAGTTGGTGAAAAGAACAAAATAATGATTATGGGTATGTTCTTCTATATTATTTTGACCCGTCACGCTAAAAGGGACCTTATCCTACCTATAAAATCCACATTTTGACAAACATGTCAGACTCGGTACAGGACAACAAGATACTGTATGCGAAAATGAAAATATAGTAAGATAGGGTACATGTAAACATTACAGATTTAGAAACTTACATGAAGTTGAAAAGAGTCGGCCCTAGTCTGGCTGCGCGGAGTGCGAAGACTGACTAGGGTCGATATTTTTCACACTTCCTATAAGATCCCTTTAAGCGAGACGAGTCTCATTTTTCAAAACTATTTCTATTAAGAAAGTAAGAACAAGATACTATTGGATTAGGATGGAAACGAATATAATTAAGCCTTTACCTGTAATTCACAAGAAATCTATTCAGACAAACGTCGAATTAGTTTTAAAAATTTGTATAAAAGATCCTTCTAAGATAATAAAATTTGTTTTCAGAATGAACAGGTTTTAATGAACCATTTATGACATGAAATTCCTACTGAATATAAGCCAAGCCAATAAGGAAAGAAATATTTGTGCGTGACAAAAACGTGTAACTACATTATGGTAGAGTCAACGTTACGTGTAAAGGCACGAAAACGAAGATATATCGATAACGACCTGGCTAGTTTGCTGTAAATCTACGGGTATGTAGAACAGGGAACGATTTTATCCAGTTGACTGTGACGTAATTTCGGACAAACAAATAGTATTTCGTTGGTGTTGTTATAAAATCTCGTGACTACGGCTTGGTTCAAGCCGTAGCTACGAGATTTTATAACAACGCCGACGGTTTATCAAAACATAACGGTAAATCAAGTCTATTTTAGCACACAATTCATTGCCATTCAACACATTTATATATACAAGAGGAACAAAGAAACGTTACAAAAAATTAAATTGATCATCAGTTTTATTTATTTATTTTTTTCTCTAAAAATCACTCTAATTCTAGTCCTTTTTTCAATGCATAGTAAAACTTCAACATTTGACTTTCTAGTGTCAAAATTTCATTAAGGTCACAGGTTGTGCGTGACATCAATATGCGTTTAGATGATCGTCATCGTTAAATGCGTTTTCACAAGCAATCCAAACTGACGTTAAGACGCGACGTCAAAAGTTGGGGTACACGTGTGAAAAAACGTTACTCAGTGTACTAAACGGCAAAGATTTATTTTTTGTCAACAAACATATAGAATAATTATATACCATCGGGATCCTGTTATTTTGTTCTTTTATACCATATATCTTTCAACTACCTGAGACAGCCATAACTGCCATTTTATTAATGCAATGCATATAGTCCGTCTGATGAAATCAAATAAGGGGGCTATTTAAGGAGTTCGCTGCACCCCCCTAGGTACCAAGGTTGTTATATACCATTTTAAAGCTTGAAATATGCTGGGTACGATGCACAATGTTGTCAAGTTGTAAACCTGTGCAGATCCTGTGTAAACACACAAATATGTGGGTGGGGTAAGACAGCACATAAATAAGTTGAAATACATTTGTCAAATAGAAATTGTTTTTAACCAAATCACTTGGGAATGCATTCTTTCAAATTCATAAAATCACAATCAAATAAACGAGAAGAGATATAAAAAAAAAACATTTCAATCAATTATACGCAGAAATAATGCTCACATATCTCGTCAATTTGCATATGGTGGGTGGGGTAATTTATACACAGTAAAATACTTAGCCACAGAAACAAATAATCACCTTATTGTTCCATGAAACGTTTGCACAACCGTTTTTGGATTGAATCAACTTATTTAGATCTTAGTACAACATCTCTAACCAATATCTTAACAGATATAAACAAGACACAGTTCTAGGCTACTCTTGAAAATGCCCCCTCTTTCCCTGTAGTCTAGGAGCCAGGTCCTGGAATGGAACTTTTCTTGCAACCGGTGACCTATAAAATTTTGAGTGGTATTTTTCAATACATTAGGGTCCCATGCTTTGGTTAAGGGTGGATGACATGCTTAAAAGTGGTAGGATTTTTTTTAAATCAAGGTCAAAGGTCATTCGGTGCACTTCTCATACATACCGCCTAAAATACCCCATAACTTACTCATTTATTAAGCTAAAACAATTATTTTGGTATCAAAATAAAGCTAATGATTTGCACTTTGACTTACATGAATAATATACAATTTCTTGATTTTCAATATTTTTGAATATTCATAAATATAGCAAAAAATGGCTAAAAATCACCAAAATAAGTTTTGTCTACAAGTGAAAAAAAAGTTTTAAAAATACCAAAGGTGTGTTTTTGTGGTTGAAATCATACTTAAAAATTGCCCAGAAACCTGTTCTTGACTTATATGTATTTCTTCACAGAATTAGTCTTGAGCTTAGGCTTGTAGTCATAGGTAAAAGTGGGTGGGGTAAATTTTCCCTAAAATTACAAAACGTGCAAACATTGATGTAACAATAAGTCTTAAACATAAATGTGATGTTTTAGTAGAATTTATTGTTTTAAAATCATATTTGCAGGGATTTGTAAAGCTTTTAATGCATATTCCTGAAAATTGATTAGTATTTTAAGAGCCAAATTAACAATTCAATAAAACAGCATACGAGATGGATACAGGTCATATCAACACCACAATGTCAAAATAATGACTCTTGATGAATATTTATCAAGTATCTAGTAAAATTAAATAAAAGAAGACTCAGATTAGCATAGTCAGCAGCTGAAAATATTCCTCTTTCTATCTTACGGGTAAAGGACATACAAAATCAAAGTACTGAAAGTACTGTTAGAGAGCATGTTTGATACAACATGAAATATTGTGACAATATTGCATGGTAACATAATTCATGCAAAACAATCCATGAATATAGGTGGAGCTGTATTAACAAAACATTTTAATCCAACGGCAAAATTTTAGACTGTCCCGAATCCAAAGATGTTGCAGACGACAATTTTAACTGAATGAAATTTTACATGTTTCTGTCTTTCTATATAGAAAACATTGTGGGAAATGAAGAATTTGCTTGTCATAAGCAGTTTCTTCATTTTCCACATTATTTTCTGAGGCTTTTTTCCTGTGGGTGTCAAAAAGAGTCACTGTGTGGTAATGGGTTGAAAGAAAGCCCACCAAAACGTCACCAAAACATGACTTCATTCAAAAAGCTGCATAATGAGGAACTGTCACTCATAGTTTCTTACAAATTCAACCATAAATGGAGGAATGTGTTAAAAATGTATTGACAATAAAGTGAAGCCTCTTTTTCTGTGATGCAATATTGTATCACCAAACCTATCACCATTTTCTTCTTTTACCTCAATATTTTCAAAAGTTTGCTCTTATAGATACATTAAAACAAAGTTTTGTTTGGGAAAGGATAAGTTCAAATCAATTCATTCATAAATGTGTGAGAAGATGAGTTAATAGGAAATTTACTATAATGCCCCCTTTATCCATGACACAACATACTATCACCAAACAGCACAAGCTTTACAATAAATACACTCAGATAGACACCCACTAGTAGAATTTCTGTCTGCGGAATGTGATTCTATTTTTGGACCATTTGCACTGTCCAAAATTTAGGCTACATGACTTGACCGCATGACCTGCATGACCCAATTGTGAATGGCAAATTACTACTCAGATCTCTTTTTTATTTAAAACTTGTTTAATACTTGATTTTTTGCTTAGATCATACATGCCATCTATTTTATATTATGACACATTTGACACGTAGACTATTCTATTTGTCATTTGGATCTTTTTGTCTTGTTTGGGAGGAACTATTTTCGTTGTGCGGTTTGTAAAGTACATCAAAAGTACATTAAAGCATGATAAAATAAGAGAGCCATGCTCTCTAAAAACCCATGCCAGATTTTCAGGAATCAGAACAACATGGGGATGGTCAGAATTTGCTTTGTTGTGTAGTGCATTGCTTTTATAGACCCAAAAGGAAAGCCATTTTAGAGCTTGAACTAAATTTTTCACTATCAAGGTTCAGTGTCACATAAATGTTACTATAGATATAAAGGGCGGGTAGTTAATTATATACACTTGATTTAGAAGAACAGACTTGATTTAGAAGAACTAAATGAACTTCATTTGAAATTTCCTTGTGCAGAAATGATCTAGCTATCCAGGTTGACCATTCCATACAATATTTCATAAACATATTTTCTATCGTTTTGTATTTCCGACAACCTAGCATGGGTCTCTTTAAAGATAATTACGAAACTGCCATCATTGCAATGCTTACACCTGGTAGCCTTACGAGAACATTCGAATATGTATACATAAAATGTAATTTTGAACAGAATATTCCATTCTGTGAATACATATAAATATCATCAGTCTAGAATCTGGATGTTCTGATGTTTGGTTATGAAGGTCTCCAAGAGTAACCATGAACATGTTAGTATCATATATTTGTTTATGTACATGCCTTCAATAGGGACAACAGAGGATCTTGTCTTTGAGTTTAATTAATTTTGTGACCCAATAAGTTTTAATTGTACAAGAAATTGAACTGAATAGGCACTATATCTCTTATTATGCAAATTATTTATTGCATGTGACATTTTGTTACCAGTAAATAGTAGAAAATAAAGATACCATAATTGTTGATCCATCCTTCACAATCCCACCATGATAACATAACTTTGTTTATCGATTCACGACTGTAATACGTATTTGCGAAGACACAGAGAAACTTTTGGTTTAAAAAAGCTGGAAATCTTTGGACCTGTGGTTGTTCTAACTCCACAACAATATATCTGACAAAAATCTGGACAATGTTTTACTTATTACATGGCTGAAACTATTCCTAGTAAATCGTGCGTCTGTCATTTGTATCTTGATCAAGGAAATCATTGAATCTTTCCCAAACAAGACCTCGTTTTGACGTCCCTAGGAGAAAATGCTTGGGAAAATATTGATGCAAAAGGAGAAAATTCTGATTATCAGCATTTTCTTTTGCCGCAATATTTTCTAGGCTATATTGTACAAAAATCTAATCACCCACTTGTCGTTTTAACTTTTAAACCAACTGATATGAAATTCTAAACACATATACTTTGAAGAATTATACATTTGATCCTGGAACAAAAACGCTGCTGTTTGGATAAGGGCGCATCCGACAGGGTGGGTCACATTGAGCGGGGAAACTTTTGACAATTTGCAAAGATGTGACTTATGAATCACTTTTAAAGCAATCATATTTTGTATTTTGACTTCAACAATTGTCAAAAAATGCTTGTTACATTCGAGCGGACATTTTTCTCAGCAAAACGTAACATCATCGGCTGACATTTGGAGTCATCGCTTTGCTTACATAGCAAATATGGTGCTAGGGCAATGGTATTCAATAATGATTTGAGTGTAATTTGGAAAATCAAAATCAGAGACGATCTTTATGACTTTGAACATGCACAGCTAATACTTCTATGAGAAAAAACAAGCATTTGTGAGTGGTATAACGCATTTATGAATTATTTTTGGTGTTTCTGACTTTAATATATCTGGACGTCCCAACATGACGTCGGCGAAATCGTTCATGACTTGCCAATTGTGTCCAGAAACTATCTATAGAATTCCCCAAGTACAGTTCAGACGCTTCTTTGAGAAATAAATGAATATGTTGGAAATGTGGTATATCGTGCAGTGGCAAATATATCGAAAAGATGTAAATATTAGATGTGTAAGACAGATTTTCCTGACTTATCAATCTCAGACCTAGGTTGCGCTGCTCAATATGACCCTATGTTGCAATAACAACTATAGACTGCGCCTAAATGCATAAACTTAGTTTTTGTATCCTATAATATCATAACAGTTAGTACATAAATGAAAACATTATGACATAATTCCGGATACTTTATAAACAACCCTCCTACATACCAAATGAGCTTTGAATGTTTAATACTTTTGGAGAAAATGCCAATGTTAAGTTTTGAACAGACAGACGGACAGACAAGAGTAAAACAATATGCCTCCGATCGCTCGATACAGGGGCATAAAAATAAATGGACCCATATATATTTTCTGTATAAACATAAATTCAGTATATTCCTATATTTGTAAGCACTAAACTGACCAGTATCTGAATCTACCATCACCAGCATGCCATGTATGGACCAAGGATGACAACAATAATTTAGTTCCTGTAAGAATGCGTAAAGATCCTGCACCTCTAGCTTTGCTTGACATCACACAATGCTCGTGTTAAACTGACTGCCACATGCGAAGGTCTAATTGTCAAAGAGAAGATCTTTTATGCACTGATGCATGTGTTTGTGAGTCAGAACTGTGTTTGCCAAAGACTTGAGAATCTAGATGCATCAGACAGTGATAAGGATGAGTATATATGGCATGAGTTGAGTGTATTGAAGTGTTTAGTATAGGGTAGCTGTGGCCTTTACAAGTCTGGTTATTGCATCATTTGTCTTGTTGTTATTGTAGTCGTTGTTGATGATGGTGATGATGATGGTGAGGATAGTGTTGTATATAAAGACACAGATATTACTTATATTTAGTAAAGTATACATGATACATAAAATGAACAAAACAATGAGTTTATGCATTACCTCTGCTTTACGCAACTATCATGCAGAAGACATTTCGGTCGTCGTTTGACAAATACAACTCTATAAGATGGTCTTACTTTCTAAAATGCACATTACTGGCTATCTCTCACGAATTCATATATAATTCAGCCTAATCTTGAAAAAGATGTCTGTGAAACACGAATGTCCCTGAAAAGGCCAATGATACGTTTTTACGTTAAGCTTTTAAATAAACGGTTGATAAGGTTTGTGTGTGAACTTCCTTTGGAGAAAAGGCCAATGTTACGTTTTCAAGTTAATTAGTTTACATGTTTTAAAAGTTTTCATGGTAAGGGTTGACAAGGATTAATGGAAGACCTTGGGGAAAGTCATATTGCATGGAACAGATAGATATCATTGAAAGAAGGTTACATACCAAATTTGAGCTTTGCATGTGGAATACTTTTGGAGAAAAGGCCAATGTTAAGTTTTCATGTTAAGTTTCGGACTGACGGATGGACAGACAGATGGATGGATGGACGGACGGACGGATAGACAGACAGACGAACAATGATAAAACAATATGCCATCGATCTATCGATGCGGGGGCATAAAAACGACTAATTCCTGGTCTTATTTCTATCTATGTTAAAATTTCGCTATATAAACATTTAAAGGGGCCATCTTGAATTTTGTTGGCCATTTTGAACAAAAGGAGAAAGATAATTTTGAAAAAAAGATATTTCGGTATCTCTAATAAGTATGTAATACTAGAGATATTGTTTTATTTACTTAAACTGTAAACTGTGTTTCCTGTGTATGAGCTATTTGGTTCCAGCGCTAAATTCCTTTCCCCTTGGCTCTATAAAAACAATGCACTACCCAACAATGCAAAATCTGACCGTCCCCATGTTCTTCTGATTCCTATAAAATATGGCACCGGTCTGGGGAATATTTTCAGCTGCCGATTACTATTATATATATACTTGATAAATATTCGCTTTAAGAGTCATAGTTTGACATTAATTGTGGTGTTGATATAATCTGTATCCATCTAACATGCTGTTTCATTGAATTGTTATTTTGGCTCTTAAAATTCAAATTAATTTTCAATAATATGCATTAAAAGCTTTACAAATCCCTGCAAATATGATTTCAAAACAATAAATGCTCATAAAATATCACATTTATGTACAAGATATATTTTTACATCAATGTTTGCACGTTTTGTAATTTTAGGGAAAATTTACCCCACCCACTTTTACCTATGACTACAAGCCTAAGCCAAAGACTAATTCTGTGAAGAAATACATATAAGTCAAGAACAGGTTTCTGGGCAATTTTTAAGTATGATTTCAACCACAAAAACACACCTTTGGTATTTTTAAAACTTTTTTTCACTTGTAGACAAAACTTATTTTAGTGATTTTTAGCCAATTTTTGCTATATTTATGAATATTCTAGAATATAGAAAATCAAAAAGTTGTATATTATTCATGTAAGTCAAAGTGCAAATCATCAGCTTTATTTTGATACTAAAATAATTGTTTTAGCTAAATAAATGAGTAAGTTATGGGGTATTTTAGGAGGTATGTATGAAAAGTGCACCGAATGACCTTTGACCTTGATTTAAAAAAATCCTACCACTTTTAAGCATGTCATCCACCCTTAACCAAAGCATGGGACCCTAATGTATTGAAAAATACCACTCAAAATTTTATAGGTCACCGGTTGCAAGAACTTTTATTTTAACCCCCTTTGTAAAAGCTGGCTCCTAGACTACTGTGTCTTATAACATAGTCCATCTAATTATTTCAAATAAGCGGACTTTTTTAGGAGATCGTTTCACCTTTAGGCCTCGATGTACCAATGTTGTTTTATACCATTTTAAAGCTTAAAATGTGCAAAATACGATGCATGATGTTGTCAAGTTGTAAACCTGCGCAGGTCCCGTATAAACACACAAATATGTGGGTGGGGTAAGATAACAAATAAATTAATTGAAATACAATTGCCAACTAGAAATCGTCTTAAACCCAATCACGTAGGAATGTACTCATTCGAATTCATCAAATTACTCTCAGATAAACCAGGAGAGATATACAAAACACATTTCAAGCAATTATACGCAGAAATAATGCTCAGATATCCCGTCGATTTGCATATGGTAGATGGGGTGTTTTATTAACAGTAATATACTATATACCACACAAACACATAATCGCATTATTGTTCTTTGAAACGTCTGTACAGCCGTTTACAGATTAAATACAACTTATTTGGATCTTAGTAAAGCACATTCCCTCTATGTCTTAACAAATATATATAAGACACAGTTCTAGACTACGTTTTAAAATGTCCCCACCCCCTATATCTTACAACATAGTCCATTAGATGATATCACACAAGGGAGTTATTGAAGGAGTTGCTACATCTGACCCCAAGGTACCAATGCTGTTATATACCATTTTAAAGATTGAAATATGCTTGATACGATGCACGATGTTGTCAAGTTGTAAACCTGTGCAGGTCTCGTATAAACACACAAATATGTGGGTGGGGTAAGATAAAAAAATGAAATGCAATAGTCAAATATAAATCGTGTTAAACCCACCCTTTTATAAACGTTCTTACTCAAATGCATGTCATTATGATTGAAATGACCAGAAGTGAAAAAAACACATTTAAATAGATTATACGCAAAAATAATTCCAGGTAGTTAATTAATTTGCATATGGTTGCTAGAGTATTGTTATACAAAGTAAAAAAACGTAGCCACAAAAACAAATACGCGTATTTTTGTTTATTGAAACGTTTGTACAGCCGTTTATAGTTTAAACACAACGTATTCGGACCTTGGTACAGCATATTCACCCAATTTAACAGATATAAACAAGACATAGTTCTAGGCTGCTCTCAAATGCCTCCTCTTTCTCTCTAGCTATAATAATCTCAGCTTTAACTATCCATAGTCAGATAGCAAAAATCATTCTGTGCGGGTCACCAATCCTTGCAAGAGCATCCAATGAATACATTTTAGCATTCTTTGATATAAGAGATATATTGAATGGTGAATCCAAAAGATTTCATTGGGGTATCATTGGTCAACACACTAATAATATGATAGCGTCCATGATGGTGGCCAACAGTAGATATACACACGGAATAGATACATAGAACATTCATTTTGATTCTGATTTGATCTGGAAAATGAATATAAATAATTTTGAGGACAGTAAAGATTCACACAAAGATCTATTTGTAAACTTGAAATTACTAATACAGCCCCGTTGATGGTTAGTAAAGGGACGTAACTAATTTCTGAATGACCCTTTGAGAGTAAAATACATTCACGGGCTTAGGAAAAATTCCCTTTTAGAGAATCGTTTTGTTAGGTTCATGTTTCCACTTTCTCAAATTATTTTGTACATCTATATGTTGATCTTTATCTATTTTTATAAATTTTCAAAACACGAGGGGCACAATCCAGCTATTGTAACCAAATGGGCCTTCTATGCCCTTATCGAAGATGTTGCAATTTAACTCTTTTAATATTGCACTTTTGAATTAATCAGACCATTGTATCAAGAGTTTACTGTCCTCGAAAAATTGCTAAAATGCTTTTTTGTCTAAGTTTTATAAATTCTTATAATATATAAAACCTTGATAAGCATTGTAGCATCCATATTGTTTAAGACATATTCTCGTTTTTTGCATTAAGGACCAGCAAGTCTCGAATTGATTTCGTTTGAATGAGCAAAACAGATGTTTCAGATTTCATTTTACCACACAATTTACGAATAAAAACAAATTATGAAATCATGTTACAATTAGTTTAATAGCTACAACTTGGCTTAGGCCTATGGTTATCATAAGCACTACATCCATCACGACTATAAGCTGTCATTGTCATATGTGCACCGATAGCACATCTTTGGTGTGATCACCACAAAAAGAATGTATAATATTTTTTCTGATCATTATCTAATCGTCATTAGATTGAGATTGATAATCCCAATTCTTAAGTGAACAGTCCCAATGAGCACCCATATTTCTCCAAGATAAGACAATATCTTCATTTTCAAACAGTTGTGATAAAGTTTCTTAAACAAAAGTATTTACAAGTGTATCGTACTAGTATATACCGTGCAGTCTAATTTGTAGTTTTTATGCATGTTTTA
Source organism: Fragum sueziense (assembly GCA_963680895.1). NCBI lineage: Eukaryota > Metazoa > Mollusca > Bivalvia > Cardiida > Cardiidae > Fragum > Fragum sueziense. The sequence goes on from OY804596.1 coordinate 12,117,195, forward strand.
GTTTTCCCCAATTTCGGATAAAAAGTCGCTATTTTTCCCAACTCCACTGGCCCAGGGCCCAAACAAAAAATTGTAGCAAGACCCCCGGGCCCAGACATCACTTTCTTATTCATTAGAATTTAGCTTAATTAATTTCTGAATTCTTAAGGTCGAATCTTGAAGAAAGTTGAATCCGCTTTTAAGAAATCGTGTACATCCGTCGTTGCCTTTTTCTTGGTGAAATCAATTGAAATGGGTTTTGTATATGGCTTCTGTTTTTTGTTTTTTGTTTTTTTTTTCAACCATAATACCATGCATTTGAGTGAGAACATTTCTAAAAGGATGGGTTTAAGACAATTTATATTTGACAATTGCATTTCATTCTCACATACTTGTATGTGTGTGTTTACACGGGACCTGCATATGTTTACAACTTGCCAACATCGTGCATCGTATCCAGCATATTTCAAGCTTTAAAATGGAATATAACAGCATTGGTACATCGGGGTGGGATGTAGTAACTCTTTCAATAGTCCCCTTGTGTGATATCATCTAACGGACTATGTTGTAAGTTACGGAGGTGTTCAAGTGCAGTCTTAAACTGTGTTTTCTATATATCTGTTAAGATATAGGGTGGCGGTGTTTGATTAAGACCTAAATAAGTTGTATTTAATCTGTAAACGATTGTACAAACGTTTCACAGAGCAATAATGCGATTATTTGTTTGTGTGGCTATATACATGTATTACTGTTTATAAAACACCACACCCACCATCTGCAAATTGACGAATTTACTCAACTTATAATCAATTGAAACGTATTCTGTATATCCCATCTGGTTTATTTGATGATAATTTTATTAATTTGAGTGAGCACAATCCTAAGCGGTTGGGTTTAAGAAAATTATTATTTGGCAAATGTATTTCAAGTAATGTATTTGTTGTCTTACCCCACCCACATATGTGTTTGTTCACACGGGACCTGCGCAAGTTAACAACTTGACAACATCGTGCATCGTATCCAGCACATTTCAAGCTTTAAAATGGTATATAACAACCTTGGTACATCATGCGTAAGGGGTGCAGAGAATTCCTTAAATAGCGTCCTTTTTTTAATATCAAGCCACAAAAACAAATACGCCTATTTTTGTTTCTTGAAACGCTTGTACAGCCGTTTATAGTTTAAACACAACGTATTCGGACCTTGGTACAGCATATTCACCCAATTTAACAGATATAAACAAGACATAGTTCTAGGCTGCTCTCAAATGCCTCCTCTTTCTCTCTAGCTACAATAATCTCAGCTTTAACTATCCATAGTCAGATAGCAAAAATCATTCTGTGTGGGTCACCAATCCTTGCAAGAGCATCCAATGAATACATTTTAGCATTCTTTGATATAAGAGATATATTGAATGGTGAATCCAAAAGATTTCATTGGGGTATCATTGGTCAACACACTAATAATATGATAGCGTCCATGATGGTGGCCAACAGTAGATATACACACGGAATAGATACATAGAACATTCATTTTGATTCTGATTTGATCTGGAAAATGAATATAAATAATTTTGAGGACAGTAAAGATTCACACAAAGATCTATTTGTAAACTTGAAATTACTAATACAGCCCCGTTGATGGTTAGTAAAGGGACGTAACTAATTTCTGAATGACCCTTTGAGAGTAAAATACATTCACGGGCTTAGGAAAAATTCCCTTTTAGAGAATCGTTTTGTTAAGTTCATGTTTCCACTTTCTCAAATTATTTTTTACATCTATATGTTGATCTTTATCTATTTTTATAAATTTTCAAAACACGAGGGGCACAATCCAGCTATTGTAACCAAATGGGCCTTCTATGCCCTTATCGAAGATGTTGCAATTTAACTCTTTTAATATTGCACTTTTGAATTAATCAGACCATTGTATCAAGAGTTTACTGTCCTCGAAAAATTGCTAAAATGCTTTTTTGTCTAAGTTTTATAAATTCTTATAATATATAAAACCTTGATAAGCATTGTAGCATCCATATTGTTTAAGACGTATTCTCGTTTTTTGCATTAAGGACCAGCAAGTCTCGAATTGATTTCGTTTGAATGAGCAAAACAGATGTTTCAGATTTCATTTTACCACACAATTTACGAATAAAAACAAATTATGAAATCATGTTACAATTAGTTTAATAGCTACAACTTGGCTTAGGCCTATGGTTATCATAAGCACTACATCCATCACGACTATAAGCTGTCATTGTCATATGTGCACCGATAGCACATCTTTGGTGTGATCACCACAAAAAGAATGTATAATAATTTTTCTGATCATTATCTAATCGTCATTAGATTGAGATTGATAATCCCAATTCTTAAGTGAACAGTCCCAATGAGCACCCATATTTCTCCAAGATAAGACAATATCTTCATTTTCAAACAGTTGTGATAAAGTTTCTTAAACAAAAGTATTTACAAGTGTATCGTACTAGTATATACCGTGCAGTCTAATTTGTAGTTTTCATGCATGTTTTAGTTTTCCCCAATTTCGGATAAAAAGTCGCTATTTTTCCCAACTCCACTGGCCCAGGGCCCAAACAAAAAATTGTAGCAAGACCCCCGGGCCCAGACATCACTTTCTTATTCATTAGAATTTAGCTTAATTAATTTCTGAATTCTTAAGGTCGAATCTTGAAGAAAGTTGAATCCGCTTTTAAGAAATCGTGTATCCGTCGTTGCCTTTTTCTTGGTGAAATCAATTGAAATGGGTTTTGTATATGGCTTCTGTTTTTTTTTTCAACCATAATGCCATGCATTTGAGTGAGAACATTTCTAAAAGGATGGGTTTAAGACAATTTATATTTGACAATTGCATTTCATTCTCACATACTTGTATGTGTGTGTTTACACGGGACCTGCATATGTTTACAACTTGCCAACATCGTGCATCGTATCCAGCATATTTCAAACTTTAAAATGGAATATAACAGCATTGGTACATCGGGGTGGGATGTAATAACTCTTTCAATAGTCCCCTTGTGTGATATCATCTAACGGACTATGTTGTAAGTTACGGAGGTGTTCAAGTGCAGTCTTAAACTGTGTTTTCTATATATCTGTTAAGATATAGGGTGGCGGTGTTTGATTAAGACCTAAATAAGTTGTATTTAATCTGTAAACGATTGTACAAACGTTTCACAGAGCAATAATGCGATTATTTGTTTGTGTGGCTATATACATGTATTACTGTTTATAAAACACCACACCCACCATCTGCAAATTGACGAATTTACTCAACTTATAATCAATTGAAACGTATTCTGTATATCCCATCTGGTTTATTTGATGATAATTTTATTAATTTGAGTGAGCACAATCCTAAGCGGTTGGGTTTAAGAAAATTATTATTTGGCAAATGTATTTCAAGTAATGTATTTGTTGTCTTACCCCACCCACATATGTGTTTGTTCACACGGGACCTGCGCAAGTTAACAACTTGACAACATCGTGCATCGTATCCAGCACATTTCAAGCTTTAAAATGGTATATAACAACCTTGGTACATCATGGGTAAGGGGTGCAGAGAATTCCTTAAATAGCGTCCTTTTTTTAATATCAAGCCACAAAAACAAATACGCCTATTTTTGTTTCTTGAAACGCTTGTACAGCCGTTTATAGTTTAAACACAACGTATTCGGACCTTGGTACAGCATATTCACCCAATTTAACAGATATAAACAAGACATAGTTCTAGGCTGCTCTCAAATGCCTCCTCTTTCTCTCTAGCTACAATAATCTCAGCTTTAACTATCCATAGTCAGATAGCAAAAATCATTCTGTGTGGGTCACCAATCCTTGCAAAAGCATCCAATGAATACATTTTAGCATTCTTTGATATAAGAGATATATTGAATGGTGAATCCAAAAGATTTCATTGGGGTATCATTGGTCAACACACTAATAATATGATAGCGTCCATGATGGTGGCCAACAGTAGATATACACACGGAATAGATACATAGAACATTCATTTTGATTCTGATTTGATCTGGAAAATGAATATAAATAATTTTGAGGACAGTAAAGATTCACACAAAGATCTATTTGTAAACTTGAAATTACTAATACAGCCCCGTTGATGGTTAGTAAAGGGACGTAACTAATTTCTGAATGACCCTTTGAGAGTAAAATACATTCACGGGCTTAGGAAAAATTCCCTTTTAGAGAATCGTTTTGTTAAGTTCATGTTTCCACTTTCTCAAATTATTTTTTACATCTATATGTTGATCTTTATCTATTTTTATAAATTTTCAAAACACGAGGGGCACAATCCAGCTATTGTAACCAAATGGGCCTTCTATGCCCTTATCGAATATGTTGCAATTTAACTCTTTTAATATTGCACTTTTGAATTAATCAGACCATTGTATCAAGAGTTTACTGTCCTCGAAAAATTGCTAAAATGCTTTTTTGTCTAAGTTTTATAAATTCTTATAATATATAAAACCTTGATAAGCATTGTAGCATCCATATTGTTTAAGACGTATTCTCGTTTTTTGCATTAAGGACCAGCAAGTCTCGAATTGATTTCGTTTGAATGAGCAAAACAGATGTTTCAGATTTCATTTTACCACACAATTTACGAATAAAAACAAATTATGAAATCATGTTACAATTAGTTTAATAGCTACAACTTGGCTTAGGCCTATGGTTATCATAAGCACTACATCCATCACGACTATAAGCTGTCATTGTCATATGTGCACCGATAGCACATCTTTGGTGTGATCACCACAAAAAGAATGTATAATAATTTTTCTGATCATTATCTAATCGTCATTAGATTGAGATTGATAATCCCAATTCTTAAGTGAACAGTCCCAATGAGCACCCATATTTCTCCAAGATAAGACAATATCTTCATTTTCAAACAGTTGTGATAAAGTTTCTTAAACAAAAGTATTTACAAGTGTATCGTACTAGTATATACCGTGCAGTCTAATTTGTAGTTTTTATGCATGTTTTAGTTTTCCCCAATTTCGGATAAAAAGTCGCTATTTTTCCCAACTCCACTGGCCCAGGGCCCAAACAAAAAATTGTAGCAAGACCCCCGGGCCCAGACATCACTTTCTTATTCATTAGAATTTAGCTTAATTAATTTCTGAATTCTTAAGGTCGAATCTTGAAGAAAGTTGAATCCGCTTTTAAGAAATCGTGTATCCGTCGTTGCCTTTTTCTTGGTGAAATCAATTGAAATGGGTTTTGTATATGGCTTCTGTTTTTTTTTTTTGTTTTTTTTTTGTTGTTTTTTTTTTCAACCATAATGCCATGCATTTGAGTGAGAACATTTCTAAAAGGATGGGTTTAAGACAATTTATATTTGACAATTGCATTTCATTCTCACATACTTGTATGTGTGTGTTTACACGGGACCTGCATATGTTTACAACTTGCCAACATCGTGCATCGTATCCAGCATATTTCAAACTTTAAAATGGAATATAACAGCATTGGTACATCGGGGTGGGATGTAATAACTCTTTCAATAGTCCCCTTGTGTGATATCATCTAACGGACTATGTTGTAAGTTACGGAGGTGTTCAAGTGCAGTCTTAAACTGTGTTTTCTATATATCTGTTAAGATATAGGGTGGCGGTGTTTGATTAAGACCTAAATAAGTTGTATTTAATCTGTAAACGATTGTACAAACGTTTCACAGAGCAATAATGCGATTATTTGTTTGTGTGGCTATATACATGTATTACTGTTTATAAAACACCACACCCACCATATGCAAATTGACGAATTTACTCAACTTATAATCAATTGAAACGTATTCTGTATATCCCATCTGGTTTATTTGATGATAATTTTATTAATTTGAGTGAGCACAATCCTAAGCGGTTGGGTTTAAGAAAATTATTATTTGGCAAATGTATTTCAAGTAATGTATTTGTTGTCTTACCCCACCCACATATGTGTTTGTTCACACGGGACCTGCGCAAGTTAACAACTTGACAACATCGTGCATCGTATCCAGCACATTTCAAGCTTTAAAATGGTATATAACAACCTTGGTACATCATGGGTAAGGGGTGCAGAGAATTCCTTAAATAGCGTCCTTTTTTTAATATCAAGCCACAAAAACAAATACGCCTATTTTTGTTTCTTGAAACGCTTGTACAGCCGTTTATAGTTTAAACACAACGTATTCGGACCTTGGTACAGCATATTCACCCAATTTAACAGATATAAACAAGACATAGTTCTAGGCTGCTCTCAAATGCCTCCTCTTTCTCTCTAGCTACAATAATCTCAGCTTTAACTATCCATAGTCAGATAGCAAAAATCATTCTGTGTGGGTCACCAATCCTTGCAAAAGCATCCAATGAATACATTTTAGCATTCTTTGATATAAGAGATATATTGAATGGTGAATCCAAAAGATTTCATTGGGGTATCATTGGTCAACACACTAATAATATGATAGCGTCCATGATGGTGGCCAACAGTAGATATACACACGGAATAGATACATAGAACATTCATTTTGATTCTGATTTGATCTGGAAAATGAATATAAATAATTTTGAGGACAGTAAAGATTCACACAAAGATCTATTTGTAAACTTGAAATTACTAATACAGCCCCGTTGATGGTTAGTAAAGGGACGTAACTAATTTCTGAATGACCCTTTGAGAGTAAAATACATTCACGGGCTTAGGAAAAATTCCCTTTTAGAGAATCGTTTTGTTAAGTTCATGTTTCCACTTTCTCAAATTATTTTTTACATCTATATGTTGATCTTTATCTATTTTTATAAATTTTCAAAACACGAGGGGCACAATCCAGCTATTGTAACCAAATGGGCCTTCTATGCCCTTATCGAATATGTTGCAATTTAACTCTTTTAATATTGCACTTTTGAATTAATCAGACCATTGTATCAAGAGTTTACTGTCCTCGAAAAATTGCTAAAATGCTTTTTTGTCTAAGTTTTATAAATTCTTATAATATATAAAACCTTGATAAGCATTGTAGCATCCATATTGTTTAAGACGTATTCTCGTTTTTTGCATTAAGGACCAGCAAGTCTCGAATTGATTTCGTTTGAATGAGCAAAACAGATGTTTCAGATTTCATTTTACCACACAATTTACGAATAAAAACAAATTATGAAATCATGTTACAATTAGTTTAATAGCTACAACTTGGCTTAGGCCTATGGTTATCATAAGCACTACATCCATCACGACTATAAGCTGTCATTGTCATATGTGCACCGATAGCACATCTTTGGTGTGATCACCACAAAAAGAATGTATAATAATTTTTCTGATCATTATCTAATCGTCATTAGATTGAGATTGATAATCCCAATTCTTAAGTGAACAGTCCCAATGAGCACCCATATTTCTCCAAGATAAGACAATATCTTCATTTTCAAACAGTTGTGATAAAGTTTCTTAAACAAAAGTATTTACAAGTGTATCGTACTAGTATATACCGTGCAGTCTAATTTGTAGTTTTTATGCATGTTTTAGTTTTCCCCAATTTCGGATAAAAAGTCGCTATTTTTCCCAACTCCACTGGCCCAGGGCCCAAACAAAAAATTGTAGCAAGACCCCCGGGCCCAGACATCACTTTCTTATTCATTAGAATTTAGCTTAATTAATTTCTGAATTCTTAAGGTCGAATCTTGAAGAAAGTTGAATCCGCTTTTAAGAAATCGTGTATCCGTCGTTGCCTTTTTCTTGGTGAAATCAATTGAAATGGGTTTTGTATATGGCTTCTGTTTTTTTTTTTTTTTTTTTTTTTTTTTTTCAACCATAATGCCATGCATTTGAGTGAGAACATTTCTAAAAGGATGGGTTTAAGACAATTTATATTTGACAATTGCATTTCATTCTCACATACTTGTATGTGTGTGTTTACACGGGACCTGCATATGTTTACAACTTGCCAACATCGTGCATCGTATCCAGCATATTTCAAACTTTAAAATGGAATATAACAGCATTGGTACATCGGGGTGGGATGTAATAACTCGTTCAATAGTCCCCTTGTGTGATATCATCTAACGGACTATGTTGTAAGTTACGGAGGTGTTCAAGTGCAGTCTTAAACTGTGTTTTCTATATATCTGTTAAGATATAGGGTGGCGGTGTTTGATTAAGACCTAAATAAGTTGTATTTAATCTGTAAACGATTGTACAAACGTTTCACAGAGCAATAATGCGATTATTTGTTTGTGTGGCTATATACATGTATTACTGTTTATAAAACACCACACCCACCATATGCAAATTGACGAATTTACTCAACTTATAATCAATTGAAACGTATTCTGTATATCCCATCTGGTTTATTTGATGATAATTTTATTAATTTGAGTGAGCACAATCCTAAGCGGTTGGGTTTAAGAAAATTATTATTTGGCAAATGTATTTCAAGTAATGTATTTGTTGTCTTACCCCACCCACATATGTGTTTGTTCACACGGGACCTGCGCAAGTTAACAACTTGACAACATCGTGCATCGTATCCAGCACATTTCAAGCTTTAAAATGGTATTTACAACCTTGGTACATCATGGGTAAGGGGTGCAGAGAATTCCTTAAATAGCGTCCTTTTTTTAATATCAAGCCACAAAAACAAATACGCGTATTTTTGTTTCTTGAAACGTTTGTACAGCCGTTTATAGTTTAAACACAACGTATTCGGACCTTGGTACAGCATATTCACCCAATTTAACAGATAATCAGATATAAACAAGACATAGTTCTAGGCTGCTCTCAAATGCCTCCTCTTTCTCTCTAGCTACAATAATCTCAGCTTTAACTATCCATAGTCAGATAGCAAAAATCATTCTGTGTTGGTCACCAATCCTTGCAAGAGCATCCAATGAATACATTTTAGCATTCTTTGATATAAGAGATATATTGAATGGCGAATCCAAAAGATTTCATTGGGGTATCATTGGTCAACACACTAATAATATGATAGCGTCCATGATGGTGGCCAACAGTAGATATACACACGGAATAGATACATAGAACATTCATTTTGATTCTGATTTGATCTGGAAAATGAATATAAATAATTTTGAGGACAGTAAAGATTCACACAAAGATCTATTTGTAAACTTGAAATTACTAATACAGCCCCGTTGATGGTTAGTAAAGGGACGTAACTAATTTCTGAATGACCCTTTGAGAGTAAAATACATTCACGGGCTTAGGAAAAATTCCCTTTTAGAGAATCGTTTTGTTAAGTTCATGTTTCCACTTTCTCAAATTATTTTGTACATCTATATGTTGATCTTTATCTATTTTTATAAATTTTCAAAACACGAGGGGCACAATCCAGCTATTGTAACCAAATGGGCCTTCTATGCCCTTATCGAAGATGTTGCAATTTAACTCTTTTAATATTGCACTTTTGAATTAATCAGACCATTGTATCAAGAGTTTACTGTCCTCGAAAAATTGCTAAAATGCTTTTTTGTCTAAGTTTTATAAATTCTTATAATATATAAAACCTTGATAAGCATTGTAGCATCCATATTGTTTAAGACGTATTCTCGTTTTTTGCATTAAGGACCAGCAAGTCTCGAATTGATTTCGTTTGAATGAGCAAAACAGATGTTTCAGATTTCATTTTACCACACAATTTACGAATAAAAACAAATTATGAAATCATGTTACAATTAGTTTAATAGCTACAACTTGGCTTAGGCCTATGGTTATCATAAGCACTACATCCATCACGACTATAAGCTGTCATTGTCATATGTGCACCGATAGCACATCTTTGGTGTGATCACCACAAAAAGAATGTATAATAATTTTTCTGATCATTATCTAATCGTCATTAGATTGAGATTGATAATCCCAATTCTTAAGTGAACAGTCCCAATGAGCACCCATATTTCTCCAAGATAAGACAATATCTTCATTTTCAAACAGTTGTGATAAAGTTTCTTAAACAAAAGTATTTACAAGTGTATCGTACTAGTATATACCGTGCAGTCTAATTTGTAGTTTTCATGCATGTTTTAGTTTTCCCCAATTTCGGATAAAAAGTCGCTATTTTTCCCAACTCCACTGGCCCAGGGCCCAAACAAAAAATTGTAGCAAGACCCCCGGGCCCAGACATCACTTTCTTATTCATTAGAATTTAGCTTAATTAATTTCTGAATTCTTAAGGTCGAATCTTGAAGAAAGTTGAATCCGCTTTTAAGAAATCGTGTATCCGTCGTTGCCTTTTTCTTGGTGAAATCAATTGAAATGGGTTTTGTATATGGCTTCTGTTTTTTTTTTTTTTTTTTTTTTTTTTTTTTTTTTTTTTTTTTTTTTTTTTTTTTTTCAACCATAATGCCATGCATTTGAGTGAGAACATTTCTAAAAGGATGGGTTTAAGACAATTTTTATTTGACAATTGCATTTCATTCTCACATACTTGTATGTGTGTGTTTACACGGGACCTGCATATGTTTACAACTTGCCAACATCGTGCATCGTATCCAGCATATTTCAAGCTTTAAAATGGAATATAACAGCATTGGTACATCGGGGTGGGATGTAGTAACTCTTTCAATAGTCCCCTTGTGTGATATCATCTAACGGACTATGTTGTAAGTTACGGAGGTGTTCAAGTGCAGTCTTAAACTGTGTTTTCTATATATCTGTTAAGATATAGGGTGGCGGTGTTTGATTAAGACCTAAATAAGTTGTATTTAATCTGTAAACGATTGTACAAACGTTTCACAGAGCAATAATGCGATTATTTGTTTGTGTGGCTATATACATGTATTACTGTTTATAAAACACCACACCCACCATATGCAAATTGACGAATTTACTCAACTTATAATCAATTGAAACGTATTCTGTATATCCCATCTGGTTTATTTGATGATAATGTTATTAATTTGAGTGAGCACAATCCTAAGCGGTTGGGTTTAAGAAAATTATTATTTGGCAAATGTATTTCAAGTAATGTATTTGTTGTCTTACCCCACCCACATATGTGTTTGTTCACACGGGACCTGCGCAAGTTAACAACTTGACAACATCGTGCATCGTATCCAGCACATTTCAAGCTTTAAAATGGTATATAACAACCTTGGTACATCATGGGTAAGGGGTGCAGAGAATTCCTTAAATAGCGTCCTTTTTTTAATATCATCTGACGGACTATAAAACAGGATACAGGGAAAGAGGAGGCATTTTAAAGATCTGCATAGAACTGTGTCTTGTTTATATCTGTTAAGATTTGGGGTGTAGATGTTTTACTAAGATCCAAATAAGTTGTATTTAAACTATAAATGGTTGTACAAACGTTTCTCGGAACAATAATGCGATTATTTGTTTGTGTGGCTAAGTATTTTACTGTGTATAAATTACCCCATCCACCATATGCAAATTGACGACATATTGGAGCATTATTTCTGCGTATAATCGATTGAAATGTGTTTTGTATATCTCTTCTGGTTTATTTGGTAGTAACTTTATTAATTCGAATAAGTACATTCCTAGATAATTGGGTTTAAGACGATTTTTATTTGAAAAATGTATTTCAAACATTTTATTTATTATCTTACCCCACCCACGCATTTGTATGTTTACACGGGACCTGCACAGGTTGACAACTTGACAACATCGTGCATCGTATCCAGCACATGTCAAGCTTTAAAATGGTATATAACAACCTTGGTACCTCGGGGGGGGGGGGGGGGTGCAGCGAAATTATTTTTTACCTGGGTCATCAGACGGACTAATATACAATACAGCAAAAATGACGATGTAACTTGTAACACTTTACGCTCTGCATCGAAAGGAACACATATAGATGTTTTGCGAATTATTATAACAAACGCGCGAAATTGCATCACAGAAGAGCACTGGTGCTAGCCAAAACATTGTGCGATTTTCACATTAATGGTGTCAACCGGCAAAAAGGTGGTGGCGAAAAATGGCACCGCTAAGTTTTGTAACTTTTTAATTAAATTTCAAGGGTCAATTTTTAAAGCATTGATTTAACTAACATTGTTTTAAAATGTCTGCGTGATATTTGTATGACGAGATACATTTCAACTATATTTTAATCGACTTAAATATGGTTTAAGATATTTAATTGCAACCCATGTAATTTTACTGTTTTACGGCGTTTCATAAAATGTCCCAGTCACGTAAAATACGCATGAAAACCCGATAGTAGTTTTTTAAAGCAGCGATTTTTGCCCTTGCATTCAGAATTGTCCAAAAATAGCTTGTAATAAAAATACATCTGAGCCATATTTGCGGCATGCAAAATTTCGCATTGATTGCGCGTAAAATAAAGCAATGGTTGTGTTTGAAGCAGCGTTTCAAAAAATGTCCCAATTTGGAAAAAAAAATACGTTAACGTCATTTGCAGGTGACGTCGCATACGCATGAAAACCTGATAGTGTTTTTTTAAAGCAGTGATTTTTGCCCTTGCATTTAGAACTGTCCAAATATAGCTTGTGATAAAAATACATCTGAGCCATATTTACGACATGCAAAATTTCGTAATGATTGTGCGTAAAATAAAGCAATGGCTGTGTTTGAAGCAGCGTTTCAAAAATGTCCCAATTTACAAAAAAAAAAATAAAAAAAAATACGTTATTGTCGCTTGCAGGTGACGTTGCATACGCATGATAGTGTTTTTTTTAAAGCAGCGAGTTTTGCCATTGCATTTAGAATTGTCCAAAAGTAGCTTGTAATAAGAATACATCTGAGCCATATTTGCGACATGCAAAGTTTTGTAATGATTTGGCGTAAAATAAAGCAATGGTTGTGTTTTAGGCAGCGTTTCAAAAATGTCGCAATTTAGAAAAAAATGAGTTAACGTCATTTGCAGGTGATGTCGCACACGTTAAATAGTTGCGATCAGTCGTGAAAAAAGGTCACCAATGAACGATACGCTTGTTAAATACCTATATATCTATTGGAGAATCATTTTCTTGATATAAATTGTTTCTGTATTTATTAATGTGTCTGTAGGTATATAGTTTTTATGGACGTGAAACAATTGAAAGTCCAGAATTTCGACAGTGAATTAATGAAAAATATGCCCATCTAAGCGTGATATGTAACATAAATTGCATAATAAAGTTTATCAAATGAACAGTTACTGTAGTTTAATGACTAATAAAGAATCAAATTATACACCGTTTTTGGGATTTATTTTGAACTCCCGCAGGTAAAACCGACATGGCCACATCTGTACGTTTTCCCGTAAACAAATGCTTTATAATGCACCTCTCTATGGCAATAGGCCTATGTTTAAATCCGTCAAATTCCGGGCAACGATATTTTAACACAAGTGAGTTCATTCAAATTATGATTATCTATTTAAAAAAGAAATGATGTCACATGTAGATGAATAAGGAATGATTTTCGCGGGCTCGTGTGCTAAAAATAGATTTCTGATGGGAAATCCCTCAACAACGTTTGCCGGGTACCAGTCTAATATTTTGTTTATCGGTCATGAATCGGACAATTTTTTCGTAACAGTGTTAGCGAAAAATTATCATTTTCAAGCGAGATATTAGTCGATCATAGATAATGCATGCGGGACCTAAAACTACGAAACATTGCGCATATTCAACATGCAACATTGATTCCAGATACGGAGACAGACCAGAAATGACAAACGTTTTTTCTTGACATTCCTCAGCTAGTGGAGCTTCCTGGTAACAATTTTTGGCCGAATTGTGCATTTTTTGATAAAAGCATGAAACTTGGCACACACCTAGATGGGTCCAAAAGTAAAAGATTTAGAGGTAGTGCCAAGCCAGATTTGCCCTGTGAGGGCGGCCATCTTAATTTTCAAAATGGCGGATGTTTCCTTTTATAGAGCGCTATTCACTCTGTTGCCGACCAAAGTTATCACTTTGAAACACTAAATCTACCATATTTAATTGTAAGAAGATACTTCTGAACAGTTTTTACAACTAAAATTGTAGGAATGGCAACATTTTTTGCCAAGATGGCTGCCATTTTGGTCTTTTAAAGCTGTTCTATTACAGCATGGAAAACAAGCATCTTCTCTCTTATAAATTGTATCGCATGCCATTGTATTTTACTCTAGAAACATTGACATGAATGAAATAAGGCTAGCAGTTTGTCCGTAATGATGATTTTACAGTCCAATATGGCATCCAAAATGGATGCCATGTTTGCTTTAAAAATGTCTAATCATAACTGTAAGAACATGTTGTAATAGAGATTTACGAATTAGTACGAAATGGAATACGAATCCGAAACCGAGATAAATTGTAGGGGGGGAGGGAGCATCTCAGCATGCGTGATGATGGTTCCCCTATTTCTGTGTTGAGTGAACGTGTCTAAATTCGGAGGTGGTGTGTTCAAATCCTACGTTGTCTTTTCTTTTTTTTTCTTTTTATGTACCGGTATTCCATTTTGATAATAGATATCATTGAAATATATGTGCTAAAATACACTTCAAAGACAAATATTTGTTTAATGTTGTATATCACATTTATTATTTCATCGAAAGAAACGAAATTTGAGCAGCCAATAATTGGGTCATATACAAACTGCAGATGGCATCTGTACAGAAAAAAAACTCATTCATAGAAGAGGAGCCAAACTTCACGTCACAGAAGGGTAAATTTTAACATACATTAACACCAGAAGAGGGATATCCACCTCTTGTGTCAATTACGAAAACACGACGAGTTGTGCCTTTTATGATGTTTGATCCTGTCCTAAACCATGACCGACCTTTGACTGAAAAGTGTCGACTTCGATAACGCCAGGATAGAGCTCTGACCGATTCGTGTCCGTCCTTTGATTTCTTAAGGTGTGAAGCGTGATTCGTCGCTGAACAAAACCGTCTATAGGCGGGTTCAACCATCCTCGATGTACTTTACAGAAGATCTGACTATGTCTGTGTCTAATATTTGACCGACTCTAATCTCCGATCCCGAAGTCAGTCTGGACACTGATTGCACAGTAACACTTCTCGATTGTTACGGTTGCCATTTGTGTTGCTGAAAATGATCCGTGTTAAGTGAGAGATGAGAGGTTCCTGAGCCTGAGTAGTTACCCAGCTATGGATGCGTCGAAAAAGGCCAATCGCCCTGAAAAATGGAATAACTCGTGCATGCCTAACGAAAAAGGGCAAATTTTGATATAGATTAATTCGAATTTGTTGCGGGTAAAAAGTCGTTTTAGAGTCGTTACTTGGCAGATTATTTTGTCTTACATTGTGTAATCTATGCATGTTTGACAAACCGCGCTAAAATTACGGACTACGGCAGCAAATGACACCACAGCTTTTGTCGTTTCAAAGACCAATCATCTGGCTTGAATACCAAATTTAGGAACTTCGAGTAAAATGTCTGAAATATTCATCTTGTCTAAAATCTTACCGAGTATACATTTTGTAAACTTGTTGGTAACGGCGATTACTATCGGTAGTAGGCAATGAGTTCGAGTTGCAGTTGCGGCATCAAATTAATGGATTTGAACACCGACTCCGGAGATCACTGGTGAAGCACGGCAAAAATAAACAAGTTAATGTCATATTAATTTAGGCGTGCAAAGCGATTTTTTAGAAGAAAAAAATTGAAAAGTATTCGCATGTACAAAAGTATTCACAAAAATAACTTTGTGTTGGAAGTGTGGGTCAATATAAAAAACACAGTACATTAAATTTACACTTAGTACAAAATAACGTTGAGAGAGAAGAAGTAATTGCTTACAACCAACATTTTATCCTTTCTGCTCAATATTTATTTGGCTGTTTAATGCAATGTTCGGCCTTTGGCAAGAATTTTTAAGTTTTATGCAACATCTTTTGACTCGGACTACCCCAAAACTGTCGCCAATCGGACATTTGCGCCCCGCTGTGCTTTGTTACTGAAAAAGTGATATGTGATTGAAAGCAATTTGGCTTCTCATTGGGACAATTATAACCACGTTGTAAAGTTTCATGGACCTAGGTCAAACGATTCTTGAGTTTGGGCACTGAAATAAAAAAGTCTACACACGGACGGATAAATATTGCGAGATTATACCACTCTCTGCTTCGTATGTGTGTGTGCGGGGGTATAATTATTCCACCTGGTAGCTATGTAGCTCTCTTTATTGTAAACTGGCACAATTTTAAAATGCAAAAGACATTTTTATTAACCATTCTTTTCCTGCAGCCTCGATAGGCACCATAATTTGGGGACATGCATAAGAAGATTTATGCCCCTCTTAACCCAGCGATTTTGTAGTGTCTTCTGTAAACTAACAGGACATCTAAACCTCTCATCACAAAATGCTCTAGTACAAACTGCCTAATTGCTTTACTGATTGAAAACACACGACAACTATGGATAATTTTCGTATGCAGTTAATTTTTGGGATTATTTTGACAGACAAGAACCAAGTTTTTGGACTTTTTACCGGACGAGTTTCGCAAACGTAGGTAGCTAGACGTTTTAATGTAGCCGAGGTAGTGTTTTCAAGGTTGCTGAGACGTGTAAACGACCAGAGAACAAATGCATACCACCCACGTCCCGGTCAGCTGCGTGAAACAACTGTACGTCAAGACAATTATATACGTCAAAGTCACTTACGCGACAGATTTATGACGGCTCAGTCTACAGCAAATGCTATGGTTGGTAATTGAGGGTGGCCGATTCATCGTGACACGTGATAAATCGCCTGTGAGAACCCGTGATTCGCTGTCGTCGTCCTGCTTTTTTCTTATTCAACGTTTGACATTGTATGACAAACTGGATTTTCCATAGAATTACATAGAGGCAAATATGAGTGGCCTGCCACCATATTCCAAGTATCCTGATACATCCCCCTGATTTCATTTCCATTTCCATTTCGTATTCCATTTCGTACTAATCCGTAAATCTCTAATACCAACAATTTGAACATGTTTCATTGATATTTTCAACAGGAAACTGTCATGTCAATGCAGTTGATGGTTGGAAAAAATAAATAAATTTGTATCCAATATGGCATCAAGATGGCCGCCACTCTAGTTTTAATACAGTTTTATCAATCAATAGAAGTAGCAAAATCTCAATAATAAATACCTGATACCTAGTATATATATTTATGTTGCTTTAAATGCATATGAATTCTTATTTTTCAGTAAGGAACTTGAATATTTATGGGTTTAATACTAAAGATGGCATCAGAAATGGCCGCCATATTGGTCTTTTTAGAAATAAACATAGCCAAATTATGATTTCTGCCATTTACCTGTATCTAATTTCTTTCTTTTATATTTAAGAGAGTTGCACATTTAAAACAACCATTTTGAATATATTAAATAGGTACAAAGGCAGCAAAAAAGGCTGCCTTCTTATTCATTGAAAGCTGTATATTCAAACATGGTAAATTATGTTTATTTTATTACCAATAATTTGTAATTGGCGTTTTTTTTGTCTCGTAAAATCACTAGATCTGTCATTTCGAACAAGTCAATTTGTGTTTAAAAGTGTTTGATATCATTCTATGGCTTCCAAAATGGTTGTCGTGTTGGTTTATATAAGTTTTTCCCATCAGGACAAGAAAACAAAAACTTACTTACTAATAATGAGAATGCAACAAACCTTAACTGATTATAAGAGTTTCAACTTAAGATGTATTGATCCTATATAAAAAGACCGTTTTATTGAGGCTTTCCTAAAGAATCGGTGATAAGTTTCACAAACAATTATCTGTAAAAAGGACATCGTAGACATCCTAAATATAGGATCATGGTGCGTTGCTTGTTCAAATATCTGTATACTTCAGCTTCCATATTACATGGTTAATACTGCATAATTATGCACGCAGCTTGTACAATTCTAAGATCATCTACTGTCGTTTCTGAATGGTTTTAATATGTATCTATTCGATTAAATTTAGATTGATCTAAGAGTGTCTGTCGGCATAAATTCAAAATTGTTTAGATCACAAAAAAAAATGTCATACGCATCTAAAGCAATGTAGTTGTTTGTGTTCTAGACTGATGTAAACCCTTTTCCTTAAATTTCCTTGGGAGTGATCTCCTGATACAGATAGATAATCAACTGTGCTATTTAAATCGGGATGTGTCGTATATGTTAATGGTAGCGAAAAGCCTTGCAGAAGCCGACTTTTCGACAAACTTGTCAAGGGAAGAACCAAAAGCCTCCACCTGTGATAAATGTGTTTATCTGACAAGTATGTAACGATGACAAAGTGTTACATGTAGATCACAGTAGATCCTTTTGTAGTGATAGTAGATATGAACTGAGCGAACTGTTGCGTACGACAATGTGCAGTACAACTTGGAGATAAAGCCTTGTGTAGCTTTGACTTGATGTAATTCCTGAAAGTCGATTACTTAAAAAATGTTCTATTATACTCTATCTTGAAGAGATCCTGAGTGCAAGAATTAAACCATTACATAGATGTTAACGCACTACGAACTTCATCAACACTGATATATGTCAGTCAGTCAACATTGTCCTTTTTGGCAGATAAAACATTTATGTCAGTTTGTGGCCTTTAGTTCTACTTTTCGCCAGTGTACCCTTTCTTTAATATCTGTAACAGAAATGCTTCCACAATTTCAACAATTGACCCGGCTTCTACACACAGAAAGTCACATAGAACAAAAGAAAGAATATAAACTAACAAGATTGTTTGTCGTTAAGCTGCAAAAGAAATCAAACACATTATTTCGGGATAACAAGACATCAAACTAAGCTCACGCACTCCCTTGTACACCCCTTTTAACTTGCAGGACATACAGTTACATTAAAAGCGGTTCATGTCATAGAAATGAGATGGTTGGAAGATGGCTAAGTACCTCTTTCAAGGACAACATAACTTATAAGAAAGTAAAAAACTAAATAATGCAATCACTTTTTTTCCACTGAAGATCTACTCACCACAATTAATCTGGACAAACTAAAATGCTACAGTTTCGTAGGAAATCATGGATTTACCCAGGCGTTGCCCCAGAGAATGGTCAGGAGGGAACGAACAAAGATAGACAAAAGAATTTGGAAGACAACATCACAGCGTGGACATGATTAAAGCTGAGCCAGGTGTCAAGACATCGACAGAGGGAGCTTGAGAGAACTGGGTGATAGCTTATCTGTAAGCGCCTCAACAGTAGCAGCTACAAATGAGGAAGAAGCCAGTTTCTATGTTAGATGCCCATTCTAGATAAGATGTAACAGTATTAAATGGACTAGAAGTACCCAGGAAGAGCAAAGTCCTTCCGAAATGATAATTTGTGGACCATTACGTTAGGTATTTAAAAACTTGTTATAATGAAACATTTAACAGACAGGCTGACTTGAAACGATTGGCTGATAAAACAAATCATCGTTATAAATTACTATGTTCTTTCTATAGTTACCAGTTTGTAGTCGTCGTTTTTAGTTCTCCGGATGGCCTTAGAAAAATGATCTTTTTATTTGTGCCAAAATTGATGGTTTGTGACATACATGTATGTTGTATAGATTTCTTCCTTTATAATGTGTTCTACTAGTGATAATAAAATAGTTGTAATATTAATCAATATTAAAGAATCAAATACACACAGTCATTGCTTTAGAATGGCAACCCTAATGTATCTAAGATTAATCCAGTGTCAAATAATGTTTCAAGAATACATTATTTTTTATTTCTTTCATTTTTCGATTAGATACATTTTATAGACAAAATTGGCAGCTTCGTCATTGCAAACAAATATATCACTTAAAAACATTTCTAGTGCTTTCTAGCTATAAGAAACAGACATTTGATACATACCATTGGTTTTTAAAACAACATTTTTAAATACCATCATATATGGCAGCCTTTTTAGATGCGATACCAGGGGATATTAAACCCACTGATATATAAAATCTGCATTAATTTGGCAATAAAAATGCCCAATCTCTGGAATAAAACAATGCAAGTCAGCGAAATCTCGTACTTAGGTTGGTTTAGATTATATTTAGCTGAAAAGACCAACCTGGCTGCCATTTGAGATGCCATATAGGATAGCCAACAATTTTAAACACAAATCATCTGCTTTAAAATGAGAGTTCTTATATGTCTTTTAGATTTAATTGCAAAGATCCAGATATTAATTACAGTGAGTATTTGCTAATTCAAATGTTTTGATCAAATATCCTTTATAGACACATGTCTTATTGGATGCCATATTAGAAATTTAACCGATGAAAACACAAATTAGCTTTAAATTTTCTTTTTCAACACCTCTTTTGTATAAAAACTATGAATTCGGTATAAAATTTCAGAACAAAAACTCTTTATTTTCTATCTTTTAATAAAATAGCTTCTAAAAGTGAAAATGGCGGCCATCTTGGCAAAAATGCTGCCATTTCTAAAAATAAGACTAATGTAACATTTCAGAATGTCTTGTTTATTGCTTTTTCGATTGAATATAATATTTTGAGTGGTTTTAAGCAATAGTTTTAATCAACAAAAGTTTACTTTGCCATCAATGGTGCTTTTTGGCCGCAATTTTGAGAAACAAGATGGCCGCCCTCACAGGGCAAATCTGGCTTGGCACTACCTCTAAATCTTTTTGTTTTGGAGCCATCTAGGCATGTGCCAAGTTTCATGCTTTTATCAAAAAGTGCACAATTTTCCACCTATTTCCTCCACTAAGCAGCTTAATCAAAAAAAACATCGAAAAGTCTAAAAGTAAAGTAGCTATGATCATGAAACTTCGCGGGTAGATAGATCTCACCAAGGAGGAGTGCAACGTACAATGAGCATAACTCTACCTTGCGTATTTTATGAGTTATTACCCTATGTTGTAGGCCTATTGAAAGCCTATGGGGGTATCAAATCACATTCAGCGACAAATTCTAGTTTTTTCCCAGATAAATCCTTTCCTAAACAAGACCGGTTTTGACGTCCCCAACAGAAAAGTATTGGGAAAACATTGAGACAAAAGAAGAAAATGATGATCGACCAAATTGAAAAGACCTGCACAGCAAACAAAATGAGTGTGAATAACTTCTTTGGATATTGATGATCATTCTACTTTTGCCTTGATATTTTCTCTGACATAAAACACTAAAAGTATTCACACCCGTTTTGTCATCTGCAGACTTTTTTTCAGTTTGGCCCAACATGACATTTGGCGTTTTGGAAAGGGTAAGCGAGTACGCACGAGCGGCACGGCGAATCTAAGCTAGGCAGGACCGTAAGTGTAAACATTACTTGTCAAGTATAAATAAACCATGACCTCTGGACAGACGAGTCAAACTGAACAGGTAAACCAGGTATGTAAACGTTGTGGTTTTAAGAAGGCGTTTACCGTTAGATGTAATCACAACACCCCTCTCACGCAGGACAGTCAATAGTTAAAAGTACATTTGAGTCTCAATGTTGATGGTACCACTATAGTTATTTCATAGTTACCTATCTTAAAAAGTACACGACAGTGCAGCAACCTTCTCAACTCTTAATTAGAATGTTTCTCAACAAATGATTACGGTAATCCAGCTCTTAGAACGTCATCTTCAGCAAGCTGATCGTGGAAAAACTTCGCGAGACTCACAGCCATATTTGTACGATAGAGGATTCCCAATCTATTTTTAGACCAGTGAGGCGTGACGATGACGTATTTGTTTAAACGAAAAACCGAATCCTATTATAGGAACGTCCGCTTTTCCCGTGTAAAACAGAAATATACATCGCCGTAAATCTACATGGAAATATATGGCTTAGATATTTATGAAGTAAAGGAAAAGTCTAGCTTAATCATTCAATTATGGATAAAACATATTTAATTTTATTCATTTTTAACAATATATTTGGCAGATGGATAAGCGAAGTCTTGTGTTTATCAATAAGTACTCGTATACCACGCACGTATGGTGTTAAAATGACAAAATTCGACGTTACGTGACGTTACGCTGTTGTACCCCAACTTTTGACGTCGCGTCTAACGATTCATAGCTGACATTTGATTGCTGTTCCGTCCATGAATATCCTCAATCGTTTTCCTCGATAAGAGAATTTGTTTCCGTAGTAAAATAAGAGAACGTAATGGTCCTGACGTCGTGACGTTAGACGTTGAAAACCGATTTTAGGGCGACCGTCAGTTCTTCCGTTAGTTCTAAGACGTTACCTCAAGCAAGATTTTGTCAACCAGTGTGCACCAAAGTCAGCAGCAACCGCTGATTGATATAATTCATTTGTAAACATCACAACTGCTACCAGACGCCGTCTTTGAATAAGTCGCAAAAAACGATATGAGGGGTTAAATGCAAACGAAAACCATTGCCTTATCTCGAGTCGACGTGCATCTACACACATTTAAATAGTTTTATATACAGTTCGGATATCTTAAGGTTTGGACGTGAGAAACTTATTAATGTCTCTTTTGACGTTATCTCACACGTAAGACAGGTTCTAACGTCATTACAATATCAATATCAAGATACAAATCCATGTAATAATCGGTAACAACTTTTGCTCAATAGCATGAAAGAACTAAGAGAGTTAACGAAAAATAGTTGTTGCGTTTCTTCTTTCCTCTAGTATATGTTATTGAGTATCACGGACCAACTATTACATGTTCTCTTCTCTGAACGCATTTTCAAAATTGTCATGGTCAAAAATCAAGTCTTCCTTTGGGAAGAGGAATGTTATGAACATCGTGATTTTGCAGCTTTGTGCGTGAACAAAATGTTTAATATGTAAAAGTGTTTGCTTTACGGGACTTAATTCTGTCTATAGTTATTGCAAAAACTATCTAAATTGATTTCCCTTGCAAGCGTTACTATGCAAAACGTGTGTAAGTTATTTCTCTTTCAATTCAATTAAGGTTTCCGAGTTGATAGACATAAAGCTTCAGATTAACAAGCGATCACAAGTCTCACCCACCGAGTTCAAATCAATCCCATACATTGACGATATTTAAAGAGCCAAAAGATAAAGGCTTTGAAAACGTTGATGAAAATGAAGAAATCAAACGACAAGCGAATTCTGCATTTCCCACATTTTTTCCAACCAAAAAACACCGACAAATGTAAATATTCATTCATTTAAAATTGGACGGTAATAACATATTTGACTTTAGACCAGTAAATGGGCTGGCGGGTAAAGATAATAGGCCTGTCCCACCTTACCGAACATTCGTAGCGAATTTATACCGAATGTCAAGTGCGAAATTCGCAGTGTTCGTTGTCATTTTATTCAGTGAACTTTGGTTTTCAACGATTTTGTACCGACCATGCACCGAACACGTAACGAACTTGTAGCGACAGTGTCGAACAGCCAACGATGTTTCTCCGAAATACACCCCAATTCGTTTCCAAAAATCAACGAATCCCTACCATTTGAGTTACGAATAAAACGTTATATTCGGAATGGCATCGCGAGGATCGGCGTGTTTCGTTAACGGTTCGTTTGTCTTGTCGGTCAGATCGGTATATAAACGCACCTTTATCGGAGTACAATCGCTAGTCCTTCGGCGCGATCATGACGAACATACCGACCAGGGATTCGTAGGCGAATTATTACCGACATCAAAACGAAAGCAGCGAATGCCAGACACGCGCTGCCGATCCCTTTGCGACACATTACCGAACTCATTCCGAAATTTTGATTCGCTGCATTCGTTGAAAAAAATTGTGCACGCTTAAAAACATTTTGGGCGTCTGCGAACACCGCGTAATGTCGACGAAAAGCATCGATAACATACCGAACATAAACCGTTTCCGGGACGAACTTTTAACGAAAATGCCGAATTAAGTTCGGTATAGCATTCGGTGTAAAATTCGGTTATGTGGGACAGGGCTATAAGAGAGAATAAAAACAAATGAATTAAATCATTTTGATTAGCAACGATTGGCTACAGAGATACGCTAACATTGTCTTCATAGACAGTCGATTCTCCATCTGTCTCGATGAAATCGTTGAGACTTCAACATTTTCTGTGTCACAAATGTAGCGGATGTCTGAGATACAAATTACAGAGCGATTAAAGGGACATGACATTCCAATTTCATTTTTGAAGTATGTCTTGATGCACAGATTTGTTAGTCTAATACTTAAAAATGCTATCAGTTTTATAGGTTGTTGTTTATAAGAGAGCCATTTAACAAATAACACATGGCCTTGCGGACGATATGCAAGTTTATGGACTGGTCTGTCGGGCCAAAGATGTTATTTGGACCGAATCGAAGCTGAGGTCCATATCACATCTGGCCCCGGTTTCTCGAAAAAACTTAAGTATGTTCTCATGCTCAAATCTGAGCATCGTGCTGAAATCGCACGAAATCCACGTGAACTTCAATTGAATACCAATCAAAGTTGATTGGTATCATCAAACTATAATTTGAGCAACGTTTGTCCGTTTGTCTGTTTGTTCCCCTACTCCTCCCAGGTCCTTGGGCCGATTTTCACCAAACTTGGAGGGAAGGAAGAGGGCGGCCCCGGGTATTAGCTTGAGGGGTTCATTTTTTGAAAGGTCAAGGTCATCGAGGTCAAAGGTCAAATTTATGTTTTTACGGGTTACGGGTATCGTTTTTACGGGTTACGGGACGGGATTGCTTACGGGTTACGGGACGGGATTAGGTGGAGGGCAGCCCCGGATAGGTCAAGGCCATCGAGGGGTCAAGGTCATCGAGGTCAAAGGTCAAATTTCGAGACGGGTAAAATTGCTAGTTGAATAGAAGTTGAGCATGAACTCATGAGAATATACTTAAGTTTTTTCGAGAAACCGGGACCTGATGCCCGACAAACCAGTCCATAAACTTGCATTTCGCCCTAAAGGCAGTGTGTTATTTGTTATTTTATACCGAATCCCTCGAATAAAACATAAGAGGAAAATTAACATTTTATGAAATATAATGGCTGGATATTTATATGAAATAGATCTATCCATAAACGGAAAGAGTAATATAGATAGACAATAACCTCTGTTTTATATTTTCCTGCAAACAGTTATCCATTAGATCTATATCAATTTTAATCATTTTATTTTTCTTAGATATTTTTTACACCAAAATGCCATAGATCTATGTTTTATATCCTGATATGATTTATAAACCCATCGAATGATCCTTGCCAATTCAGATAGATCTAAAATAGGCCTACCGATACGAAATGATTGATATGGATCTTTCTTATTCTTTGAAAATATTATAGATCTAATCTGGTTTTAAACTTTTCGATAGGCTTTGGGATTAGGACAAGAGATATTCAATCAAAAAATGTGAGGTCCGACATTTTCTTCTCTTTCCTCAATATTATCATAACTTTAAGTTACACCAATTTGTATTAACCCGTTTTCAAACGACAAAATATGACGTGTTCTTACTTGATAACTACTACAGACAAGAAAACATGCGTTAATAAAGATAAATGTGTGTACAATATACCACAGAAAATATTGAGGCAAAAGGAGAATGGTTATCATCAATTTCTGCTTTCGTCTAAATGTTGTTCCTCTAAGTCTTTTCTATTAGGGACGTCAAAAACAGGTCTTGTTTGGGAAAGTGTTAGGCAATAAAAAAATATTCGCACTCTACAACAATTGACATTGTTGTTGGAGACAGCTGCGTGTGTGTATTCAAAGATGTAGAAAAAAACACGTCATAATGACGTCATATGCGCACGAATTACCCCGTTGTGTCTGCATAAGTCTGGGGCGCCGAGTAAGTACGTATATCGACATACACGAACGGCAAAATGCATAATATTTTTTATTTATTTTGAGGAACAACTATATCTAAACCTGCCACAATTCATTTTTGTTGCAGTAGTAGGATATCTTAATAGGGGATCTTAAGTCCATAAAAGTGACCAAATACTTCACATTTTGAACCGAGCACCAATTATGCAACAATTAATCCGATTGGCCAAAACAAACCTTTCGTCCAATCAAATCGCTTAAAATGCAACTTATAACATGGAAATCGAACAGGATTGCTAGTGAATCCGACACCGGAATCGCAATGCATTAAATTGCCATGAAATCAAAAACAAATTGACCAAAAACCTCATTAAAATAGAATCATACCGAACATGGGCACATTCAAATTTCCTGTTTGAGATTGATTGTAACTACCCACGCGAAGAAAAGATGCGTTTTATTACATATCGCTGTTTTTCAACGAAAACCTCGTAAGTGCAGCTTAAGACAAGCTGCAATTATGAGATTTTCGCTGAAAAGCGATGATATCAACACACAACGGGTAATCACGTGCCACAACTCAACAACAACAACATCATAGCAGAGAATCTTCAATAAATATTTTAGCTCCATTACTTCACAGTGACGCCTTTTGACCCCTTCAGAAGAAAAAGCCTAGAAATCATTGTGAAAAATGAAGAAATTCATTTTTCACATGTTTTTTAACCCAAAATGGAAAGGCTTTTGAAATTTTATCAACTGGAAATCATTCGTCTACAACACCTTTCTAATTGGAACAGTCAAACAGTTTGCCGTCTAGTAATAGGTTAATAAGAGACAGATTTTAATTTGGAGCAGATGTTATTAGTCAGATGAAAGGTCATTGAGGATGACCCCTAATCGGTACCTGCCAGGTGCTACTGAGAAGTTAGCATCGGTTAATGTTTCAGTAACGTCGGATTTTAAAATAGATAAAGCGAGTAATCAAAGTTTGTGATCTTAGTCTGCCTGTGCAATGTGTGCAGACCGGTCAGAATGGCTAAGGTAGATACTGTTCACATCTACAAGATGGTCCCTTTTAGCGAAATCAAATTTCGAGAAATTGGCAAGACTCACCAAAGCAGCGTCAAGAAAGAGTGGTCATTATCTTCTATCCCACATTTCTCTTGCAAAATGGCATAATGTGTATTTTTTTTTACATAATTGATTTCAATACAAGTGATTAAGGTTTGATAAATTCAATTGAGAGTCATGTGGAAGATTACTTTTGCCTTTTAGTATATTTAGATCGGAAATAAATAGATTCAGAAAATAATATAAAAATAAAGTTTTCGATTCCCGGACTGCGCAAACTGACTCAGATCGATACTTTTCACACTTCCCATAAGGGCCCTTTTAACGTGATGGGTCATATAAAATATTCAGTGTCGCGACTTAATAATTTGTCCGAACCCCTACGTCGCTCCATAAGTTTATATGGGGATTAAAGCCATAATCTATCAAAATACAATAATTCTCTGTCACTCAGTCGTTATTACAATCGATAGTTAACGAAGCAATCCAATGAACCAATAAAAACAGGCTCTCGGCCATTGTTGTTGACATTACATGACGTCATTGTGGATGCAAATTGTAGCTAGGGTATCTATCCAGTGAACTATCCGATATTTCTATTCATCCATTCAACTTTCGTACGGTACACACTTCACATGTTGGGAAAGTTTCGTGTCACAAAATGCTTCAGACGTTGAGAGATTTTCGATTTGTGATTTCAAATGAATGTGAGTATGGAACGATTTTGTATTGTATATTCTTTTAAATATTTTTTTTAATATTTTTCTATCATTTATTTTTTTGTCTCAACATTAAATACACACTGTAGTTGTTAGTATCAGCAGTAGGCCTATCAGTAATGCCACAAGCTGTAACCATTCGTCGCTTTTCAACGAAAATATCGTATCTACAGCTTTTAACAAGCTGTAGATACGATGTTTTCGTTGAAATACAGCAACATGTAGTACATTTGATGCTAGTATGTGTACCTTATTGCAGCATCTCCTCAGAAACATCGTATCTACAGATTGTTTCGAGCTGTAGCTACAACGTTTCTGAAGAAAAGCGGCGATATGTTATTTGAAAGTCATAATCTTCCACATTACAAACGATGATACGACTCTTCATATAAATTTGATTTACATATTTTATCAAGAAAATTGACCATTGGCGTAAAATACGTCAATGGATTCACGCGGATGACTTCATTTATTTATTTCCATAAAATCAATTAATATGAATAATGCCATTTTCAAGTGTGTGGTCGAGATTATTGAACCGTGTCCTGATTTTGATTTTCCGGAAAAAAAACCGATCTTTGTAAGTTTTAAACAAGAAAAATATTTTTGTTGCTATCTTACAGTTGTCACAGGTCACTAAAATGGACATGGCATGCCAATTTCAATTTTGTAAAGTACAAATGTATGTCTTGATGCAAAGATTGGTTATTCTAATGCGTATAAATGCTGTCATGTTTTTTAATTTGTTGTTTATAAGCAAAAAATACGCCCTTTTCATCATAAAATATGCTCTTTCAGATTTAAATAAAAGAACTTTTTCAAAAAAAAAAATATCTGTGAAATGTCACTTTAAAGCTATAAGTGAACAACAATGGTCCTGATCAGACTGCGTGTATATATGCAAACTAATCTGGATCCATATAGGTCTCAAGTGCCGTAAGGAACTTTTTTTCAGATACATGCTCATTTGTCTATTTCAAGTGACAAGATTTTATAAATTATTCTGTTTTGAATAGTTGATTCCTTTCCCAAAACAATACATTTGTATTCTGCCTTACTTTTAATGTGGCTCAGACGGTATACTGTTCAACAATGGTAATGAAACGCAATATTGAAAGAAAATGTAAAATGCTAATTATCAGCATTTAATTTTTTCTCCCAGTGTTTCTAAAAGTAGTTTCTTGAAGAATCGTCAAAATCTGGTCATTGTCGGGAAGGGTAATATGAAAAGACGTATTGATTGAGTTTCAGAGACTGACTTGCTTGTTCCAATAATAAATATTCAATTTGTAATTTATCAAAACAAAACGGCGTTCTAAAAATGAACGAACGATTAATACAAATGAGCCAGGATCTGGTAAAAGATCCCTTAAGGCGTTTAAGCCCAACCTGTTTACACGCAGTCTGGCCATGACCCTTGTTCTTCTCTGGTAGCTTCCTGGTGCATTGTAGCAACTATAAAACAGAAACATGGATCCCAGTCAGACTGCATGAGTATTGGGGTACGGACCATTCGATACGTCGTAATCTCCTGGTTATTTTTATACCAAGATAGGCCTATTCCCTCAAATCTGTCAAAGCTGAGAACATTCGTGCAAAGTGCAAACATTTCTTAGTAACATATATCACGGCATTTAAAAATACTTTGCGCGAATGTTCTCAGCTTTGACAGGGTTTTGAGGGAAGATCTTGGTATCAAAATAGACCGGAAAGTACGACGTATCGAATGGCAGATATCTCAACATTGAGTGTTAAGTATTTGATTCAAAATTTGAGAAAGCTGTGTACTTACCGAGTGTTTTGTTTACAAAAGTTAGGAAAACATATCATAACAAGGTCACGTGATTGCCGCCTATGGATTAGACTTTGTCTAGTTAATTTGATCGGCTGTGGGAATATGGCATCACAAGATCTACTTGATCGTTTTCAAGTTTGTATCGTCTCGTTGAGATGATTCTAATGAGTAGCCACAACATAGGATTTAAGGATACTTAGCGTTTTGAAAATCGATAACTCGTGTAAGTGATTTCTGGCTTGTAAGAGATTTAAGTATGGTCAAATTACCCGTACCGTGACACGTTGTATAACGATGCTTTTCAACAAAAACCTCGTGACTACAGCTTGTTTTAAGCTGCAGTTACAGGGTTTTCATTGAAAAGCGACGATAACCGTTTCCCCACAAAAAGACCCGGTGCCGTATTCACCAACATTTCTAGATTATATGTCAAAATTCATATTAGAATACACGCTATCTTATTGGACGAGACGTATGTCTCAGCCAATCGGGTTGATTGTCGTGTAATTTTGAGAATATTATTCTGGGAATAGGAGTGGGTGAATACGAGTCCTTTACGTTTTACGTAGCTATTAGAAAGGAAAACATTGGGCGAAAAGAAGACACTGTTGATATTTTCAAATTCACCCTTTCATCTATTCTTTCTTCGCTATAATTTACACTTTATAAGAAACCATTTTGTCTTATGCAACTCCTTCCAATACGTTTGTGGTCGGTGAAAGGGTTTAAGCAATATTCTGTTTCAAACAATTCTTATCTGTTGAATTTATAATGCATTTTGACGCACCGGTTGTCGATTATTCAGTGATAACTTATGAACTGGTCCATTTCTTTTGCAAGTTATTACCAACATCACGACTTTAACACTTTCTCAAACGGTAATTTCGGTGGACTGTCTCAAAGAAATAACCGATCAAGACGACAACAGTTATGCTATTAAATATACAATTTCTGTAAAACATACAACGTAAGATGTAGAGGCAAAGGGAAAGACAGCTGATTGTCAGCATTCCATCCTTTTGTTTCAATGTTTTCCCAATTCTTGTCTAACAGGGACTGAAAAGTTAAGTTTTGTATGAGAAATAGTTAGTTTACAATTAGTCATGAAATATTAAACAACCATGATTTCTTATATATCTTGAAATCCCCTGGACTCTACTTTACTAGCACTGTTTAACAACGCAACAATTAATTTACCATAAAAGTACCGACTTTTATACCATTTAGTTCAATAATTAAGTTTGTTATTGCCGCAATTACCTTTGATAAAGTAATAACTAAAACATAAAGAACACTTCAAATTACGAGTATTAGCAAAATAATTTTGAACGGTGACATTCACTTATATTTCTGAAATAGCTGATGACGGATATATTACAAAGATTTCACTTGGATGCTGAACTTTAAATCTGTTGTAAGAATCACACACATGCCTTGTACGGGGACCAACGCCTCGTAACCCAAGGTTTTTTTTTTCAAATTCATGTCTTTTATCAAATGGAAAAACCTGTAAAATGGTATAACCTGCCATAGTACTTCACATGCATCTTGGTTCTGTCCATACAGAGGGATTGGAACACAATCTATTACTTCCACCGAACCATGAGCTAAACAAACTTCATAAATCGGAAATGAAAATCCAACAGCATTAAATTCATTATACGGTCGATCACAGATGCGCAGAGATACCATCAACACTTTCACATACGGCAGTTTGAGAATTATTCAAAGCTGTAGGAAACGATAGTGATCAATGTTATACATAATAAAAAATGTATGATATCATAGACCCAAATTATGAATATAAGAAGATGCTTGTTGCATTGATCAACATTCGTTCTTTTTCCTGCTTGCTTCAGTCTTTGCTTTTCAATGTCTGTACCATTCAAAACGTCATTCAAAAGCAAGAGTTGTTAAGGAAAATGTCAACATGCTGTTTGAAAGCACTATTCATTAAATTGTTATGAAATACCCTGTCATTGTTGCTATGTCATTACGCAAGAGGTCTTAACTCGTTACCGGCACAGCAAAATTCTAGACCATGCCAAATTCAAAGATGTTGCAGATGACAATTTAAGGGTAGAAAACATTGTGGGAAAATAAATAATTCCACTATGTTTTCCGAAGTCTTTATTTTGTAGGGCGTCAAAATGAGTCAATATTTGCGAAAGGGTTAATATAACCTTTTTGTTGTATCCCATTTATACATATGTTTGACTCAAAAAAGGAAATGACATTGTCAACCTTTGCAATTATACTTGTGATGTTTGGCTGAGTGTGGGGGTGTAAGCAAGCGTGTCTGTATGTGTGTGCGTTTGTGCGTGTTTGTTTTTATATTCAATTTTATAACTGTCACAAAGAGACTAAAATCGCATTGGCATAACTATGCATCAAGGAGTGTTTCTGGTTAGATTTTCACCCCATCCCCTATTGCCAAACCGACGAATTGTACTGGTCCAATTCGAAATCTGCTGCATACAAAAATAGATGTTGATAAAGTCAGAATTGTATACAATATATACAAAATGTAATAAGAATGTTGAAGCAAAAGGAGAAAATGTAAATTGTCAGCATCTTCTTATTTTGTTATTTTTTCCTAAACATTTTCTGTTAAAGACTTCTAAATCAGGTCTTATTTGAAAAAAAAGGTTTGATGCAAATATTTGCAATATGGAATCAGTGGCACAGAGGAAACAAAAGAAATGAATAATGTTCTTTGTGGCATTCGATAAGAATAATTGTGAAATTAAAATTTTTGATTCATCATGCATATAGCAATCTTCATTAGCGACCTGTTGACAGTTTATTTTTCATGTTCAATGAAATATCACGTCAACGCCGTCCGAAGTAATGAGCATGTTCTTCGTTCAAAGAGCAAAGCGGTTCGATAATGGCGGCCTATTATTATTTAAAAGCAGTGAACGGAAAAGTCCTGGCATGGCATTGTACCACACAGAATAATCCCTCTAACGAGTCAACAGTAAATCAGATCTGATCATTGGCATCATTCTAACGAATCACACATTTATATTTGCTAACGTGTTCTTTCAGTACGGTATACAGCGAGATGATTCAGACATCCTGATAAAACTGGATAGTCCAAGCATGCGTAGCTGAATTAAAAGCTTGGTTTCCAAGTTGTTTCCTATGTAGGGGGCCTACTGAAATACATTTTAACGCGGTGCACAGTGCAATGGCGCAGTTTAGGACCGAGCTTACTTTGGTTTTATTTGTTTAATTTCAATAAGGTTTTTCTTAAACACTCGACTTAATTGTGACGTGAAATGCGCCATTTTGAAATACATATTGTTATCAGACCTGTTTCCTTTTACATTGCTTCCCGAATTCGTATCAAAATTGGCGAAAATGTAGGCGAAATTGTTGCATCGGTTTAGATGTAGCTTGAACATATTAGGCCTTTTTGTGTAATTTGGACAAAGGCAAGTTGGAAAATTAGGAAAACTTTGTCGGAGTGGGGTCAGCACATATACAGACACCATGGTTAATATTGGGCACTTTAAGAAACATTCTTGCCGTTGCATGGAAATAAGAAAATTAACGATAATCACAATAATAGAAGATCGATCAACTGTTTAATATTTCAATTAAAAAAGATTAATCTGTCTTCAATGAATATGAATATTGTTTGAATTATTCATATAACTAATAAGGAATTATATTCAAGTAAACACAGACGAAATAGAATACTTAATCACCCATTGTTTTCTCAAGCAGAAAAATGCCAAGTTCGTGTAGTCTTAACTCATTCTCACACATTGGCGCTGTTTTGGAGCCCGATATGATAAAGGATTTGGAAAACATTGTGGAAAATGAAGTTGCAAGCCATTTCTTCATTTCCCATAATATTTTCTGACAAAAATGTAGAATTCCATTCATTTGGAATTGGGGTCTACAGCAGTCTTGAATTTGGACCAATCTAACATTTTGTAGTGAGTTAAAACATCTTCATGCGTGTGTGTGTTTTCACCCTTTCACAAAGTACACAATTTTACCCTGGTTAATGCTTGTGACAATGTTCTGTAGTTGTAAATAAATGATTTATTTGTAAGCTATAATATGTAAAGAAATAATAAGACAATTGAACTAAGTCATTAGAAGGGAAGGAGCATTCCGTTTTCTTCTTTACTCCCGTTCATTTCGAAAGCTTGTTTCTACTAAACACATGGTAATCTTTAATCGTTTCATGTACATGTATTACTTTTTTGATCGACACTTTTTCAAAGTGCGTGAATATTGGTGAAAAAGAATTTTTTAGAAAATAAGTAAGAGTAAATAGACAATGTAGAATTCAATAACTCAATTCCTGATATGAAATAATTAATCTGAAGTAATTTAAAATTATTTGAAAGTCGCATCAGATTTGAACGAAACTGAAAGGGGCATTTGATGGCATTGTGAGGCAACCAATGATTGATGCTAGTTTGTGACTTATTGTAGCCTGAATAAGATCGATTTCGTTTCTAAGTAATGATAGCGAACAGTTTTCCCGCGTTCGTTTGCTAAAAATAGATTTCCGATGGGAATACCCCAACAACGTTTGCCGGGTACCAGTCTAATATTATGTATATCGGTCATTGAATCGGACAATTTTTCGTAACCGTGTTAGCAAAAAAATATTATTTTTAAGCACGATATTAGTCGATCATAGATAATGCAGGCGGGAACTAAAACTACGAAACATTGCGCATATGCAACATGCAACATTGCTTCCAGATACGGAGACAGACCAGAAATGACAAACGTTTTTTCTTGAGATTCCTCAGCAGCTTAACCAGAAAAAACATCGAAAAGTCTGAAAGTAAAGTAGCTATGATCATGAAACTTCTCAGGTAGATAGATCTCACCAAGGAGAAGTGCAACGTACAAGGAACATAACTCTATCTTGCTTATTTTGTGAGTTAGATTGCCCATTGTTGTAGTGAAAGCCTATGGGGTATCAAATCACATTCAGCGACAAATTCTAGTTTTTTTCTATATTAACCCTTTCCCAAACAAGACCGGTTTTGACGTCCCCAACAGAAAATTCTTGGGAAAACATTGAGGCAAAAGAAGAAAATGATGATCGACAAAATCGAAAAGGCATGCACAGCAGACAAAATGGGTGTGAATAACTTCTTTGGATATTGGTGATCATCCTTCTTTTGCCTCAATATTTTCTCCGAGATAAAACACTAAAGATATTCACATCCGTTTTGTCGTCTGCAGACATGACATTATGTCGTTTTGGAAACGGTAAGCGAGAACGCTCGAGCGGCACGATGAAGTCTGGACATGTCCGTATGTGTAAACATTACTTGTCGACTGCTTATTTTATAGTTACCGATCTTAAAAAGTACACGACAGTGCAGCAACCTTCTCAACTCGGAATTAGAATGTTTCTCAACAAATGATTACAGCAATCAAGCTTTTAGAATGTTATCTCCGGCAAGTTGAAGGTGGAAAATCTTCGCGAGATTCACAGCCATATTTGTACGATAAGGGATTCCCAATCTATTTTTAGACCAGTGAGGCGTGACGATGACGTATTTGTTCACACGGAAAATCGAAGCCTATTCGATTGAGTTATCGAACAATGATAAGGCAGAAACCTACACCGAACAACCGGATGTCGCGATGACAGATGACCGTCGACAAAGGCATCTATACGCTTATCATAGTGGTCCAAATGTGCGTGTGTGATCAAACTGTATTTGAAAACATTATTTAATTAGCACACCCGGAGAGCTTAGCAAAATGTTCGAGCAAAAAGTCAAACCATGGTAGCTTTTATTGGAAACCTCTGAAATAATCGACCTTTGTAGCATGATGTAGGAGGGTTCGTTCTGTAGAAGCGCTGAATACTTACACGTTTATTTATCTTAGGTTGTCATAAGTAGCAACGGACATTTACGAAGATAATTATACCTCGTCAATTTCCATTGGCATAGACGACTCTCGGAAATTGACAAGGGTATCTCTCATTACTTTCCGTTGTCAAGGATAACGCCCAAAGATTCTCAGAGTGTTTGGTATCTAATGATGGGTTATAATCCTTATTTTTTAGAAATAAAATTCTTTCACATATCGGTCCCTGGACATCAATACGTGAATCAGCCATCGTTGACAGTCATCTGTCATCAACACAGCCAGTTGTACGGTGTGCAATCAATATGGATCTTGATAAGACTATACCTGTGCACAACAGGCTAATTAGACACCATATTTTGCCTAAAAGTAGTGCACCTATAATGAGATTCACATGACGTCTAAATTATTCGGGCGACGTCGTAAATATTCGGCAGTTGAACGTTCATCCGCCGAATTGTTATGTCATCGCACGAATAGGTTCGGATACGGAACGAATGTGGACGAAATCGCAAAAAAGCCCGAGGTCTCGTGAGTCTCAATACCTTCAATGCAAATGGATTTCTACTAGAAATTTATTTTCATTTCATCAGGAAACTAAATCATGAATGAAAGAAAACATTCGACAGCCGATCAATCAAAATACAAGATGTTGGGGGATTCATTGAAGATGCGAAATGGTCATCTACCAACAGAAAGGACTGGACATGTAACAGAAATAGATGAGGACTATTCACCAATAGTAGGAAATGGTCACTTACCAAAAATATCAATAGAACAAACACAGGACAATGCGAGCGAACAACCGAAGGTGGGTGTTTAATTTCCTGCATTATTGCCTAAAATGTGTGTTTTCAGTCTGTTATTGGCATTGTATAACCAACAGAAAGCGGGCGGATATCCAGAGAAATCGTGCATTAATCGGCAGATTCACGTGCAATATCGGACCAGTTTTGCACTCAAATATCCTTGATCGGGGATTTGTTGTGAGTGCTTCAGAAAATTGAAAATAAAGCCGAAATATTGTCATTTCCCTTTTCCGCGATGTAAATTCTTGTAAGACACCATTTCCAGTTTACATCCCAATAAATAAACTAGGTCTCCCAGTGTAATAACGATGACGTAATAATTATAGTGACGTAGGTTTAATTCTTGGAATCAAAAAGTAAACAAACGGGCAGCTGACAGATTTTAAACTAAAAGTGTATTTCGTGGACATGGAAGGATAGAAATTAGAATTGAGTGGTTGTGGTCTAGGTCAAATGTGGTGGTAAGCCTATGTGTTTCTTGTTCTTCTTTTAGTTACTGCAATTTTTCCTTTACAACTTTGTTTTTATTGAAATGAACGAATGTCTGAAACGAACCAAACGGTCCAGAGATCTACCTTGGAAATTCCGACCTTTTAATTTATTACTCGCACTGAAATGAACGTTATGATATCCGGAGCTTGTTTCCAAAAGAAAACTAAGTCGAATATTGTTAGGATTTCGCCAACCCAAATGAAGATTATGTCAGTAAAAATGCGATGAAACTTGACTATATAGCTACACGATGAAAATCTAACGGCCCGTCTAGTGGATATCGCACTTACTCGATATATGTCGAGTCGAATGCCGGAAAACTCTGTCGGTGTAAATGTGGCTAAATTTTCACTAAGTTTTTTAGTTATTCGTCTTATTTTATTACATTTCTTTGCAAATTATTCATATTTTATGCAATAATAGCGTCAATTCACGTTTTTTCGGTCGTTAACATTCTCAGAGGCCCACAAAATGGGTTATCGCCCTCGACCTTCGGTCTCAGGCGATAACGCATTTTTTGGGCCTCTGAGAATGTTAACGACCTCAAAAACGTGAATTAACCCTATAATAACACAATTTTCTCCCATTGTTTCAATTATTATATAACACCCATATAAAATATGCTCATTGGAATATTCATTTTGCATTCTATTATAGCTGATCAGTATATGAAATATCCTTTCCCTTACAGTGTCGCATTTTTACGCACGGATGTGCTCAACCTTTGGAAAATACTGACGTATCTGATACATATGGTTTGGGAATACATTGTCCTGATAATAAAATGCTGATAATCGGTACTTTTCTCTCATTGACTCAATATTTCCTTTGATATTTGTATGCAAATAATATTATTAGTCTTTTCAACATTATTTTGTTGTCAGATACAGCTTCTAAATGGAAGCAATCTCAATTGTTTCCGTTCTTGAATGGCTTGGTGATATTTCGTTGGCATATCTTATACAGTTTATGTAAAACGCAACTAAAATATATTTCGAATAATTCGTTTAGTACCCATACAGATATTATTTAATTATTTATCAATGCAGTAATTGTAATCATAAACATTTGAGCGATATTTGAACAATTCCAATTTCCTCCGACATTTGTTTACAGTCTTTATTGGTGGTCAATAACTGATAGAGTATTATTATTGGTGAACAAATATTTCCACAGAATCATTATAAACATTATGAACCTTTGGTCATCGGGTTTATAGCCTCTTTTATAGTTCACACTCCCTTTTAATTCTTTAATTTCACGCAAAACTTATTTACATGCTGTCGAGGCAAAACCTTGTTTGACTGAATATTTCTCAAGCTTTTGATAAGATATTACAAAGCCAGGGTATGAATGGGAAAGAGCTAAATACTATATCGTCATCTACGTTCGACAATACCGTAACTACAGCTTGTTCAAGCTGTAGTTACAACATTTGTGAGCGTAGACAACGACATATTTTCTTTGCAGGGAAACAAGTTTCAACAAGCAGTTCGTCGACATATCGGCAAGGATCGTTTGTTTCACCTAGTCACAAACTTAATGAAGTCAATTGAAGAAGAGAAGCGTGCCCATCGTGAACTGATCCTCTCATTCGAAACAGCCAGAAACATTAAAATTGATATTCCAACACCAGGAGGCTCTGATATTAGACCAAAAAGAAAGAGAAAGAAGTTAGAAGTGTCTTTATTGGACAAGATAAAAACCCAGAGAGAACAAACTAATGAAATCGTCCATGCAGAAATACATACAATACCACCGAGAGACGAAGATAAACAATGCACAGATGAAACAAAGCAAATAACAAACGACAGTGAATTAGCCGAAACAGATGACAAAATTGTAGGACAGCTGGAGTTTTCAGCCAAAGACGAACAAGAAAAAACAAATTCTGAAATGTTGATGCATATCAGCGAAGAGGACAACTTGAAATCAGACGTTTTAGATAATGCATCACAACATGAGACAATTAGTGACTCTAAAGAAAACAAAAGTGATTTAAATAATGATGAAGTAGAAAGTCATTGTGTAAATATTCATGGTCTTAAATCTAGTAGTGTACAGAGATCTGCCAATTTGACAGAGAAAACTGTTGTAATTGACCATTTACGCACGAAAGATGACAATTTTGACTTAAATAAACTGGTGCTAGACTCAGTCTTAGAAAACACTACAACTCTTGTTGTAGATAATGCAACTAACGATTTAGATGAGAAGCAAATCGTCCAGAAAAATATCTCGGACGACCACCCCGAAAGTAATTCGATAGAAGAAGATGTCTCAAACGCGGATCTAACAGATCAACATTCTGGTTTTTGTCAACAAGTAATAGTTGAAGTCGAGAGTGATAGTAGCGATGAAGAATCGCATTGTGCTGTGAATGGTAAACCTGATTTTCTTGAAACCAATGCTAGTTATTCTGTCAAGGGTGATTGTATTCATGGAGATACTTATTCAAAATCCAAGTCCAATCAATTGAAAAATGTGCATTCGAAAATGATCGCGGATAAAGATTGTACATCAAACCAGGAGACGCAGTATACTATTCCCAAACCCCGTTCAAGTACAACTCCAGAGGCAGAAAGAACTGCATCACCATTTAATTCATTACAAGTGAAATGTTCGGATAACATTATAGATATTGAGACAAATATGGCTACTCTTAATAACCTGAGTAGGCCGTCTGACAGCACCTACATGTATGCATCAGCAATAAGCGACCAAGGAGTGTCATCGCAAGAAGAGCATTGTAGAAAGGATATTGACGATTCTGAAGCAAAGACGCTGGGACCGAATGATACGGAAATTCAAACATTACACAGTCCTGGGTATTTGTGTATAGATTTACTGCAGGTATATGAAAGCAATGAAGATTTGCAGAAACTTAACTTAGGAAGGCGTTTCCCAAATAGTAAGAATAACAATTTGATGCGTGTCAGAGGTGACCCATCGTTGCCTAGAAAGATCAGCAGCCATGAAACAAAGGCTTTACCTCCACATCCGAAAGGCGGTAAATCCAACAGAAATATTTCAGAATCGCCATCTTCCAGCGAAACAAGTCTACCATCTTTGGTGAAACAGACTATACAATTACGAAGGTACATGAAAGGAATAAGGTCCAAACGTTACACAAAACCAGAAATAGTGCTATGGAATGGTTTAAAAGTGGATAATGGGGTATCAAAACCTAATGAAGATTTAAGTGCCAAAATAAAATTACCGTGTATCACAAATGGAGTGGTGGAAAACCAAGTGAAAGGAGAAAAAGCTGGGTCCATGCTACGAGAACAACAGTTGGGAAGTTTGATAAGAAAGGAATGTAACATATCAGGGACTCGAAATGTTGAAGCTACGAAACAAAATGGAAAGCTCTATCATAATGTAAGTTTAGTTTGTCTATTGTTCTTTTACTTTCTTAAAGTTATGAAGTTGGGCTCGATAAATGGCCCGGCAGGTCATTTTTAGCTATTAGCCATGGGTGTTTTGCTTAGTCAGTTACCTGGAAATATAAAACTAGCATATCTCAAAGTTTTGTGTGCGTCGTATACTTCCTGACCATGTATGTACACAGTTACTAGCCAATATTTTAATTATTTTCTTTCAGTAATTGATGCGCTTGTATATAAACATTGCCTGTTGTTTGTAATCGGTAGTTTGTAGAATTGAAACCAACGATAATCTCAGGTGTAAAGTCTTTTTATAACTGGAGAAGGTCCAATAAAATTCCAAAACGACTACTCAATGTGATGTTTTTTGTATTTAAAGTAAAATCACAACTATTTTCATACGTTTCAGGATTGCCAAAGGAATGCTGTCAGGACCATTAACAAAAACCAACTAGTGGAGCCGCGATAGAAAAAGTCCTTATTGACTTGCGCTATGAAATAAATACTGTAGAAAATAAATAAATTGCTTTTGGAATTTGGGAAAACGAAGAAAAGGCTTGTAACACATATTTTCCACACCGGTTATCTTGTGATAACGTCAAAAAGTGTAAATGTTATGTGGGAATGGATTTATAGTTTATTTCATCAAAGTCTGCAGCATCCTCTGATATATCTGTATTATTCAGATGTTGCAGACGACAATTTCAAATGAATGAAATTTAAATTTGTGTTATCTTTTTGGGTAGAAAATATTGTGGGAAATGAGCAAATTGCTTGTCACAGGCAATTTCTTCATTTTCCACAATGTTTTCCATACCATACCCATTGCCTGGTAGGGAGTAAAAAAAGAGTTATCAAGTGGGAATGGATTGATGACTTTTTTTAAAGATGGCTATCCTATTTAACCCGTTCCCAAAACAAGACATCCCTGACAGAAAAGGCTCAGGAAAACATTGATGCAAAAGAAGAAACCGCTGACAGCCAGCAGAACGGACTGTGTCAATTGTATGTTATGTTTTGCCTTCCATACGGTTCCAGATTATGACTTTCTTATACACGTATATAATGCATATGAAATATTGAGATATTAAGAAGAATATGAAGATGACTGGCATTTTGTTCTTCTTTTCCTTCACTATTGTCACCATCGAAAATAGGATGCCACTTTAATGTCTGTTTAATCATGCGAATTTGTCCAATTAGAGCTTTTGTGTTTGGGAATGAGTCGGATATAGCATTTGAAACCTCGTACATGTTTGAGCCCTTTAATTAAAAATATGATTATATCATTTGATTGAAAATATAATATTTTTGATAACAAATATACAAATTACAGAATATATTTATATCGAAATTGCCATGGTTACAGAAAAGTCGAACGTGTGAAAGAAATCAAGGCTAAACTTCAAATGCGTTTAATTCTGTTGACGGAGTTCGTTGTTTAATTCTTGGATAACGTAATTCGTCGGTGTTATTGCAAAACCTCGTAACTCCATCTTTAATTCAGCTGGAGTTACGAGGTTTT
The DNA here is from genome assembly GCA_963680895.1 of Fragum sueziense. Taxonomy (NCBI): domain Eukaryota; kingdom Metazoa; phylum Mollusca; class Bivalvia; order Cardiida; family Cardiidae; genus Fragum; species Fragum sueziense. The sequence continues at coordinate 12,158,483 of OY804596.1, forward strand.
GCAATAACACCAACGAATTGTCTCTTTGTGTAACTGGCCCACAGATTTATAAAAAGTTAAATGTTTTCTTGAACGTTAAACCCGTTTTGGAATGTTTAATGATAACCACGACTTCCGCCTCCTCAAATACACACACAACTTCGTACTTGCGGTCTTCTATATTCTCTTCAGCAGGTAGTTTACATCGCACGGGATCACCGTGTCGGGTACAGCTAAAATCTGTCACGAATTTAGCATCCGGTCGGGTAGATATGTACAGAACACACTCTCCAACCATCCGGTTTTGGTCTCGTGGAAGAATGTCTTTCTCGACGACAGTGTGACCATTCAGGACTTCCTGATTGGCGTACACTAGAGGTTTGAATACATCGCGACAGTAGAACTTCCCGTCCACGATGACCCTTTTATCTAGTGGATGTTTGTCTTTGTCCCACGGCTCCATTGTCAGCATCCCGTACGTAAACTTCGATATTCTCGAGGTGATGATGGTAGGTGCGTGACCATATAGCACAGCTCCACGCAACACTGCCAAACCACCTTCGTGTGGAAAAACAAGATGCTTGTCAGGAAAAGATTGCACCAATGCGGTTTTGATCAATTGGCAGTCGGAAAATCCACCGACGCATAATATGACGTCAACTTTATCAAAGCTCGGGTGGGTTTTTAAATGCTCACACAGTTTGTCACTGCATGTTTTGAACATCCCCTTCGCCATGGTGATATCAATTTTCATCTTATTTCCCTTGCACTGTACACCAGCAAGGGATGCGCTTGGTGGGGCAGTCAATGTCTTGAAGAAGTCTCCCCGAGTTTTGTTCATAGCTTGCAGGTTAAAGTCCCGCAAGACACTAGGTATCTTAATGGTTATGCTAACGTTAGTATCTGGTACAATCGTTCTCTTTGTCACTTCAAAGTTCCTCAACATTTCAAAAACTTCGTACAGACATTCTTTGCGGAACCGATCCATAGCATTTTGTCCCATTACGGACTTGAGCATGTTGATAAATTCTTTGTCGACCTTAGCTCCGCCCCAATCTCCGCCAGTGGACTCGTAAAGTTCTCTCAACTTTTTGTCACGAGTCACTTCATGAACTGTTATATCCGCAGTTCCACCTAAAATGTTAACGAAAACACTTTACCCTTTCCTAAACGACACATTTTTAAAAGATCTGTAGATGACAAAATATATGTGTATGAATACTGTACAATATACCAAGGAAAATATTGAGGCAAAGGAGAAAATCTCTTCTTTAGCCTCAATGGTTCACGTGACTTTGTTATGATATGCTTTCTTAACTTTTGTAAACAGAAACACTCGGTAAGTACACATTTTTCTCAAATTTTAGATCAAATACTTACCACTCAATATTGAGATACGTGCAATTCGATAGGTCGTAAACTCCGGTCTATTTTGATACCAAGATCTTCCCACAAATCCATGTCAAAGCTGGGAACATTTCGTCCGTTGACAGCCAGAAGTGGCTACCAGCAGTTAACTGCTGATAGCCACTTCTGGCTGTCAACGGACGAAATTTTGTGCAAAGTATTTTTGAATGCCCTGATATATTTTCTTAAAAATGTTTGCATTTTGCACGAATGTTCTCAGCTTTGACAGAGATTTGAGGGAAGATCTTGGGATAAAGATAATTTGGAGAATACGATGTATCGAATGGTACATATCTCAATACTGAAGGTTAATAATTCGATTTAAAATTTGAGAAAAATGTGTACTGACCGAGTGTTTTGTTTACATAAGTTAGGAAAGCATATCATAACAAAGTCACGTAATTGCCGCCTGTGTGTTCCATAACTCTAAAAATGCTTCCCTATAATAAGGGGCGAATAATAAAACAAGTTAGAGTACACAAACCTCCTAGATCGACGACCATGAATTTCTGTCCAGGCATGATGTTGTTACGGTCGGAGAAAATTGGAATATCAAGACACCAGACTGATGCAGCTTCAGACTCCAGTGCTAGAATAAGTCTCTGGGCATCTATACCTGCCTATGTAAAGCAATATAAAAGATGTTAGTGGGGAATCAAACATGAGACAGAATTATACGCAAATCCCTCTTTTGGCCCCACATAAAGAAATTACATACATAAAAATATCAAGAAGTAGAACATGTTATTATATAACTTTTACTACACCGAGGCCGACGTTATATCATGACTGAAATATCTTTCCTTTTGAGAGTCGAATTATTTGAAAAGATTTGTCTAGGAGGAAAAGTTCGAAATGAAAGGGTGCTGGATTTAAATCCCGGCCATAGCATAGTAATGTTACCATGTGCTGCACCACCCACGTGTGTGTAAAGATTGAAGTTGATGTGCGATAGCTATCGATTGGATTGTGTGGAGCTTTACGTCCCACTCAACAGCTAAGGTAATATGGAGACTGGACCTCGGTTAAAAGTCTCATCCGAAAGACTGGAGAAGCGGGGATCGAACCAGCGACCCCTGTGTTACAAGTACAGCGCGTTACCACTGCACCACCTCTGCCCGGCGATAGCTATTGAAGAAGCGAAAGTGAATAACTGACTCTGCTCGATTACCGAAGCTTAATTTTCCAGTTTCCTTGGGAAAAATGCTTGTCATATAGGTACATGTACTGTCACTGTTTCACTCAAGTAATGATAATAATAATACTAACCTCAATGGCGGCAACACGCATGAATCGCCTGCCTTTCTCGTTCCATATAGCAGGAACCGTTATCACGGTGAGGACCTCATCTTCTTGTACGCCGTCATTCGCTAGTCTTTGTAAGGCATGGTCCTGTAGGTATCGGATAGCCATCACAAACACTTTCTTAGCGGGCAATTGAGATGTCCCCTTAACGTCATTCAACATACTCTTATCTGCGTCCTGTGAAGAGAAAATGACAGATTTCAATTGAATTGTATAACAAAAAACACAGGAAAGATTATATGCACAGCATTGATGCACCGCTTAACATGTGTAAAAAATTGTACATGTAATCATAGATGTACAACGCAGTTCATTGGAATACATTTGAGCCAGGATCTGAAAAAAACGTCCCTTAAAGTGACATTTCACATTTATTTCATGTTTTAAAAGTATGTCTTGATGCAAAGATTGTTTATTCTTTTTGCATAGAAATGCTATCAGTTTTTCGAAGTTGTTATAAGCGAAAAAATACGCCTTTAAAGTTGAGATACAAATAGCAAATTCTATGCAAATCTGAACTGCTGTCCACAACAATTTGTTTAATTTCAGTACAAAAATAAATACATGTTTTACTAATAAACAGTTCAATACTTTGACTGGAATTTTAAGAATTTTCATAAGAAAAGATGCTCTTTCAGAAAAAATAAAAGTAAAATTTATGCAAAATAATTGTGAAATGTCACTTTAAGGCTTTTGGGCCCAACATAGATCAAGATCAGCCTGTGCATACGCACAGTCTGATCAGGATCCATGTTGTTCTCTAATTGCTACTTCGTGACCTGTAGTAACTTAAAGAGAGGAGCATGGATGCTTATTGGATTGCATCTGACATCAGGTTGATCTTGAAACTGATTTTTTGAAAATGCTATAAGGGACGTTTTTCCAGATCCCGGCTCATTTCTTTCTACGTACTGAAGTATTATAGAGTTTCATCTTGAACTTCCTAAAGAGTGACCATCCTTCATCTTCCTCGTTCTCCAGCAGCTCCGTATACTTTCTTTCTGCCTCATAACCGAATTCTCTAAACTTTTTATCCGGACCTACTAGCACGGCAGTGGGAGCCTTCAGGGACACGTTCTCGTGACGACCCCAGTAGTCGTTTGTTTTGATTTCTTTAGGATCATCGATGGAGGAATATGCATAGCCACTGAACGTTGTCCCAAAATCTATGGCTAGCACCACAGACGTTCTTGGCTTGGTGTCAGGTTGGGATTCTGAGCTAAAAATATCAATATGTTGTTTTTAAAGGATTGTTTAATTACTTAACATATCGCCAACGGTTGTAAGACTTTATTTTGTGTTTATCTATATAAATCACAGGACTGTCCGTCTACTTAGCTTTAAAGTAAGTTTTAATTTGGAACCACTTAATGGGATTAATTGAAAAAAATAACGAAAGAGTTACCTTTCATTACATAACTTTTTCATTACAACGAAAAAAAAACGTTTTCTTGTCACAAGTGTGAACTTTATTGAAAGAAATAAATAATATATTCTTGTAATTTCCTTGTTGTTTGCAGAATGACATGCTACTTAATCTTACTAAATTGTTAAAGTATTAGATAGAGGCTGTATAAAAGATTATTTGCGAAATAAACATTCAAATGTGCGCAGCGCCTTGAAAGTTTATATCGAATAGAATCTTCTATACAGACTCTATCTGACTGAATGTTCGCTAGCGGTTTATTGGAGACGGGGGCGTGGCTATGTATGGACGTCATATAAACTAGCCGACAGTCTCGTTTGTGCGAAATATAACGGCGAAATGTTAAAATATACTGCAATATCATTGGTCCAAAAAGTAGGTCGAAAACTTACATTGAAGATACTTTTAAGTAAACTAGTATGATAGTCCATGAGCCAGGACCCGAATTTTGGCCGATTATTACCACTCGGAGGGAGTAAATCTTTTTACACTTTTTGGTTAGTCTGATATCTATACTTTATGTTTCAGTATGATAGCAATGCCAGAATGGTAGCTTATGCCTAGAAAAACCCTTGTTGTCAGATGTACCCTTTACTCACACAGTTTTCTTCTGATTTCTGACGAAATAAAATATGCTTTGGCTCAGCCCCGAACATTACTGTTTTTGCAAAATTCCTGGTTTATAATTTGGATAAACGATAGGGCAGCACACTGAGAAGATTTACATTGGTCTAAACTGTCATTTATAGCATTCTTTTAGTGTACGCAGAAAACCTCGTACTAGGACTCGAATTCTAAGGGAAAATTGGCAAATAATAGTGCTTTTTGGACAATTATAGCAATTTTAAAATCTGTTTGCACTCTTTTATTTGCCTAATATCTACGGGTAGTCTTTCGCAATGATATCACTGTCAGTATGGTAGCTTATGTCCCAGAAAACACTTGTTTTAAAGGGTACCCTTTACTCACAAAATTTTCATCTGTCCTCTGGTGAAACAAAACATGCATTGGTTTAGCCCTGAACATTACTACTTTTGCAAAACTCTTGATTATAATCGTGATAAAGGATGGGGCAATGCAATGAGAAGTTTTTCAGTAGTCTAAAATGAAATTTGTTTAATGCATTTGGTGTACGCAGAGAACTACTTACTTAGGACTCGAATTCCCAAGGAAAAAGCAAAAAATAGTGCACATTGAACAAATTAAGCCAGTTTTGTATCTTTTTGCAATTTCTGAATTGTCTGTTATCTACGGACATTGTTGCCTCGTTATATCAATGTCAGAATGGTAGCTAATACCCCAATTATAACTAGGGGTACACTTTACTCACACGTTTTTCCTTTGATCTCTAATGCAACAAAACAAGCTTATGTTCGACCCTTTATATTAAATCTTTTGCAAATTTCTTGATTTTAAATGAACATAAGGACTGGAGAAGCATATTGAGAAGTTTTACATTTGTCTTAAATGTCATTTGTTGTGTGATTCTAGTGTACACAGAGAACTATTACTTACACTCGAATTTTCAGAAAAATAAACAACAAAGAATATTGCTTTTCGCACAAGTAAAGCAAGATTTGTTATCCAAATGAATTTTAAATGAGCACAGTTATCAGATTATATTATATGAGCATGATTTTAATTAACTGTAAGCGTTAACGTAAACAATTGTATAATATTATAATGTAGCGTTATTTTTTTTTTTTTTTTTTACATTTTTTCTCTACAAAAAGGCTTCTACGCCGAAATATTGTGATAGAGCAATCTTTTAAGATTCGTTATATTCATTCCCTTAGGAATACCATTTAGAAATTTAAATTGATATGAAGTGAAAGAAATGATACAAAGAAAGCAATGCTGATGTCACATATGTAAAGCATTGGAACGATTGGTATTCTTGAAAAAAAAGCTTCATGTTGATATAACGATGAGGGCGTTGGCGTCGGCGTTGCAACAAAGGTTAAGGTTTTTTCAAACATCTGTTTCTACTTATGCTATTGCTCTGAAACTTTGCACATGCTTTTTTGACCATAATATTAGCCTCTAGGCAAAGATTCATTACTCTCACATTTAATTTACTTGAATTTTAACCTTTTTTGACTTAGAAATTCTGGGTTAAGCTACTTAGAAAAGTCGAGCGCACTGTCTTATGGACAGCTCTTGTCTTGATGTAAGTATTACCGTGTCATTTATAACGGGTTCAAGTTGAAAAATCCAGGTAATGTTCTTTCCCCTTTTTTCGAATAAAGATGATCAGAATTTGTAATAAACTTTATCTAAAGTCAATATTTGTTTGTCCCTAGTTGCAGAATCGACTGAAGGATATGGATATGCATATGGATAAGATCAGCCGTCTGATCTTGAATTATTGAATTATGAAACAATCATCCAGTGACGAATTCTCCAATTTATGCACGTTATTCTGTACACACGCCTTAAACAGCTTACGAAACTTACAAGAAACTGTTTCCCGTCATTAAAGTGGGGGTTACTTTGTGTCAAACTTGTGACATATTGGTCAAATTTGAGTGACAACGTCATGTTCGTCAAGCACTGACGGCTTCAGGCTGTCAGACGCATAGCACCGAGGCTAATGTTTCCAATTACATGTAGCAGTTGAATGTTTCTGAATTTAGAATAACGATCTCGCGTGCCTTTCCTGTAGCTGTCTGGACAACGCTATGTTACATTACGTTAGTGTCAAACACGAATTTATTGGTCTTGTTTATGATGTGTCCCTTTTTTCTCACATTTTAAGCTGTGTAAGTGTACCCAGTTTTTACCGACGTCAAGGGGCTTACCTTTTTTTCAGAAATTGGAATATAACTCTGATTTATCATATGCTTAGCAACGAAGACTACACATGCATAAAAATGTCAATATCTTGATTACCGTTTTGTGGGTGGTGTATTTTAATGAATTTAATGATATGCAGGTGCACAAGGCTGTTTGGCCAGTAAAACGGACATATTCATTTATTATATTGAAACATAGATGTGCAAATTTATAGTCGTGGAAAAATATATACGTTTGATATGAAATATGAAAAATGAACTTAATCTAAAGCTGTATAGTTTCTTTTGCCGTTCAGTATACTTTTGTCATTCTTCAGCACTTGATAGTTATTGCTATCAGGAATGTTAAGTGCTTGCCAGAATTATTTTATCCCACCATTCATTTCTTTGTAAAGTTTCTTACTTTTAGTAGGATAAAACCAAATTACTAGTGGTCTTAGTTTCGTTTATGATAGTACATGTATATGTTCATTCATACATAGTTCTAAGTGCTCAAAGCACACAATCGGCAAATCTGTCTATGATGCCGTTTACCGAAGCTATACAGATATTTATTAGAAAGAGCACATCACTCTGAATAAGTTAAATCGTTTGAAAAAGAATAGCAGATTTAGACAGATTGTACCTAGGAAAGACCTTTTCAAGCATTCAAAAAGTTATTTTTAAAATTATATGTGGTTATATCCACTGTAGGAATAAACTTTTATTTGGAGTTGGAACCAAAATCAGAATTGTTTCCCCACGATAATCAGGGTTGATGTAAGTATATGCACAAGTCCGAACACTCACGTGATATTGTCGACATGTCAACGTTATCAAATGGCCCAGAAACATAGAACGCTGTCGAATTTTTTTCATTTCATTTTCTTGTTATCGTGCAAAAATTACTTTATTTTGCAACACTTGGTAAAAGCTACCAAGTCGAAATGCTTTTTAAAGAATAAAAAAAAAAAGATTATGTTGAAGTACTACTTCAGTACTACTTGAAATAATGCATCTCAATTTAGAATTTATATGCATGTCTTTAGGTTAACTCACTCATATTGTAATATGTAGTTGTACATGAAACTGGGGGACAACAAAAGGACTTTCATTCTTTCTCTGTCCCCGTCCTCTAATGGAAATCACACAATTAGCGCTAACATAATCATGACGGCAACTCTACAAATAATTCTTAAGGAGATTTTTCAATAATACGTGCGTAGATATGATAAATCTACTCGTAGATTTACATGTATGCTTTATCATACAGAAGCTCATTGCCTGAGCAGTCCTACCATTAGTATAAAACTATTTTGCAATCTCTTTGCTGTGAATATTTTTGTGGTTATGGTACTAATGAATATTAATATGGAACAGGGAGTAGATTTGAGCGATATTTGGTGTCTAAGATTTGAGACTGCAGACATTTTAAAGACTGTGTTGATGAAGAGATTTTATCTGTGCTTTTTAAAAAAAAAATCCGTGCCAAATCAATGTAATAGACAAAAAGATAACATATTTTATCTGTTCAAGTCAAACACGTACTATACATACTAAATGGCTTGTCAGTGAAAGTAAATGCATTAAATTCATTAACAGGTACCTCAGAAACCAACGTCTATCTTGAAACAAACTACAATAGATACCATCCACACTATTACTATAGATCGTATGCTATAGTTAATGTAGGAAGAGCTGAGATTACAATAATTTACTTACAGGCAGACAAAGAGACATGTAGATGGGCGGCGATTTGATACAATGTAATACGACCATTGGGTTTAAAAATTGCTCTTCTTTTCACATGTCCAGACTCAGACTCAATATAAAATGTACAATAAATAATACATCAACGAACATTTTTGTTAAATATACAAGACGTTTGTTTTTGTTGTGTTTTTTGTGGTTTTTGCATCAAATCTTAAACAATGTCATATATCCAAGACAAATTAGAAATAGACGGTTCGTAGATTTAACAAAGAAATGTATTCTCTGTGTACACTCTAGAAATCTTTTTTCACTTACAAACATTAATCTTATTCTTGAAAAATGAAAAAAAAAACCATTTTTACAGTATTCTTATCTTTTTAGAAATAGATGTAATACCTGCGTAAGAATACGCTCATACTTAGTGTGTCCAGATAATATAAATGTGTAAAACGTAATACAAATCATCAATTAATTATATCAACCACAGGCTATAATTCAAAGCAAATGACACTTGCTTTGAATGTCCATTTATTAAAAGAATGATGTTTGCGAACGACATAGTTCATATAATTGTGTGATATCTATTTCATTACAGATATATGATTTTCTAGTATAGAACTTTTAATTCATATTAAATCAGTTGTTCATTGTTAAATTAAGTTAAAATAAGCGTGCATGTGATTTCAGTTTTGTTTAGTAATGTAAAATCCCATTTTGAGTGAATTCTTAATATTTGTACACAACACGACTACCTAATGCTTTATACAAAGTTTTGGAATAAATTGGGGACACTGACAATGCATAAGGACCAGCTTAAACAGCTTAAAACACTGAGAATCCGTATTCAAATGTAGGGACGAACATTTCAGGGTACGAATCAGCCATATTTTCTTCGGTCTCTCTGGACTCTTTCCAAGGTTTTTGTGCCATGAATCGGGCTTGAATCAATTACTAGACATCACAAATTATATTTGTAAGTCCTAATATGTAGCATGATGCATTTTGGCTTCTGAAAAGTGAAAAACTGTCAAACAAAAATGCGTGTATTACGTTCGACGAAGGGGCCGGTATATTGTTTTCTGAATTAAAGTCTAGAAAGACCATATAACTGAGTTTTAGTAAAATGAGACTGAAACTAAGTTCCCAAAGATTGTTTGGACATAGAACAAATACACGAACAACTTTTTAATTCATCATACACGTCCGAAAGAAATCGAATCAACTTTTTCATTTTTGACAGGGTAGAAATAGGGTGGGTTCAGAAAGTGGTGATTTTCTCGGCATAAGCTACCAATTTCGAACTGCTATCATACCAATTAGTTAACTACACATATCAAACTAGTCAGAAAGTGCAAAAAGAATTACTCCCTCCAAGTGGTAATAAAAAGTTGTCTGGCTCATGGACAATGTCGTACTTACTCTGTTAAAGACCCAAGCTCCTCCATTCGAATGTTGTCTTTGTTACTCGAGATAAATGTACTATTCAACCTGAAAAAATAAAGTTGTAAAATCATATCAGGCAATCATAAATTAGATTCCACTCGAGCTTATTTTTTTTTTTTTTTTTTTTTGTTTAAAGACTACATCTAAGCATGTAATTTTAAGAAACCTGAATTTTGTTAAATGATATACTTCACGATTAAATGACCTGGCAGAGCTTCCCTAGCGTTTAACATGGGCTGCTCTGCCAGGGCATTTCTCGTGAGGTATACCATACATGGATGTCATAAATGGATCAACTTATATACCAATGACTTTAATAAACACGGTGGGGTTTAAAGGTTAACTATTAGAAAATGAATGAGTTTGCTGATCATAAATCCTTTAAAACGGGTTTCAGTATAACGCATAGGAGGTCATTTCACAATCGAAAGCGTTCATGCGTTGAACACAACAGTCAAATTACCGGATTTTTTTACCTCGATAAAAAAATCACCCGATTTATTTATTTATGTGATTACATAACAGTTCTACCGCATGCGAACCTTTATAATGCTATGGTCACACATAGCCGGGTGACGAACCGGTTTTAGTTCTCATAAACCGTACACGGTTTTGCTACAGAATTAGGGGGTGATTTGCATACTCGACGGGTTGATACGGCATGATAAGGTTTTTCAATACGGATTTCAGAAAGCAAGGTACGGGTTGGTAAGGGTCGATACGGGTCGACACGGGTAGGACTGAATATTATAGATATGTGCAGCTGCGGGTCAATAAGGGTCGATACGGATTAGGTACACGGGTCGACACGGTATGTGACACTTCCGTGCACGGATATTGAAATCAACGTGCTGGCAAAATCATGAAAATCGCACTCACACACAGCCGGTTTTCGACACGGGTCCACACGGAATTAAAAACCGTCTCGACCCGTTTCAACCCTTATTGACCCGTATCGTAACCCGTATCAATTCCGTGTGAATTTCGTGGCGATGATACGGTTTCATAAAATTTTTGGTCTTGTTCAAAAATCTAAACGGATTTCGAAACCGTATCACCGCCCGTGTGGACCCGTGTCTCACCGTATTGACCCGCACGGACCCCTTTCAGCTAGAAACAAAAGCCGTATCTACCCTTATCGTGTGTAGTATTGCCTTTGATACCATTATTATTATTATTATTATTATTATTATTATTATTATTATTATTATTATTATTATTATTATTATTATTATTATTATTATTATTATTGATGTTCTTCTTCTTCTTCTTCTTCTTCTTCTTCTTCTTCTTCTTTTCTTCTTCTTCTTCTTCTTCTTCATCTTCTTCTTCTTCTTCTTCTTCTTCTTCTTCTTCTTCTTCTTCTTCTTCTTCTTCTTCTTCTTCTTCTTCTTCTTTTGTCCGATGGATATTTGTGTCAAGCGGCAATCAAAAGAGAAGCATTGATCCTGGCTATTTTTCTGTCGTGATTTACAGCATTTTTATCACTAAATACAATTTGATGTTAAGACGTTGCTATGCCAGTGACGCGACAGCGTGTTGTGGCAGATACCTTGCCTGTCGAGAAAACATCGATATAAAGATTGTGCAACAAGCTAAAAATTGTCAAAATGTCGACGATTCCGCATTACCTCCGTCGGAATATTTCAAATCAAACTGTTTTTCAATCAGTCACATAAAAATGAGGCCTTTGCAGAAGCGTAGGTCATTTCTTTGTATCCGCGAGTAAGCAGGTGGTATGCACGTCGTCGAACGAGACCCGACAGGGAACACTATGCAGTATATCGAATAAGGCTCTGCGAGATGTCTACGACACAATTTCTGACAGGGTAAATGAGTCGAAACACTTCGACGATATCTAAAAGTCGAGTAATCATCGACACTTTACCGACATCTTCAAACGTGAGAAAGCCGCCGATTGATCGGTTGATTGTAACTTGAAAGGCTGACACCTCACGGATCATACAAAAATACTACTTTCGTCGGCAAAGTCGTCGATCAATCAACAATGTCTGTTTAACTAATTGCCAAATATTTTCCCGATGTTACCAAAACCTGTCAGTCACGCAAAGATCGCTTTTACCTCGGCCGATGCGTCGATATATCGACGACGTATCTCGTCAATATTACCAAAAACCGGCCCGCGCCGTACTGCCGGCGCAATGGAGTGTGTGTGGGACTCCATGCAGTTCACGTGCATTGTACCGCTAGACACGAGGTCATTATTCGGTACAAGAATGAGATACGGTATACGATAGGGGTAGATACGGGTTGAAAAGGGTCGATGCGGTATAAACCGGGTTGCCGCACACAAAGTCAAAACATGAGTGCTGTCGTATCGTTCTCACAAACCGCACACGGAATCTAAACGGGTGGCGATACGGGTCAATACGGGTTGAAACGGGTCGACACGGGTCGACACGGTTTTGATTCCGTGTGGACCCGTATCGTAAAACCGGCTATGTGTGACCATAGCTTTAAAATAGATTCTTTATCAAGATTCAAGTTTTTCATATTATGTTGGACGCCTGCTGTCCCAATAGCCACATCTTTCAGTAGGCTGGTGTAGAGCGTCACGTACCTCTCAATGCAGTATACCAATGCATATGACCACAACATATGTCAAGCATGTGCTTGTCATGCGGTCGTTGTTTGAATTTTTGACAGAGATTTCTTCATTAAGCAGCCTTTTGCGGTTTCATTTGACCCATTTCCACGCAATCACTCTTTTTGACTCTCACAGGAAAATTGCTTTAGAAAACAATGTGAAAACGAAGACAATTTCTTCGACAAGCAATTTCTTGATTTCCCACAATGTTTTCTATATTAAAAGACAGAAACATGTAAAATTTAATTCATATTATTGTCTTAAACATCTTTGAATTTAGACCAGTCTTAAATTTTGCTGTTGGATTATCTAAAATGGCTTGCACAACTCCACCAACATTCAATGATGGCTTTTCATGAAGATTACAGGGGGGGTTCTCAATTATGTAACCATGCAATATTGTCACAGCTTGAGGATTTTATGCTGTGTCAAACATGCTCTCTAACAGTACTTCCGGTACTTTGATTTAAATAGGTCGGTTGTCTACCTGTTATTACATATTAACGGGGGGGGGGGGGGGTAAATTTTAGACAGTAGTCGTGAAAAATGTTGTTTTCAACTACGCTATGAAAGTCTATATAAAATATCCCTCATAGTTGATATTTCAGTATCATTGGATCCAAAATAAGCACGACCAATTAACCCTCTCCCAAACAAGACCTGGTTTTGACGTCCCTAATAGAAAAGGCCTGGGAAAACATTGAAACAAAAGAAGAAACTGCTGTATTTTCTATGCCATACTTCACACTAATCATATCTTTAATAACAACCATTTTGTCATTTGTGGCAGTTATTGAAGAGGATCACCTTAAATTTTGCCGTTTGGGAAAGGGTTAATCCCCACTTCAGGTAAAAATTTGGGCAATAAATTTCTTATTTCTGCGTCAAGTGCTCTGTTTGCATGTACCCCGCCTTACTGGGCTCTTTCCCCACATGTATGACTAATTTGTGGAATCGTTTTACTTTTATCCAGAAGTTGATCCCAACCGACCAGAAAAAACGTAAAAAAATCAGGTTTTCTGGTCGTTAAGGATCAATTTTGGGGAAAAGTACAGGACGTTTTCAAATAGATCATGCAGTTAAGGAAAGAGAGTAAGAAAACGAAATAAATACCTTCCAATTTTGTGTAATGAATTAAAATTGTATATCCTGCAACTAACTTCTCCATTTTAAAACGTCGTCCAACGCACATTTGAAATCAAGCCTATCCGGTAAACGAGGTTATCTCCTGTGAAAGCTATTTTATTGAAACTGCATAAAGTACGCATCGCTGTTTTACGACTACTAGTATAATAGCATAGACATAGCTTTATTAAGCTATATTTATGGCATTCAGATTTTCGAACTACGAATACTTACTACCAAGAACATTTATTTTTGCACTACAAAGAAAACTTTTTAGTAACAGTTGAATTCTTCGAAGTCAATCCTATATGGGCCGAATTTGTTCTACGTGACTAAACGTATTTCTATTTACAAGTGTAAGTTAAGTATTTCATTTCTAAACCTGACTTGATACATACCCAAGCATCGATGCGTTAAATGGGTTTCAAGGTAAAACCCTCACCCAAATTTTTTAATGATACAATATTAACCCATATATCAGACGGCAAAATTTGAAACTTGACCAAAATCAAAGATTATGCAGACGACAAAGTGAATGGAATTTAATATTCTGGTATTTTGTTTAGACAACAGTGTGGAAAATTAAGAAATTGCTTGTTACAAGCATTTTTTTTCATTTCCCACAATGTTTCCAAAACCATTTTCTTGTTGGGCGTCAAAAAATGGCAATGTGTGGTATTGGGTTAAAAACACTATAACCAATCAATTTATATGGAATTTCGGTCAATGCTGTTCAAAGCAGCTCTGATCGGAATCGAACAAAAGGCATTGTGTGGGTACAGGCTAAGCTATCCGGACATGGTAGACAGACATTAGGGTGGAGATTGTGCATCATGGGATGGATAACAACTACGGACAAGAATAATCTCGATTCAGGTCAATTACTTTGCAATAACTTTTTTTTCATTTCCGCGAAAATTTTCTAAAGGTTTGTTGCATGTACCCCGTCTTATTGAGCTCATTTCTCAGATATATGAATTATTTGAAGAATCCTATTACTTTTTCCAAATATTGGTCCCAAACAACCAGAAAACGAAATGATAAGGACTACGGACAAATTTGCCTAGCTTCAGGTAAGAAATTGTGCAATATCTTTCTTACTTATGAGTCAACTTTCACACGGTTTGTTGTATGCTCTCCGTCTAACTGAGTTACTTCCTCAAATGTATGACTTCTTTTCCCAAAAATTCATCCCAACCGACCAGATTTTTTTTGTCGTTTCTCTGATCGGTTGGGATCAATTTTTGCAAAGAGTAATTGAAGGTTTCAAGTTAGTCATACATCAGAGGAAAAACCTCAGTAAGGCGGGGTACATGCAATACACCGTTTGCAATTTGACACAGAAATAAGACAATTATTGGATAATGTCTTACCTGAAGCGAGGCAATTTGTCCGTAGATTTACCCATCGCATCATGCACAATCTCAACCGTGGACACAGGTACGAGACAAATTTAACCATTTCAAATGCATAACTTGTTATATGCCAACCAAAGAAAATGCTTCAGAAAACATTTAGACAAACAAATATAATGCTAATGAGCAGCATTTTCACCTTTTGTCTCAATATTTTGATAATATTCTTACTCGCTTGCTATTTTTAAAGAATGAGTTAAGGATTTCATCTTCTGGTTGACAAATGATGCGTTGGTTGCGCACATGTTTTGGTAGGCTATCTGTGACATGTCGAAACACCAAAGCAAACTAGTGCGTGTCAATGTTACCACCACATTCTGAATCATAGAATGCCTTGTTGAATAGGGGCCCTAGTATTTGAGATATTGACACAAAAGGAGAAAATGCCGATGGTCAACGTTTCTCCGTATGCCAAAATACTTTCTATGCTATACCGTTCACCATTTTCCATCACACATTTCGTCATTAGAACAAGCATTTCAGTTAGAAAGCGATCCCAGCACAATGTTTTGCCATTTGGAAAAGGGTTATGGCCATCATATGCTTTGAAGTTTCGTTCTAACGCATTTTGAACACCATCACGGTCATCTCATGACTCAAAATTTCAGAAAATCATCAATTTCATCAAATAATTGACCGATTTAAAATCGGTTTGAAGCATAGAATGTGGGAAAATGTTAGGAATAAACTGTACATGGTGGATTTTTTTTAAAAAAAATCAACCGATGAAAAATTTTGGTTGATCTTCAATAAGATTTTACATAAACCTGTCAAATCCATCTAATGCGTGTCGTCTGTACACTTTCTCTGCTTAAAACCGAATTCAAATCGGTCCGGTTTTAACAAAAGTATTGAAGATTTTCTGAAATTGTTATATCACGTGATCATCCACCGTGATTAAGATCAAATATACATCTCCGCCGAAGGTACAAATCGGCTCATAGCTTCAGAAAATAGTGTTAAGGTATCCAAACCCTCAAAAGCACCTAAGACCCTGGTGCGAAATTTGAAAAGTGACAGTAATTCCTAAACTGTGTTACATTTCCATTCAAAATAGAAACATATTAGCATTTTCAACGGTTTAGAATTTTGAATCATTAATGCATACTTATGGAAATATTTGATAAAAATGTTCAAAATTACCTCCCTTGCATATGAAGAAAGAGTAAAATAGCCTTAATATTTGTAAATAATTTTCTTTCTTGAAGCATAATCTTGAAATCCGACACGGTGAATCAACTTATTTGAAGTGTTTTACAAATGTGTGTAATTTGACGCATTTCGTATGACTAGAAAGTAGTGATTTTTAGGGTCTGTAAACCTTAAATAATGCTCGGTCCCGTTTTGTAAAGTATTTTGTGTAAATTGTATTACAAGAGATCTGATTGAACGAGAAAGCAGATTAGGCCATTCATATTACCTGTTTTTTAATTGGGCAAGAAATGTTAGTTTGAGTTTATTTGAGTTTTACGCCGTTTTCAACTGCCAATGAAAAGAAATATTAGAAATGGCCCTGGCCTTGACCATACGGGTATGGCTGCACCTAACTTCAGTGGCGGATCAAGGATGGTTCGGGAGATAGTGTGAAAGATGAATTGACAAAGAAAGAACGTGACAATTTTATTACAAAGTCATGGAAAATGCCATGATAACTTCCAAACAAGACCTGATTGTGATGCCCATAACTGAAAATCTAAATGGAAAACGTTAAGGTAGAACACCCGTAATTTAGCCATTTTGAGATTCATAAAACATCGGCTGTTATCGAGGGGCGTCGTTACGTATCCGAACCTATTCGGGCGCGGTCGTGAAAATTCGGCGGTGCAAAGTTCCACCGCCGAATGCTTTCGACGTCGCCTGAATAATTCCAACGTCGCGCGAATATTGGTCGTCAGTCTTTCCTTTTTTATTCTCCATATTTTCTGTGCTTTATTGTAGGCCTACATAAATCTTGTCTTTTTCATCACCAGCTTCGTTGTCTGTAGTAACTTTTTAATGGGAACATTGAACATTTTTTGTGTTTGGGACTGGACAGGAATAATTCTGAACGATCGATCCCTTTTATTATACTCCATAAAACTATTTGCCGTTTAACTTTGTTAGAATCCCATGGTTTCTCCAAAAATTAAAAATAAATGCTGTCGCTTGAATGTTTGGAGAGACCATGAGATTCCGTGCAGAGTGTGCTAGAATCAGGAAAGACCCTCTCAAAAGCGCATACTGTGCACTTTATCTCGTCAAAACTCGTAGAATACAAACTAAGAGATAAAACAACACATACTTGAAGCAGACTAATTTTCGGTGTGAACGTTTCCCAAAAGTCACATGAGTTATCCACCGTGGTGTATTCAACTACCTCGAAATACTCATTGTTAGACACATCTAATCCTTGGTTAATTACAGCAATTAGTCATATCTTATCCTTTCGCAAACAATACCTGTTTTTTGGCGTTTCTGAAATAGGCCTAATAGGTTGGGAAAAACATTGAGATCAAAGAAGACATTCTTTAGCTTCACTTTTTTGTCATATAACTCATAAATATTACATTTAACATTATATTTGTACTTGACATATAATGTTCATATTTTCAACTGTACTTCTTGATCGTACTCTTTCACTGCAATATATGGATTTGGTGGAGTTTACCAATTTGATTAAAAGGTTTGTTTATTATAGTGTCACCCCTTTTGAAAGGGCCAGCCAGTTTTGGCTTTTGAGACACTTTCTTCTGAATGCGCAGTACATCCCGATTCCCCACTCATGATGAATAAGGGTACGCTTGTATAATTAATACAAAACTTGATCCAATCCTTCCCAAACAAGACCTTATTCTACAGTCTTAAACTCAATAAGTTTAGGAAAACATTGCGAAAAAAGAAAATACTGATAATCAGCATTTCTCCTTTTGCCTTATTTTTCAAAGAGCTATTGAACACATGATATTTATTTTCATCAATATTTCAATATCATCACAGTACTAGAATCTTTCGGAAGTCGAACTAAAAAGCTACAACAAATTTTGTTGTAACTGTTGAATTTGACTCCCCAAAGATTCTACTATTTGGCAAAGAGTAAATGAAACATTTATGACAAGAGCATCTTAATGCAATCAAAACGTTTTGGGACTTTTATACATGTTCATATAATCAGAATCGCCATTCTTTCCATTACTTTTGAAATATTTCGCTACTACTCGTACAAAGGGAACAATGCCCAAAAATGAAAGAGTCTATTCTCATAATTCATAAAAAGTTAAAGTATTTTCTGTATATCTGTCCAGACTTCAAATGTTTCACAATAATCATCATCTCAGTGTCCCCAAACACAAGCGATCTCTCGTATGCACGATCTGGTACCTCTTTCTCAAATGGGAGTCGAACCTGGAATGTGCCGAGTTCATTACAAGATGAATCCGTCACATACATTGGATCCTGGTCGGTGGACAAATATATACTGCAGCTAGCGTTAAGGTCGTCTGATGAATCAGGTAGTAGATCGGTCTCCACGATTGTGTACCCACTAGTAACTTCTTCACCCACTGTCACATACTTTTTAAACAGATCCACACACATTAGTTTCCCATCTATGAGGCGTTTGTGGTTTTGGTCGTGCTTCTCTTCGTCAAATTCTTCCGTTGTGCTGATTCCGTACGTAAATTTAGCCTTTCTTGTTGATATGATGTCGGGTTGATGTCCGTACAAAACGGCACCTTTCAGTACCGCCAAACCACCTCCTTCTGGAAACACCAGCCTCTTGTCAGAAAAGGCATCCAGCAAGGCTTGTTGAATAACTTCACACTCAGAAAAACCGCCAACACAAAGAATAAGGTCAACATCATCTATGCATTCATGTGATCTTATGTGTGATACAAGACCATCTATACAATATCTATACATTCCTCGAGCGATTTCTGCGTCGATTCGGAGTTTATCGCCTCTAATTGTGAGTTGGTCACCGAAAGACGATGCCATGACAGTTTTGAAAAAGTCCCGCCTGGTTTGCATCATGGTGTTTAGATTTATCTCCCTTAGTGATGCCGGTAGTTTAACAGATATTTTACCCGTCATTGATGACGTAATCGTTCGCTTTGTAACTTCGAATTCCCGTAAAAGATAAAACAAATCATATAGACACTCCTTGGCGAAAGTTTGCATGGTTTCCTTGCCGAGTACCTCTGTGAGTGTGGCTATGAACTGTTTGTCCACTTCTATACCGCCCCATTTACCCCCTGTAGCAGCGTGTAGTTCCTTCAGCTTGTTGTTTCTCATCACTTGATAGGTTGTAATGTCTGCTGTACCCCCTGAAATATACCAGTGGTAGGAGTTTCATTACAATCATTATTAAATGGGATAATCCGCCTAAATCGCGAGTCGTCACAAACCGAACATGACACTTAACCGTTACACATACTAAATTACTAAACCCGATCTAAATACGGTATATTTGTCTCTCTCAGATGGTATACAAAATCTTTTGAGCAAGAAAGATCAAACATATGTACTCTGTCAACATTCGGAAGAATCGTATATCTAAAACAAGGAGAAATCGCCACTATTGTCACTTTGACAAATTGTTCAAAAAGCAACATGTGAACACAAAGCAACAAACGGACCGTGCATTTGATCGTTAAGCTAAATCCAGTATAATAATGTATAACGTAAACAAGTTATGTGTCCACATTAAAGGTGTTTAACCCTCTCCAAAACAACAAGAGCCGTCAGAGACGGACAATGCTCCCCGAATAAGGCATTGTCACAATAAATATATGCCATGCAGAGCTAATATAAAGCTAACAAATGTTAAGCCCCCTTTTTCCATGACATATTTTGTATACGCAAATTTTAAATAGTTTATTGTCAAGGGCATCTGATTTGCTACTTAAATATGAAATTTCATTAAATTCTGACCATTAGACTAGGAAAAATTAGAGAAAAACTGTATTTGACCTTAAGTCCCCTTTACCCATGACGAGGCCTCAAATCCAAAAACCGGGAAAAGTACATCGGCATTTTGTCATAGGGAGTTTACTTTGTAAGTTTCATTTGATTTGGCCCAAGGGTTATGGAGAAATCGCTTCGGACGGACGGAATGACGGACGGACGGACGGACAGACAAAGCGGCGACTATATGCTCTCCCTTCGGAGAGCATAACAAAATTTTATGATGTTTTAATTCAAAAGCTGCTGCAGATCACAAAATGGATGTTGATAAAGGTAAAATTTGTGAACAATATAGCAGAGAAAAAATTAAGGCAAAAGGAGAAACTGCTGGTCATCAGCAGTTTCTTCTTTTGTCTTAATGTTTTCCCAAGCATGTTCTATTGGGGACGTCAAAACAAGGTCTTATTTGGGAAAGGGTTAAATACGACAATGTTGTAAAAATCAGCATTAATATTAAATAAACTGACACGATTTAAAAACGCAAAGCACGTTTTCATTAACCATTCCTTTCCTACTACCTTGATCTGCATCATATTTGGGGACATGTATGAGAAAATGTATACGCTTCTCGCCCCAGCGATTTTGTCGTGTTGTTTGTAAACTATCCGGACATCTGAACCGCCCATCACTAAATTGTCGTGTGTCTCGTGCATTCAGACCACGTGTTAAATCACTAAGATTTACAAATTGTACAAATTGCCACTTTGATTTACTTGTAGAAAATATACGAGAACAACGAGAGAAAATTGTGTACAAAATGCTGAGGCTTACTTTGTGAAAAATGAACCGAATTTTTTGGCTTTTGGTTTGCGGTGTTTCGCAAATGAAGGAAGCTAGACGCTTTAATGTAGCCGAATCGACGGTTCCAAGTTTTATGAGACGTGTAAACGACACGGGAAGATTTACAGACCACCCACGTCCCGGTCTGCTGCGTGGAACAACTGTATCTCAACATAATTGTATACGTTAACGTCACTAACGCAACAGATTTATGACGGCTCAGTCTACAGCAAATTCTATGGTTGGTAATCGCGGGCGGCCTATACATCGCTACATGGTGATAAATCGCCTGTGAAAACACTGGGTTCGCTGTCGTCGTCCTGTTCGATGCCAGGCTCTTGACTCAACGTGCATTTTGGCATAATCTGACGTCCATTCAGGCATTAATCGTGGCTTAAAATGTCATTTTCTGTCCAGTTATGTTAACAATTGTAACATTTACAATTTTACATGGCTATACATCGGTTTTGTAAGATGTAGGAGATACCATTTGTAAAAGTACTTTTTTTGCGTTTTTAAATCGTGTCAGTTTATAAGATCTATGTTGTAGCATATATGTGAAAACAAAACACAAACAGAAAATGCTGGTATTCGTAATGATTGCAGTGTAAATAATACTTTATAAAGGGGTTGCTTTGGAAACCAGACCACGGAACAAGAAGAAAATAACAAATTGACAAACATTCTGTGAATGTCTTCTTACCTCCTAGATCTGCGACCATGAACTTGATACCCGGTGAAGTGAGCATTTGACCGTCATATATAGGGACAGATTGACACCACGCAGAGGCTGCTTCAGGTTCTAATGCCAGAACCAATCTCTCACTTGCGATACCAGCCTGGAATATAGATTAGACGATTTCGAAAATGACAATGTTTTAGGATGCTCCGATCTAAAAGTAGCTGCAGACAACAAATTGTGAGCTAATGAGAAAATGATTTGAGTAAAATATGAGTAAAATATGGATCAGAAAATATTGAGGCAAAAGCAGAAAATGCTGATAATCAGCATTTTCTTCTTTTGTTTCAATACTTTCCCAAGCTTATAAACTAGACAAGCCAAAGTCAAAATAATCGCCTGAAAGAGGTTAAACTAACATCTTGCAATCTTCCCTAACAATCCTTATCACGGTGATATATCACGTGACACATAAAAATGCAGAAATTCTGCAATAATTCTCTTAACACGAGACCGATTTTAGACGGTTTGGAGCAGAGAATGCAGACAAATGTCGGATATTCTGCTTGAAATGGTAGATTTTAAACATCAAGTGACAAAAAGTTATTGACGACCAACTTGAATTTTATTTGGTTGCCAGTGACATTCTATAAAGTGCTGTTTGAAAATACCCATCTTGTCTAAAAAATCCGAAACTTCTTTCCATCGTCTCTGCTTCAAATTGTTTTCAAATCGGTCACCTATTAACACACAATTGGCGATATTCCGCAGCAGTTATGTGATGTATCCCGCACCTTGTTCACCTATGCTTGAACTACATGTATAAACAAATATATAGAAATATAGAAAGGTTATCGGCTATCGTGTCGGAGCTGATTAAAAGTAAATCATATTATTTCCCACCGTGATATTATAACTGTACAATCACTCACGAAATATATGGGTTCGGATTTAGGGAAATGTATCTTGTGGCTCACGAGACAAACATTTCCTGGTCAATATGCACCTTTAAGTCATAGCTAAGTCTGAGCGGGGTACAAAGTGTTGTCCAACATATAAAACAGGTTGCGAAAAGGCTTTAGAATGATCAGCATGAATCCTGATCAGACTGTGCGTACGCACAGGCTAATCTGAATTCATATTGGTCTCAAAAACCCATCATAACCCTTAATCAAAATCCTGGCTCATATGTTAATACTAAATAGGGCAATATTTCTTACCTCGATAGCCGCTTCCCGCATAAACCGCCTTGCGCTCTCACTCCATATAGCGGGCACCGTCAACACAAACAAAATCTCCTCTTCCGACACTTTTTCTTTCAACATACCCAGGGCGTGATCTTTAAGGAAGCCCAGAGCCATAGCAAACACCTTCAAAGCTGGAAGTTTAACGTTCCCCGACACATCAGATAGTTCAGTCTTGTCTGTTATTGTCTGAAATGTTATATCATTGATAACTTTCTTCCAAAACAAACACTGGTTTTGATATTCGAAATACAAAAGGATCATACATGAAGAAAAATCCAACAAAATGGTGATAACGATATTTAAGGAATGAAAGAAAATGCAACAAACCATATACAAGGCAAAACATTCTATTTTATTTCTGTTATTTCAACTCTAAACCGTATATTGTGTGTATTCATTTAAATCGTCATTAGTACCTACAACATATGGTTTGACAATCAATTTGATAAACCAATACACCATCAGACCCTTTTATTTGTAGGCCTAGCTCTGCTTTGGAGTAATCGAAGTATAGCTTTTCATATAATTCACGTCACTTGAATTTCAAGAGAATTTTAATTACATGTTCCTCAGATTTTATTATTTACTTCTATACTAAGTTTACTATTAAGTTCTGCATGTTTCATATGACTGAAGATTCTTCTCGAAATATTCGAAGGGCTGTGTCGCAGTAAAAAGCATTAATCTTCCTTCATCTCAGTAATATCTGAACTTTGACGCACAACAAATATGCTGATGCGCATAATAGTATTTATTGCCGACTGAAACACATTTGAATTTGAAACGACAAAAACTTACGTCTGCCTCTGTGCATGTAGCACCTACCTCCATACTATACAGCTTCATTTTAAACTTCCTAAACAGAGCCCAGCCTTCACCTTCGTTCTCTTCTAACAAGTCACTGTATTCCTTCTCTGCATCATAACCGAAAGCTGTACAATGGAAATGGTATCATATTTTAGCTCAACTGTTTTGTGAAACATCAATGTCAAAGTAACAGCATTTATCTACACGTATGTTCGAAGCACATTAGGTATGGACAGAAGAAGTGATACATGTACGTATGCCCATGATATTTTCAAACATCTTATGACGACATTGTCCTTGGTACCCTAATATAATTACTTGTATCTCATAACCGTAAAATTTCACAAAACTTACACAAAGGTAAAAGTAAATTCCAAAATGGAAAATAACAATTAATTTTGATGCTTCAAAGGCAATGGTTTGATGAAAAACGAAAGATTTTATTTTTTGCTTTTATGGTTTCATTTTTATTTATCTATTTTTTTTAAGTTTGAAAAAAACACAACCCCCAATATCTTCAGCTTTGTGTACCTTTAAAGTTTTTGTCAGGATCCACGAGGACGGAGGTTGGAGCCTTCAGGGACACGAGGTTTCTGGCCCAGCTGGTGTTCGTCTGTACGTTCTGGGGATCAGATTTGAAGGAGAATGCATAGCCGCTGAACGCCGTGCCGAAGTCGATGGCAACCACGAGTAATGGGGAACTCATCTCTAACAAGTTTCAGAGGAACAACTGAAACGAAAATTTCGGTGGTATTATTGCAAAACTTCGTAACTCCAGCTTAAACTGGAGCCGACGATTTGTGTTTATTTGCTCCGATCCTTTTCCAATTAGGCCTAGGACATCCCATGTCCTATCCAAAATGTTTTTTTTTTCTAGACGATAAAAAAACGGTGGAACGTTCATAATTTGAATATAGTAGGAAAAGGGAAGTCAATATGTTTAAAATTCGTGATATCCATTCAAAAAAAAAATTTGATTCGAGTCAAATATTAAGAGAAAGTTTCACTGGTCCAATTTAGAACATGCAGCAGACGACAAAATCGGTTTTAATTGATATGAAATGAGTGAACATCATAGTAAAAACAAAAAAGTATTAAGCCAAAAGGAGAAATTGCTTAGGGGTGAATAAATTTCCCATGGGGACGTCAAAAGCGTGTTTTGTCTCGGAGGGGATCGATGTTCTATGCAGACAAACGACTCACTGAAGTAATTTGACCAATATTTGGAATATTTGGCAATGACCCTTGTGTGAAGAATAGGCTAACTCATACAGTGTAGCTTATTTAACCCTTTCCCAAACGACAAAATTTTAGGTTGGTCCAACTTAAAAGTTGCTGCAGACAACAAAATGGATGATAATAGAGATTGGCATTGTGTGTGATCTTATCAAGGAAATGTTGAGGCAAAAGGAGAAACTGCTGGTTTTCAGCAGTTTCTTCTTTTGTCTCAATGTTTTCCCAATCCTGTTCAATAAGGGACGTCAAAACCAGGTCTTGTGTGGGAAAGGGTTAATATGTTAATCCATCTTTAGAAAACATGTGTAATTTAGCTTCTTATCAACCGGTCACATTCTAGATCTAGATCTGCATAATCACGGCTAGAGCACGTTTCCCGAAAAAAAAACATTTTTATAATACAAGGTTATTTAATTGCGTTTAACCTAACCTTTAAATGGATGCATATGATCAAATTTCTTATTGTTCAACTATTTTATGTCGTCGGTTCTCTTAAGAACGGTATCGTCGATATGATCAAAGAGTACCAACAGGAAGAATGAAAAATAACACATATAATTATTAAGATTATCATCAATCGACAGTTATCACCGTTTTTGACTACGGGGACAGCTCAGAATTCGGACACAATTTATGAAGATCTAGATGTTAAGTCATGTATGAATGAAATCTGTCAGTTAACCCTTTCCCAAACAAGACCTTGTTTTGACGTCCCTAATAGAAAAGACTTGGGAAAACATTGAAACAAATGAAGAAACTGCTGATAACCAGCAGTTTCTCCTTTTGTCTCAATATTTTCTTTGCCATATTTTACACAAATCCTATCTTTAATAACATCCTTTTTGTCTTTTGTGGCAGTTTTTGAAGTGGATCACCCTAAAAGTCTGTTGTTTGGGAAAGGGTTAATTAGAAATAATATGAAACCTTTATGAAAGTCCTTCACGCATTCGTGAAGATTTTTGTATAATACAAGGAAAAGAAAATACCTCAATTATCTGTGTAAATTCGTTGAAATCCTTCACATATTCACAGTAAATCGTTCAGCGTAACCTTCATAAATAGCTCGACATAGTCGTAATCAATACAACCGAGGTATTCCTTAACCCTTTCCCAAATAAAGATTAGGTTTTGCGTCCACAAAATCCTTATCTAATACCCTTGAGTAAAAAGAAGAAAATGCTGATGATCAGCATTTTCTTCTTTTACCTCAATGGTCTCTTTATAATAAGTTATGAATATAGACCTATTTGACTTTGTTAATAACATCTATTTGATGGTCAGCAAGCTTAACCAGGTGTAAAAGATTGCCTTTTGTGAAAGGGTAAAATATAAAAATAGACAAAGATAGGTATTTCGACATAACTTTTTTTACACCTTACAGGTAGATTTCCGCTTTATTACACATTAAGGATTAAAACCCGTCCCAAACGACAAAAAATAGACTGCGACAATTTGAAAGCTGCAGCAGACGACAAAAATAGACATGCTGGGACTCAGATGGTTGGGTTAAGAATCAAACCATCCTCGTGCCCCCTTTAGCCAAGAATGGGTTATCAAAAATGCATCAGTATTTTTAAAGTTTAAAGCTTGGCCGTACAATCCACCCACCCGTTACCATGCGAGAAATGCCCCCCCCCCCACACACACACACACACACTTCTCCATGAATATCTGGAACAACACAATGATAAGCAATGCTTCCAATCATATTGTAAACACGAACTTAACCATGGCGTAAATAGGGAACGATTTTATACAGTAAATTGTGACGTGATTTCGGACAAACAAATAGTAATTCGTGGGTGTTGTTATAGAAACTCGTAACTACGGCTTGATTCAAGCCGTAGTTACGAGATTCTATAACAATACCGACGACTTATCAAAACATAACAGTAAACTCAGTCTATTTTGAGCACAAAATTCATTGTCATTGTGACCAATATTTCCTATTCCATTATTGACATTTTGCGAGTGCTTTTCCATGACGTGCTTACGTAATGTGGATGTGGTCATTTTTCATTTATAATTATGGCTTCGGCATCTTACAAATGATTGGCTGTGGTTTACCACCGCTTTCAACTGCTTTGGTCACATAGCGTCGGTTGGAGCACGTAACCATGGAATCCTGTCATTTATCATACAATGATTTCCAAAACATCCAGACCGGGCCTCCTGCTGCTGATCGCACAGATAGATTAGCCACGGTTTGTAGTTTCAAGAAAATATAAAAGAAAAAAAGAAGAAAAAATAATTTAAATATCGAGCAATCCAGGCACGTAGGAAGCAATTTCATATGGGGGGGGGGCTAAAGCCTCAGTGTCTGAATATTGGGGGGGGGGGGGCTAAATTGATTTTTTCCAAAATTTTCAGTGTGAAATAAAGAAAATTCGGCATTTTTTGGCCAACTTGGGGGGGGGGCTTAGCCCCCCTAGCCCCCCCCCCCTGTTCCTACGGGCCTGCAATCAATTTCGTTTTTGGGAAAAGGTCAAAAAGTAGCTCCAATTTCTTGTTGCTAAAGTTTGCACCACCTTATCAGAAATAAATAATATTTCAAGGGCGGACCCAGAATTTTTTTTCCAGGGGGGGGGGGGGTTCCAAGACAAAGATTTTTTTCCAGGGGGGGGGGGGGTCCAAGCCCAAATTATGGCTTAAAATGTAGTGAATATGTAACGTTACACTAAATCTATATAGTCAAAATTTAATTTTCGGCCAATGCCAGGGGTGGGGGGGGGGGTCAGGGACCCCCCCCCACCCGACCCCCCTCTAGATCCGCCCATGTGTTTAATATCAAGAACATTGAAGACGAGGTGACAATAACAACGTGTAATATACATGTATGTCAAAAATGTATTTGTACAGTTTGCACATATCGATGAAAATGCAAGGACGGACAAAATCTCCTCGATAGAATTTCTAGGGAAGACAAAATCCCCTCAATGTACATACAACGACAGAAAAATCCCTTCGATCACTCTTAAGATGTTCACGTTTCATTTGCAATCAGTCGGTAAAGATGTTGTGGTAGTACACAGTGACGGATCCAGAGGGCGGGGGGGTCGAGGGTTCTCTATGTGCCGTTATCTTCCACTTCTGATAGCTGGCATTTTTTCATAGACTGTCTGATAATTTAATTAAATGCACAGACAACGTCTTGTGTGTGTTGCAGACAAATTCTGTGGTGACATATCCTACGACAATCTGAGTGTTCCTCAAGTGGACCAAAGCGTTGACGAACTTTCGTAAAGCGGTCCCCAAATTTACCATAGCAGTAGTTCAGCGATATTGAACGGTACCACAGCCGAAAATTGCCCTGTTCTCACCGCTCGCGATATTTTGCGCAGTCCAAATCTTTCAGAGCGATCAGGGAGCGGTAAAGAAGCTTTGAAGCGGTAGTTGAGCTTCGCAGAGTTGTTGTAGAAGAGCCCAACTTTTCTAAAACGGTCGTGAGCGGTGACGAGCGGTTTGGGATTTTCTTTACCGCTCTTTGACCGCTATAGCACCGTTCGGCTGGTGTGACCGAGCATTAACCCATTATCACACAATGACTCTTTTTTACTCCAAACAAGATAATTGCTTTGGAAATATTGTGGGAAATGAAGAAAATGCTTGTCAAAAGCAATTTCTTCATTTCCAAAAATATTTTCACAAGCAATTTTTGTTCATTTCCCACATTTTCTATCCAAAATATAGTAAATTTTTAAATTCCTTCACATTGAAAATGACGTATGCAGCTTCTTTCAATTTGGTCCAGTCTAAAATTTTGTGATCTGGTAATGGGGTAAGGTCATTATGGAGACGGTGCCTCGGTTTAAACTACTCTCGAAAGACTGGAGTTGCGGGGGATCGAACTTTCGACACACGTGTTTCAAGTCCAGTGCGTAGCCGCTAAACTAAAGCCGACCATTGAAATAATTGAGAAAACAGGATAAAAACTATCAGCATTTTCTTGTTTTCCATCCAACCTTTCTTAAGCCATATACATATTGAAGACGTCAAATCCTGATTTTGTATGGAAACTTGACTGTAAAACTTGAACCACTTGGATAGCAAGCTGACGATCTACACACCAGCTTCAAATCATCTTTGCAAGTCAATGGCGAAATCTACGACTTAATGCTAGGTTCTCACTGCCCACCAACTCAAATCGATCAAGCCCGATCAGGCGACCGAGAACAGATCGAGCTAGGTTGGCATGGGCAATCGGCAGTGGTCGGGGTTATCGAGCTTAATCTAACTCGGTCGGGCTCCCAACTCGAATTTGATAGCATCTTTAAAATATTCGTGTGTGATCCAGTAGGAAATTGATCGGAGACGATCGTGTATTGAACAGGCAGACGATCGACCCGATAGAGAATCAATCGTTCTGGAGATCGAGTTTTACCGGGTTTTTATTTTCCAAGCGACCTACACCTAACATGCACTCGATCACATCGACTTGTACTCATGTGATTCCCGATCGCATCCTGATTTACCCTTTACCGAACAGTGACGCTTTAGAAAACATTGTGGCAAATGAAGAAATTGCTTGTGACAAGCGATTTCTTCATTTTCCACAATGACTTCTATCCAGAAAGATAAACTAATTCATTCACTCAAAATTGTCCTCTGCAACATCTTTCAAATAGGAACATGCAAAAATTTTGTCGTCCGGTAATGGGTTAACCGGAAATGTGTTCCATCTATTCACCCCAGCAAATCGACTGTAGAGTGGTTGATGGACCAGAAATCGGAAAGAAGTCGGGTTTGATCGGCGAGTTTAACCCTTTCCCAAACGACAAACTTTGAGGGTGGCCCAATATGAAAAGAGTTGCAGACAACAAAATAGTTGTTGTCAAGAGCGATAAGTATGTATGTAATGGCTTAGGAAATATTGAGACAAAAGGAGAAACTGCTGGTCACCAGCAGTTTCTTCTTTTGTGTCAATGTTTGTAAAGTGCTGGTTAACAGCAGTTTCTTCTTTTGTCTCAATGTTTTCCAAAACCATATAAATTAGAGTAATAGAGACGTCAAAACCAGGTCTTGTTTGGGAAAGTGATAAGCTATCGAATTGATTTGATCGGCTGTGGGATCCTAACATAACATCGTGTCAAAACAATGGGGATTCCCTTGTGGCTAGTAAAGATGGGTTACTGGGCTAGTGTTTTCTATTTTTGAGTTTCCTTTTCAAAGTTATCTATTTATCAATTGTATTATCATATTGACGTGTATATTTTGATATTATGGTGTATCGCTGATTTTCTTTCCAAAAGCCCGTAATTACATCATAAAACAAGCTTTATTTACGAAGATTTTGAAGAAAAGTGATGATAAAGTATATCGACACCTGACTTTTACTAGCCGGATCTTTGAAATAGCTGTCAAACACAACACACTTTTAATTCAAACATCATATTTGATAATAATTTCAAAATTAATAACATTATAATAATCAATAGGCTGCATGTACCCTAGTCATACTGATAAGGAATTGTATAGTTGGCATAGTAGATATATAAGCCAGGATATTGTCGCTTTTCAACAAAACCTCGTAACTGCAGCTTGTTTTAAGCTGCAGTTACGAGGTTTTCGTTGAAAAGGAGCAATATGTAGAAATGGCACTCATAGCATTTGAGGTCAACATGTATCCCTATCATCCTGTGAATGCACAGTCTGATGAGGAGTTAAGGACCTATGCTGTTCTCTTTTACATTCGTCACAACTTATGGCAACTTTAAGACAGCAGCATGGATTCTGATCACATTGCAAATAGGGATAGACTGAATAGGGAACGATTTCATTCAGTTAACCGTGACATAATTTCGGACAAACAATAGTATTTTGTAGCTGTTGCTATAAAATCTCGTAACTACGGCCTGATTCAAGCCATAGTTGCGAGGTTTTACAGCAACACTTACAGTTTATCAAAACATAACCATAAACCCAGTCTATGTAATATTCATTGCTATTGGAAACATAATAGTCTCAAATGATCTTTGGGCACATTTTCCAGACCCTTGCTTATTCTCTTCAAAACTTCTAAACGGCCATTTAATTCCACCACAAAGACTATAATTTCCCAAATAAATAACGACGAACCTTGCTTGCAACTAGATGTGACAACTATTTTCAAAATTATCAACATAAAAATAACCAAAGCAGAAGTTCTAAGAATCGACACAAAGCTGCATAAGTATCACAATGACCCTTATTTTAACTTTGGTAGATGCGGTATTTTGTGACAAGTAAAGATTTATCACGATCACATACAATTTAAATCAAAACATTGAGACAGAAAATAGGCTTTGGTTCTTGAGTGCGCAGGCCCGTAGGAACAGGGGGGGGGGGCTACATGTAGGAGGGGGGGGCTAAGCCCCCCCCCCCCAAAGTTGGCCAAAAATGCTGAATTTTCTTAATTTTACACTGAAAATTTTGGGAAAATCCAAATTAGCCCCCCCAATATTCAGGACAAAGGCTTTAGCCCCCCCCCCCCCCCCCCCCCCCAATATGAAATTGCTTCCTACGGGCCTGAATGGTATTTACCAAGCAGTCCAATTGACCAAACGCCGACTGTCAATCAAAAACATTGATTAGCCAATGGACGATCAGAAAAATGTCATGCCCCAATTGTTCTTCATTGCACGTGTAATTGTATCTATTTATCGACTGACAATCAAAACAATAAACATGCCAATGGCAAATAATTTTGTGCTATAGAGGGCAATAATTGACCCGGCAGAGTGACCTTAACTGTACACAAAAGTGGAAAAGTTTATTGTCCAGTTTAGATGGGAATGGTCCGTCGTTAATTTACGTAAAAGCGTGCACTGTATCCGTTATACAACATTATGTCGGCATGTGAAAATAAGATTTTATTTAATCTAGTCAAATAAGAATGTTAAGCTACCGTGGCCAATTTGGATCGAAATTTCCAGAAAAGCTAATCACTAAAATAGGCGTAATCTCCAAAAAGGAATATCTAAATACAGTTCACATCCTAGTCATACCGGACACATTGCACAGGCTGACCAGGATCAGCATTTTTGTATATTCAGTTATCCGATTTCCGTTTTAAGACGGCGCGACAAATGTGTGCACGTGCAAATACTGTTAAGTCGTTGAATAATATGGTTATTAGCTGTACATAGCGAATCATGCAAAGTGTTCGGCAAATCACGAGGGGTTCCGTCATACCTATCATCCCTGGACGATAAGTCTGTTGACCTTTCCGCTTGGTCTGCTCTGCCGGGTCAAATCTCGCCGTCAATAACAATAGACTAGGTTTACTGTTATATTTTGATAAGCTGTTGGTGTTGTTATAAAATCTCGTAACTACGGCTTAAATCAAGCCGTAGTTACAAGATTTTATAACAACACCTACAAAATACTATTTTGTTTGTCCGAATTCACATCACGAATAACTGGATAAAATCTTTACCTATTAATGATTACATCCCCATTGTTTGTCTTAAATTCTATGTTGGGCGGAGCGATCTGTTGATTGGCGTTTGGTCAATTCAAAGTATAACTTCAAAATTTCATAACAATCAATCCAATTGGCCTAGATATACACCTTATCCAGTGCGATGGATTTTAATGTAATACACTCTGTTATTTAAGTACCTCTCCCAAGAAGACCCAAACCTTAGGGATAACGGTACACAGCATTAGCAGCTATGTAAGGCATGTAGACGTAACCCCATCTTGACCCAGTCAGCATAAGAAGTATGTTATCATAATGACGGACACTATCTGATTAGCTGTAACCGAACACCACAGGGCCAGTATTTAACTGATAAATTCACAGCAAAAACTGCCAACTGAATGTGCTAATAGACAATTACATAGCCTTCATTGCTTTCAGATTTCCTATAGCTTCAACTTAAGCCATGATGTGCTGGTTCAATTTTTGAAAACAAAATCTTTTTCGCCAATAATTTAACCAGAGTTCATTGAATAAATCATCAAATACAACGCATCGTTACATGAAGGTAGAACGAAGCAGACAATACAATCTGTTTTAACCCTTTACCAAACCACAAAATTTCAGGAAAGACCAATTACAAAGATGCTTCAAACGACAAAAATGATTATCATAAAATCATGATATGTATACAATAAAGCAAGGAAAATGTTGAGGCAAAAGGAGAAAATGCTGGTTATCAGCATTTTCTTTTGCCTCAATGTTTTCCCGAGCCTTCTCTGTGGCAGACGTCAAAACCAGGTCTTGTTTGTGAGAGGGTTCAGAGAGTACCAATAAATAAGAATGGACATTATATTTATTTTAACACTTTTCCAAACAATAATAATGATAATAATTTTATTTCGGCATAAGTCACATATAATGGTTCATGAGGTAAAAAAAGGTCATATTCATATACACAGTTTAAAGATTATAGATATTATAGATTACTTAAAAGAACCATGACATGCTCCATACACCAAGGATGACACAATAAAGAGAAAGCTCTTATTTCCATTGCGGTCCTTGCTGTAGGTGGCATGAACCAGAGAGGCAATTACAGTTTAATCAAATTTAAGTAACCTATAACAATAAATAACACAATTTTTAGATTGCTTCGATTTGAAAGCACTTGTAAGCAACAAAATGGTAATTCATTACAAAACTATTTGTGTAACATATAGCGCAGAAAATATTATTAAAGCAAAAGGAGAAAATGTTGATTATCAGACACCATTGTCTTTTCTATAAAAGTTGAAAAGTTTGGAGAACCTTGAAGGAATAAAATGCTGGTTATCATCATTTTCTGCTCCATTCTCAATGACTTCCCAAGCCTTATGGATGTCAAAACAGTGTCTTGTTTGGGAAAGGGAATTAATAGAAATGGTAATTAGAATATCATAACTTTTGCCTTTCCAAACATTGTTTTAAAATATTGATTGATTTTTTTCTCAATGTTTCTGTTTCAACAAAAAATTATATCTTTTATTTTATCAAAATAATTTCTCAATGTCGCATTGATAGTAAATCGCAACTGAAGTAGTACAATGTATCATTTTTTCAGAAATGTGTTAAAGGGACATTTCATTCCAATTTTATTTTTTTTAAAGTATGTCTTGATGCCAAGATTGGTTATTGTAATGAGTATAAATACTATTAGTTTTTTGAAATTGTTGCCAATAAGCGAGAAACACGCATTTAAAGTTGAGACATAATCGATAAATTGCATATAAATCGGAACTGTTGACCACAACAATTTGTTCAATTTTAACACAAAAATATAAATTTCTCGTAAACGGCGCAATATTTTGGCTCGAAATTTTCAGAATTTTCATAAAGAAATAATGCTCTTTCAGATAAAAATAAAAGTAAATTTTATGGCAAAAAATTCTGAAATATCACTTTAATCATATCTAGTCATAATGGAAAGTGTAGCACTAGTGACTCTTTTAAAACAGTGTTTTCTTCTTTTCCATAAGTTATTTATTTTGTCGTTATGAAAATAAGCATTTTTTCTGATATCTGTTGCATTCAAATTCAGCAATGAAATATAGACATGTAAAATTATTTTGGAGTTTGATAAGTTTTTGTTCAGATTAAGAGGATATTATCTAAAAGGCTTTTTGACAGTTTTGAATTGAAAGACAACATTACAAATATTGACGAAGGTTGGCTCTTTTGTACACCGTAGCCCAGAAAATAATGAAGGAAACTGAGAAAATGCTGATCTCAAATAATTTCTTCTTTCCACAAAGAATTCACCCAGATTTGTTTTTTCTCACAAGGTTTTTCATTTGAGAAATGGTAAACTAGAATAACATGGCAAAATTAGACCGTTTCAAAAGATCAGGAAGTGCACACAAATGCTGACATATGCTGGGGGAGTTCACTGGATTAAATTCAGCCTAGCTATGATAAGGAAGAAATTTTCAAATTTTCCTCTGAAATATTTTTACTTATTTGAAGGTCCCCAGTTATTGAAATTTGGTTCCAGGTTTACAAAGTCAAATGTTACATTTTGACTTGAAAATTTTATAATACAAGCCCAGAAAATTCCAAAACTTTGTTATTCTAAGCCTATCCCAAACCACTAGTAAAGTTTAGGGTAGTATATACAATTTTAAAAAAAGTTTTTGCAGACGATAAACAATATAGCACAGAAAAAATAAGGCACAAGATGAAAATAATGATTATAGCCATGCTCTTCTTTTGTCGTAATGATTCCTTAATGATTTCTATAAGGGATGTCTAGACCAGGTTAAGTTTTTGAAAGAGTTAAACCTATTAATAAAAAAAAAACTTTTAAAACAAAATTGTCGAAATCAAGAGGTGTTCCAGAGTTCAAAATCACATTAAGGCTACCCATAACATCAAAGGTTGGTGTTGAAGAAAATATTGGAGGAAACGAAAACATGAAACCACAATTTGTAATGTATCATAAGCACCACAACTACATGTATTTCTATATAATATGGTCGGTGAAAAATTCATCTCGTCCTGGCCATGCTTTGTTTATTTAAGCTGGGTGATTTGTTTTCATGCTGGGACTGACCGTCCACTCTGAGATGCTACATACTGATAAGCACTTGCTAATGGATTGGTTATGCAAACGGCTAACTGTACACCTGAATCAGAATTGATGGCTTTGGAGTCACTAAAATAACTGGGTGTAATATATGATTTAACAATTAACAAATATTGGTGAATATGGCCACTGGTTGTCACAAGTAGGTTTTGGATCTGGTCACTGCTAATAAAGCTGGTTCTTTCTGATAATTTTATTAACCCTCTCCCAAACAACAGTAAGTTCTAACAATCATTGCAGACATAATTTAGATAACACAGGGAGAGAACTAGATTAACACTTTACCAAACTGCAAACTTTTGGACTGTTCCAAATTCAAAGATCAAGCAGACGACAATTTCATGTGTATAAAATTTTATATTTATTTGTCTTTTCAGATAGATAACATTGTGGGAAATGAAGAAATTGCTTCTCAGAAGCAATTTTGTCATTTTCCGCAATGTTTACCGAATCCTTTGTCTTGTGGGGCGTCAAATAGCATCAATGTGTGATAACGGATTAAGACTCAGAGGTGTCGATCCTGAATTTTCCATCTAACGATCTTTGTCTGTCCTTGAGCTGGCTGACTACTGACTTCCTGTATTTTTCTCTTATTTTACCGAACTCCATGATGTCTTTGGGATTTTCTTTGAACCAAAATTTATCAAATTCGTAGAATAAATAACCTGTAAAACATAAAAATAAAGTACATTCTTTTTTTAAACATTGAATAAATGAGTCAGGATCTAGAAAAACGTCCCGTATAGCATTTGAGAACAACCTGGTTCCAGATCAGCCTGCGTATACACGTAGTCTAACCAGGAACCATGTTGTTCTCCAATATCTTTATCATGACCTGTAGCAACAGTAGGGGAGTAGTATTGATCCTGGTCAGACTGCACATGGGCAGATTGTGGCCTTGAAACATGGCTGTCTCAAATGCTATAAGGTACGTTTTTCCAGATCCGGGCTCAAATATAAATGGACTTGAATCTTGTAAAAGAACTCTGGTTTTATCTATTCCAACATTATGACAAATTTTGACACCCATTGAGATTAGTTTGAGAAACCATTTGTGGAAAATGTGCTTGTCACAAGCAATTTCAATTTTCCACAATGTTTTCTACAAAATAAAATACAAATTTTCAATCACTTGAAATTTTTGTCAGCAGCAACATCTTTGAATTTGGACCAGTTTAAAAATTTTGCTGTCTGGTAATGGGTTAAAGATTAATAATTACCGTAATTATTCTAATAAACGCCCGAGCGTTTATTAGAAAAGTGCTTGATGGAAAAGTTGGGGGTGGGTGTTTATTAGAGGTATTCTGATTTTGTTAGTCAAAACATGCAAGTCAAATGTCAATTCATGGACTCAAAGTTAATCAAGTAAAAGTTTGCAAAGTTTTGATACAAGGACTGTAATATACGATTTTTGGGTGATTATTCCTTTATTGTAAACATATTGGGGGAAGGAAATCATCTCTTTCATTGCTTTTGGAAATGATCTTTGTTTATGACTTAAATAATTATAATCCAAAATCTGGGGATGGGCGTTTATTAGAGTCACCCTTTCCCACTTAAATTGTGTTTAAAATATGCATATTTTCAGCTGAGATTTGGGGAATGGGCGTTTATTAGAATATGGGCGTTTATTAGAATAATTACCGTATAACTAGAACTGTCACAAAGTGGACAAATATCCCCCCCCCACACACACACAAGCGCTTTGTCACTGAAAAAGTGCTATAGGTCAAACGGTTCTTCAGTTTGAGTAAGGAAACGGATTTTAAACAAAGTCTGATCATAACCTTGACTTTGGTGACCCAAAAACAATAGGGCAGTACTCCTTGGGTCATGGGCAACAAACCATGTAAAGTTTTGTGGTCCTAGGTCAAACAATTCTTGACTTAGAGCATGGCAATGGATTTTAAACAAAGTGCAATTGTGACCTTTGACCTTCATGACCCAAAAACCTTAGGGCACCTCCTTTGGTCAAGGGCAACAACTGTGTAAAGTTTCATGGTCCTAGGTCAAACAGTTCTTGAATTACAGCACAGAAACAGATTTTAAACAAAGTCCAATTGAGACCTTGAACTTTGACCAAAACAATAGGGCACCTCCTTGGGTAATGGGCAACAACTGTGTAAAGTTTCATAATCGTAGGTCAAATGGTTCTTGAGTTGGAGTATGGAAACAAAAAAGTCTACAGATGGACAGACAGACAGACATGGTGAAACCAGTGTAAAAATATGTTTTAGATCAGCCTATGTCTAAGTACTGTTTTGACCAGAAATTTAGATACATGTAGTAGCTACAGATATGGAAAAAACTATCAGACAATAGCATGGATCTTGATCAGACTGCATATGCATATGAAGATCTGGAGTTGTGTTGGTCTTTAATGCCATAAAGGCCCTTTTTTGATTTCCTTACACTAGTAATCAAAGTCCTATGTTATATATAACTTTTCATGACAAGCACATTCAACCAAATGTTTCTGCAGTGAAATGTGATGTCCTTCTGGTCTACTTTTTGGTTTAAATCGCTTTCAGAATCTAAAAAGCTTTAATTTGATTGGTCAGAAGAAAAGGTCACAGAAGATGACCCCTTACTATACTACTCAAAGTTTGATAGGGATCACTTTTTACTTAGTCGTTTTTTCATATAAAATAAATTTTATCATGACCGAATTTGCATTCCGTAAATCATTTGTTGTCTTAAGTTGTAACCAACTTGACCACAGTATTCATAAATGTGCATGCTTTTCACAATTTGCAAATGAACACACATTATGTGACATACCCCTAAAATCGGGCATAACAGCACATTCCATGTGTGATATAAAAACTTTCATTTTCAATTTCGTCACGTTAAGAAGATTAGTTTGTATTCTTGAAACTTTAAAATGCCTCCGGGTCAGTTGAGGAATCGTCTAAGCGCCGAAGAAATGAACCATGGCATCGGAATGTTGGAAGCTGGCGTCTCCCAGCGTCATATTGCCGGGGTTCTTAATGTGTCACAGTGTGTGGTATCGCGGATGCGTAATAATCACCTAACCCATGGAGATCCTAAACACAGGCATGGAGGAGGTCGGGAAAGGGCAACAACTCAACGTCAGGACCAATATCTGTTAGTTCAGGGTCGACGTCAACGTTTCCAGAACGCTACAGCCTTGAATAATGACTTTAGAAATGCAACTGGAGTGCACATTTTTACATAGACTGTGAGAACCCATGAGTTTGGACTCAATACTATGAGACCTGCTATATGTTTTCCATTAACGCAACAGAACGCACTAGACAGGTTAGACTTTGATGGCTTCACGCAAGGTGGACAATCCGCGACTGGACTGTTGTTCACTGATGATTCCAGGTTTTGTTCTTCACTTCACTGACAGACGGCAGTTAGTGTGGAGAATGTCGAATAAGAGGTTCGATTCATTGAATGTGTCTGCACATGATCATTATGGTAGGGTTTCAGTTATGGTTTTGGCAGGAATAAGCGTTAAAACGGAAAAACTGACCTGTACGTGATTGTACATGGAACACTGACGGCAGTGAGGTACTGTTATGAGATTCTTGACCAGTTTGTGAGACCGTATGCTGGTGCTGTTGGTCCGGATTTCATTCTAATGGACGATAACGCCAGTCCTCACCGGGCACATGTCACAAATGCTTATCTCGAGCGTGAAACAATCAAGCGCATGGACTGGCCAGCTCGCTCCCTGGACCTAAATCCCATTGAGCATGCGTGGGACATTCTTCAGCGTGCAGTTTCAGCAAGACCAGTGCAACCCAGAACTCTACAAGAGCTCAAGGACGCCTTAATTGCTGAATGGAGTTTGAGTTTATTGGGGTTTTACGCCGTTTTCAACTACCAGGGTCATATCGCGGCGGCTGGAGAACCTACCCATGGATTCCTGTTGTTTCTCAAACCAGTACTACCACAACACCCTTACCGAGCCCCCAGCTGCTCGCCCACTTAGGTTAACGATTTCAAACCCATTGGTGGGTGACAATTTTGTCAGAAAGGGTATTAGCCGCGGCCGGGTATCGAACCCGGGACCTCTCGAATGAGGGTCAGATGCGCTACCAACTGCGCTAAGGCTGTGGCAGTTGCTGAATGGAGGCAGATTCCTCAAAACAGGATACAGAACCTTACTTTGAGCATACACGGGAGGTATCGTGCTGTTATTGATGCTCGTGGACGTTACACACGTTATTAGGCAAGTGTTTTCATTCAAAAAGTTGAAATTGGCGAACTTTATAATGCCAGTGTTACTTCAAAATTTGGGTGTGCCCTGATATTTGATTAAGTTACGCTTGAATGAGATTACATCTGACCAAATGAACTTAATTAATCAAATATTGAAAAGTGTTTCATTCAGTATGATATAATATATTTCTTTGTCATTTATTTATTTTCTTTCAACAACTCTGGTCATATCGCGCCGGCTGGAGCACTTAACTATGGATTCCTGTCATTTCTAATACCAGTACTACCACAACATCCTTATTAAGCCTCAAGCTGCTCGCCAATATAGGTTAACAATTATCAATCAGTTGGTGGGAGACAATTTTGTCATATTAAGGATATTTTCTGCAACTTATAGAGCTTCGAGGTTACAAGAACTTACAATATATCTCATGATACTCCTCTATGACTGGTTGTGTTTTTGTGTTTGTGTAGAAATATGACCTCAATGTCCCATTTCGTAGTAAAGTAAACAACATTTCTGTTATATTGATCCCAACAATTGCAAACGAGTACCTGAAAAATATGAACATCAGGTTAAACCTTTCCCAGACAAGACCTGGTTTTGATGTCCCTAGGAGTAAAGGCTTTGGAAAAAAATGAGGAAAAAGAAGAAGTCTCCTTTTGCCTCAATATTTTCTG
The DNA here is from genome assembly GCA_963680895.1 of Fragum sueziense. Lineage (NCBI taxonomy): Eukaryota > Metazoa > Mollusca > Bivalvia > Cardiida > Cardiidae > Fragum > Fragum sueziense. The sequence continues at coordinate 12,198,766 of OY804596.1, forward strand.
GGCTATAACAAACATATTTTCAAATTGAACCATCCTAAAATGTTGTTGTTTGGGAAAGAGTTAAACCTTTCCTAGACAGGGCAATTTTATACTGCTCCGATTTGGAAGGAATTGCATCTACATGAGCTTTAAAATGGGTGTAACCTAAAATTGTGTTGCTTTGAAAGGGGTTAATTTAGAAAAGGAGAGTCCCCAATATCAATTTAGCTGCCTTTCATACAGCTATAAAACAATGAAATCATTTATGTTAAAGATAGACAAGAGCTGTCCGAAGACAGCGCGCTCGACTATCTAAGTTGCTTAGTATAATTAAAGGGGGCAAAACTCCAAATAGAGTGGTCCCAGGGTCATGGGCCCTAATAGTAAGGTAGAGGGTGTGATGGTGAATAAGTATTACAAGTTTGGGTTGAATCCCTTTGATAGTATGGAAGTTATTGATGTTTGAAAAAACTTTAACCTTGGTTGCAATGCCGACGCCAACGCCGACGCCCGGGTGACAGTATAAGCTCTCATTTTCTTCGACAAGTCGAGCTAAAAATGTGTATGTTATAGCTTAGGAAGCATTGATAATTCACCTTTTAGCTTGATGGATCACATATCAATACTCATGCCCTAATTGCATGAAATAATTATTTTAAATCTACAGAACTACAAACTTTATGGTCTACAATCAGATTGATAATCAACAATTTCTCATGTTGCCTAAACGTTTTCTATTCTATGTTGTACAGACACTCTTTCTTTAACCCTTTCCCAAACGGCAAAATTTTAGGGCGATTCACTTCAAAAACTGCCAAAAATGACAAAATGGAAGGTATTAGATATATAGAGTTTCTGTAAAATATGTCATGGAAAATATTGAGACAAAAGAAGAAACTGCTGGTTATCAGCAGTTTCTTTTTTTGTTTCAATGTTTTCCAAAGCCTTATCTATTAGGGACGTCAAAACCATGTCTTGTTTGGGAAAGGGTTAACATCCATCTTGTTATCTTCAGCACCTTTCAAATTGCATTGCCCTATTTATTGTCATTTTGGAAAGGGTTTATATGAAGTTTAAAACTTACCCGTTTTTTGGACGTTTTGACCGTGATAACATAGCCCTTGCATATTTTGTGTAGTGAGTGGTGAAATATCTGAAAGATGAAGAAACGCTTGTATCAACCCTTTCCCAAATGGCAAGATTTTAGGGTGATCCACTTCAACAACTGCCACAAACCACAAAATGGAAGTTATTAAAGATAGAATTAAGTGAAATATGGCATATAAAATATTGAGACAAAAGGAGAAACTGCTGGTTATCAGCAGTTCGTCGGTGCTATGACAAAATTGCGTAACAAATTAGTTACGCAATTTTGTCAATTCTTTTTATAAATGCTTTCTACTAAGTATCTAGGGGCGCATGTCCTGTCAAAACGGCCTTTCTCTACACCTATTAGAACCCTTTCAATTAGTATTATTACCATGTGACAAAATTGCGTAACTCGATTTAGCTGACAAAAATGCGTTGTACATAGAAAAATTATTTACACAAGAGTAATAAAAGGCTGAGAAATGGCATTCTCCTCTGTTTTTCTTCTACTTTGACCAATAAATGAACTGTAAGTTATGTTCAATTACCTTATTTTACCTTAAAGAAGCTGAATTGTTCATGTAGTTATCGAGTTACGCAATTTTGTCGGCACATTTTTTAAAACGGTAAAAAGTACTAAAAACGTTTTTTGGCTCTCCTGAAAAAAATGGTTTTCGAGCAATATTTCTATTACGCAATTTTGTCATAGCACCGACGAGTTTCTTCTTTTGCCTCAATGTTTTTCCAAGCCTTTACTATAAGGGAGGTCAAAATCAGGTCTTGTGTTTGGAAAAGGGTTAAATCTAATGTAATAGAAAAAATTGTTTGTCTGAATGGCAATGAATATTGTGCTCAAAATAGACTGGTTTATCATTATATTTTTATAAATCACCAAATCACCAGTGTTGTAATAAAATCTTGTAACTATACCTTCAATTAAGCTGTAGTTGGGTGGTTTTAGAATAACACCAATGAAATACTATTGTTTGTCCAAAATTACATCACTGTTTACTTGATAAAATTTTATCATATTATGGACATTGTAAAACTCTCCATGTACTCTTTCAATTTAATGTGAAATGAAAATGGTGGAAAAGATATTTAAAATGCTAAACTTATACCACCAACAATTCTCCTCCAAATTTTTACCCCTTTACAAATTTGTAAAATTTTAAATACAGTGGAAAGGTTTAGCATTAATCCAGATAACAAAATTGTAGACTTTGTCGAACTTATATTAGAATATCTGTTAATTTGAACTACTTTCAATTTATATATAGATATCTTTTTATTATTTAAATGTTATCAAAGCATCTTTTCTATAAATCCCTTTCCCAAACAAGACCTGGTTTTGACGTCCCTAATAGAAAAGGGTTGGGAAAAGATTGAAACAAAAGAAGAAACTGCTGATAACCAGCAGTTTCTCCTTTTGTCTCAATATTTTCTATGCTATATTTTACACAATTCCTATCTTTAATAACTTCCATTTTGTCATTTTTGGCAGTTTTTGAAGTGGATCACCCTAAAATTTTGTTGTTTGGAAAAGGGATAACAGTAACAGTAACATACATAAGTTGGTCTAGTCCTAGTTGCCCCATGCCTCTAAAGTCAGTTTGTGGATCGTTTCCCTGAAATCCTATCTCTGTCCACTGGGAACAAGTCCTCGATTCTAGCTTCTCACCATCTGTCAACACTGCCCATAACTGAAAAACAAAATTATGTGTTTCATACAAACTTTTACATATTAACCCTTTCCCAAACAAGACCTGGTTTTGATGTCCCTAATAGAAAAGGCTTGGGAAAACATTGAGGCAAAAGAAGAAACTGCTGATAACCAGCAGTTTCTCCTTTTGTCTCAGTATTTTCTATGCCATATTTTACACAAATTCTAACTTTAATTCCTTCCATTTTGTCATTTGTGGCAGTTTTTGAAATGGATCAACCCAAAATTTGTCGGTTAAAAAAGGGTTAAACATGTCCTGGTTTCTAATTTTTCTTATTATCCCTTTCCCAAACGACAAAATATTAGGGTGATCCAATTTGAAAACTGCAGTGGATGGATGTAGTAAAAGATAGGAATTGTGTACAATATAGAAAAGAAAATATTGAGGCAAAAGGAGAAAATGATGGTTATCAATGTTTTCCCAAGCCTTTTATATTGTGGACATCAAAACCAGGTCTTGTTTGGGAAAGAGTTAAGCACAGCTCATTATTCAAAGCAAGATAATGATGATAAATTAAAAGCCATAAGACAAATATAAGGCCTCACATTCAGGCATTACGTACAGTTGAGAACATCATGAAATTGACATTTATACCATTCCATTCCAATCAAAATCATTCCAATCCAGTGTTCATTCATTCCGATCACAAAAACACTCAAAACGCTCATAAAACATTCACACCGCTCAATAAACGTTCACTGCCCTGGTTTAATTGGTTGTTATAAAAAGAAGACATTTCATTGGCCGAAATATTATCTTGGGCGTTTTATCAATAAATTTTCATACCTATAATATTGGTAAATTTCCAATATCAGGCTGTTACTATTTAAAGATCACGTTTGATTGGTTGAACGGTTATCGTGGGCGTGTTATCGATTTTTTAGATACACAAAATCATTCCAACCGCTCATTCCAATCATCCATTCATTCGCTATTAAAACATTCCCATTCCACTCAGAATGTCAATTTCATGATGTTCTCAACTGTATATATCTTTTAATAATGATTAAATTTTGACCAATTTCTCAGGAGGGTGATTTATTTCATACTCTGCTATTTTTTTCTATTTTTTCTAACAAATAGTTAAATAAAATACAGTTTAACTATCCCATAAACAGTTGCATGCACAAAAAGACATCATTCAATTCCATTCTGTCAACTTATATCTTTGGCTCTAAGTAAAATGTTAAAGAAATTGAATACACAAGAAAATAGATATCCATACAGACAGATTAGCTGATGATATAAAACAGTCGCTCCTTTTGATGCCTTTTGAGAAAAATATTTTGGAAAACATTGCGGATAATAAAGAAATTGCTTGTGACAAGCAATTTCTTCATTATCCACAATGTTCTCTAACCCAAATTAAAAACTACATTTTTCTAAATTTATCAACTTTAAATCATAGTCTGCAACATATTTGATCAATATCCTTTTGCCGGCTGCTAATAGGTTAACATTAAAATTTTTTACTCATACCAATATATGTTTACCTGTAGTAATTTTTTCTCATGTTCGGAATTATCACATGAATATTTTATCACCCGTATATTTTCAACTGCTGCCTGAAGTTTTATATATCCACTTATCCGCAACAAACATCCTCTCAAAGACTCCTGGAAGCTGAAAATAGATTTGAATTATCAGAAAATACAATTGTAATTCCTTCAATCTCAAACAAATAATGTATTTATTTGATTCAAAATATTTAATGAATTATCTTACATGCTAGCCAAAGGATAAATCCATGTGCAAAATATCTAGGCTTTGAAATAATAGCTTCAGTGTATGTGATATAGGCCATGTTTAAGTTTTTTTAAGGTACGAGAGACCTGGGTAACGGGCTATGTGACCATTTATGTAACAAAAGCTATATAGTGTGAAAAGAATACTAGTATTTCAAGGGAGGCAACTTTCAATGCCCTTAAATTTGGAATGTTTGTTTTTTGTTGGTTTTTTGCCTTCTCTTCATACAATTTAGAAACATTTTCGCAAAAATTATTTAGAATATTCCCAAGAAATCTGAGCATGCTCAATAATTCTGTTGTTACCAAAATAGGCCATATTGCATCTAGCCAACGGTAGAAGAATAAAATGCTGATTGTCAGCATTCTATTCTTTTGCCTCTTTGCTTTCTCAAGCCTACTCTTATTGGGACATCAAAACCAGGTCTTGTTTGGAAGAGGGTTAATTATAACAAGCTAAACAATACCTTGCATGTTTACCATTTACCATTTATTTAATAATTGATATACGGCCTCCGGCCTTAACAATATTATGAATACAACGAACAATATACATAGTGCAAACCGTGAAGAAGCAATATACAAGTATGTGATCAGTATAAAATGAATATTAGATTATTTTTAGATGTGCAGCAAAATAACAATTCAGAGCATATCATGTGCTACATTGTTTATAAGAACAAAAACATAAATATGCTTGTTATTAAATTCACGTATATTTCCTAGATTTTGATGTCCATTTTCCTGTTCCATTCGGATTCGGGTAACATATGCTTGTTATTAAATTCACGTATATTTCCTAGATTTTGATGTCCATTTTCCTGTTCCATTCGGATTCGGGTAACATTGACAGCAAAGAATAGAAGAGGATTTCTCGCTTTCACTAAACTCTTTCCATACACTAGTTTTACACATTTCAACAATAAACCAGTTAGTTTTATTAGGTATGCATGTGAATGGTTTCCTGAGCAATCCCGGTTTTTGATGTCCTTACCATGGATACTCTTAGAAAATATTTAAAGAAAAGAAGACAATAGCTATACTATTTCTCTCCTTCTCTTCAAATATTTACCAGACATAAAAAACAAACTTGTGCATAATTCGATGTTTTATCTTGTAGTCATTAATGTAGTAGAATATTGCATATAAAGTTACATAATATAAATCAAATTTGAATAATCATGATTCCTCAATGTAAGACATTCTTTTCTCATAAGCATAGAATATATACATAGCGGTATTTCTTAATATTGTACTATTCTTTATAGACATGAAAACTTCAAACTTTCGAGGAGATGGTGAAGAGTAGTACTTTTGAGGCAAATATCTTTTTCTTAATTCCATATATAAGGGACAAATGAACAAAAAATGATATTCATCTTCAACTACATTAGTACAAAATTTACATATTCTATTTTCTAAACATGTCCTTTCGTGACGACCCTTTACAACAGCTAAATTTAAAGTACCTGTTCTATACCTGGAAAGTGATTTTTTGAATTTAAATATATCTATAATCTATTATATCCAAATAAGTTTCTCTTTCAAACGTAGTTTTAAATGTTTTATAGAATTTCAATCCTGAAATTGAAGCACATTTAGCACTCCAAATTTGAATATATTGGTCTTTAAGACGCTGTAGATATAGAGTAATAAACTGCTTTTCATTACCAACATGTTGTTCTTCCCAAATATAACCAAATCCATTAGAATAAAGATTCTGCCTAAGGCTTGTAACCCAATTTTTATATCCGAGAGAGTCGTATAATTTTAGCATATCATAACATTTTTTAGCGTATCTGTGATCTGGCATATGTAGAATTTTGATCCAATATTTAATAACTCTTTTACTTGTAAATATGTATAAAGGAAATCTACCACATTCGCCAAAAACAGCAGCATGTATTTCTGGCAAAACAGTTTTTATTTTCATCACAAGTACAACTGCAGCTTCAACATTCGTATCCCTCTCTTTGGTTAACCCTTTCCCAAACAAGACCTGGTTTTGACGTCCCTAATAGAAAAGACTTGGGAAAACATTGAAACAAAAGAAGAAACTGCTGATAACCAGCAGTTTCTCCTTTTGTCTCAATATTTTCTGAGCCATATTTTACACAATTGCTATCTTTTATAACATCCATTTTGTCATTTGTGGCAGTTTTTGAAGTGGATCACCCTAAAATTTTGCCGTTTGGGCAAGGGTTAACCTCTGTAACTCAGCATGTCTTTATCTAACCTACTAAAGTGTATTTTTTTAACCCTTTCCAAAAAGATAAAATGTTTGAGTGGTCCAATTTAAAACCTGCTGAAGACAACAAAATTGGAATCACTTAAAGTACCATTTGTGAAAATTATAGTACAGAAAACATTGAGATTGTCAGCGTTTTCTTCTTTTGTCTCAATGTTTTCCCAAGCCAAGCTCTAATAGGGACATCAAAACCTGGTCTTGTTTGTAAGAGGGTTTAATATAACAAGCTTAACAATACCTTGCATGTATTTCTGGCAAAACAGTTTTTATTTTCATCACAAGTACAACTGCAGCTTCAACATTCGTATCCCTCTCTTTGGTTAACCTCTGTAGGTCAGCATTTCTGGACTTCTTTAAACTTGACTCTGAAATTTAAAACAATTTCAGGGGTCGAGACTAACAGTGTCCCGGGATCCCGAGGACATCAAAATTTAAGGAGGGACCCCTGAAATTCTGCTTTTTACAGAGTGAAGTGTCCCTGATTTTGCTAAATTATGCATTCGGGACACCTGCTTAAAAAATAAGTGTCTTACCCTGAATTTAAACATGAATAAAATCTGACAGTATTCCAATCTTTCCCAAACAAGACCTAGTTTTGGATGACCCTATAAGAGAAAGCTAAGGAAAACATTGAGGCCAAAGAAGGAAATGTCAACAACCAGCATTTTCTTCTCATGCCTCAATATTTTCTGACCTATGATTTTCAAATTTACTAGCATCCATTTTAATTTATGCAACACCTATCAAGTTGGAAGTCTTAACTGTCATTTGATGAAGGTTTAATATTTAACCATTTGCCCAAAGACAAAAAAGTAGCATGGCATAGTTTGCAAGAAGTTGCAGCTGACAAAATGCTTGTTCACGGGTGGTAAACAGAGAAACTAGCTCCAAAAAGAGGTAGTTGCATAGAGCGAACATTTGTAGGTCACGAACACATTTTCTAAAATCATTTCTGTTAAAGCGAGTTTTTGAGAAATCTGGCGATGCTGTAATATGAAGAAATGGTCGAAGTTTGTTGTGCACGGGAGTATACGGTGTTAGTAGCAGGGTTTTAATACAATCGTTGAAAAACATTTCAAAATCGAAAGTAAACAATTTTTACTTTCGATTTTGAAATGTTTTTCAACGATTGTATTCAAACTCTGCATAATAACACCAAATATTCTCGAGCACAACAAACTTCGACCATTTCTTCATATTACAGCATCGCCGGATTTTTCAAAAACTCGTTGTAAAAGAAATAATTGTAGAAAAATGTGTTCATGACCTATCTTTGTTTACAGATTTTCGCTCTATGCAACTACCTCGGTAGAGGCCGGATGTCACGAGGAAACAAAATACCGTTGACTCTTTTTGGAGCTAGTTTCTCTGTTTACCACCCGTGTTGTTGATAAAGATATGATTTTTATGACAATTTCACAAGTAAGTTCTTCATTTCCAACGACATTTTCTTCACAGAAAGTCATAATGTTTTAGAATTCATATTTTAACAATACAAGGTGTAATCTGCCTCTTATTTCATATTGGAACTGTCTAATTCTTTGCAAATTGGCAAAAGGTATTTCGTCTTTCAATATGATAAAGTTGGACAAACCATGCATACTGGTGGGCTAACTCTTTCATAAACAAGGCCAAGAAATGACTTCGGAAAACATTGAGCGTATTATCCAGCATTTTGTCCTTTTGCCTCAATATTTTCTGGGCTTCATTGTACACAAATCCTTTTTAATCAATATCAAAATTGCTGTCTTAAGCAGCTTTAAAATTGGAGTGGTCTGACAGGTTTTTTCCTAAGCTTTCTGTGCCTCCTGAAAATGGAGCCCTCCGAAAGCAAAAGGCTGTGTTCCAATTTAGCAAATTAGATCTACTTCCATTTTTCACAATCTATTGAAAATGTTTAATTTTTTATTGAAAAATGAGTGTTTTGCTTACTTTTTTTTTCCCCAAAAATGAGCTATTTTGTGCTGTAAAAAATTCCCAATTAGACCAAACTCCTTTTCCCAAAATGGCTAAGAAAACCCTGTCTGAAATTGTGCTGTTTGGGAAAGGGTTAACCCATTACCAGATGACCAGATTTAAACTCATTGAAAATCAAAGGTGTGGCACACAAAAATTTCAAGTAAATGAACCTATACATCGTAACATGTTAAAGAAATTTTACAAATTCCAAGTAGAAAATGTGAGAAATGAAATAAAATTGCTTTTTCCAAACTATTTCTTCATTTCCCACATTGTTTTCCAAAGCCTCTACTTGCGAAGGCGTCAAAAAGTGTCTATAAGTGGTAATGGGTGAACTTACCTACATACTTGGTTCTCTGTACCCCTGGAGGATATTGGTAAACTATTCGTAGGAGTTCACATTTTCCAGTCACCTTTCGTAGAACCCACTTAATCATTGGTCTCAGGTAGAAGTAGAGGGTGGCAAATAACCTACCCCACAGTGCTTGCAACATCTGCTTCTCTTACTATCTGTAACAATAAAGTTGACCCATTAGCAAACGACAAAATGTTGGACTGTTCCAATTTGAAAGTTCAAAGATATTCCAGACGACAATTTGAAGATGATGAAAATTTAATAATCTTTCCAATTTTGGTTATAAAGCATTGTGGAAAAAAAATTGCTTGTCACAAGCAATTTCTTCATTTTCCACAATGTTTTTCCCAGCCCCATATTGGCCCCATAATTGATTTTTGAAGAATTTCTGTACAACTTTTTTAAGTCTGATAAGCCCTAACCTGCCACACTCATTTTTTTTAACAAATCAAAAATTCACAAACAATATTATTGTTACAAAGAGTCACTCAAGCAACATCCCTGGTACAAATTGGCCCAACAGTTGATTTTTCTTATCATTTCTCCTAGTCGAATAAGTCCCACCCTGCCATGTCCACATTTTTTACGAATCAGAAATTTGTAATAAAAATAAAAAGGGGTACTTAAGGAACATTCCTGAATAATTTGGTATAATTTGGTCCAACGGTTAAGGGGAAGAAAATTTTCAAAGAATTGTTTAATGATTTCTCCAAGTCTGATAAGCCCCGCCCTGCCATGCCTACATTTTTTGACAAATAAAAAAATTCATGAACACACATTGAAAACAGTCACTCAAGAAACAGATCTGTTAAGTTTACTTCAAATTTGACCAATAGTTGATTTTTAAAGATTTATTTCATGATTTCTCTAAGTCTGATAAGCCCCGCCCTGCCTGCCCACATTTTTTGACGAATCAAAAATTTGAAAACAAGTTTTGCAAAGGGTCACCAAAGGAACATTTCTGCCAAGTTTGGTAAAAATTGACTCATTGGTTAAGGAAAAGAAGATTTTTGAAGAATTATGTAACAATTTCTCTAAGTCTGATAAGCCCCGCCCTGCCATGCCCTCATTTTTTGACGAATCAAAAATTTCTCGACACACAGTGAAGACAGTCACTCAAGAAACATTCCAGCCAATATTGGTACAAATTGGATAAACATTTGATTTTAAAAGAATTATTTAACAATTTCGCAAATTCTGATAAGCCCCGCTCTGCCACGCCCACATTTTTTGACAAATCAAAAATTTGAAAACAAGTTTTGAAAAGGGTCACCCAAGGAACATTTCTGCCAACTTTGGTAAAAATTGACATGATGGTTAAGGAGAAGAAGATTTTGGAAGAATTATTTAATAATTTCTCTAAGTCTGATAAGCCCCGCCCTGCCACGCCCACATTTTTTGACGAATCAAAAATTTGAAAACAAGTTTTGAAAAGGGTCACCAAAGGAACATCTCTGCCAATTTTGGTAAAACTCGACTCAATGGTTAAAGGAGAAGAAGATTTTTGAAGAATTATTTAACAATTTCTCTAAGTCTGATAAGCCCCGCCCTGCCACACCCACATTTTTTGACGAATCAAAAATTTGAAAACAAGTTTTGAAAAGGGTCACCCAAGGAACATTTCTGCCAACTTTGGTAGAAATTGACTCAATGGTTAAGGAAAAGAAGATTTTTGAAGAATTATTTAACAATTTCTCTAAGTCTGATAAGCCCCGCCCTGCCACGCCCACATTTGTTGAAGAATCAAAAATTTGAAAACAAGTTTTGAAAAGGGTCACCCAAGGAACATTTCTGCCAACTTTGGTAGAAATTGACTCAATGGTTAAGGAAAAGAAGATTTTTGAAGAATTATTTAACAATTTCTCTAAGTCTGATAAGCCCCGCCCTGCCACGCCCACATTTGTTGAAGAATCAAAAATTTGAAAACAAGTTTTGAAAAGGGTCACCCAAGGAACATTTCTGCCAACTTTGGTAGAAATTGACAAAATGGTTAAGGAGAAGAAGATTTTTGAAGAATTATTTAACAATTTCTCTAAGTCTGATAAGCCCCGCCCTGCCACACCCACATTTTTTGACGAATCAAAAATCTGAAAACAAGTTTTGAAAAGGGTCACCCAGGGAACATGCCTGCCAAGTTTGGTTAGGATTGGCCCAGTGGTTAAGGAGGAGAAGATGTTTAAAGAAATTGTTGACGACTTCCGACGCACGACGCACGCCGGACACAGGGTGATCACAAAAGCTCACCTTGAGCATGTTGCTCAGGTGAGCTAAAAAGTTAATTAAGATATCATTTGTGTATAACACAGCCAGGAAAATATTGAGACAAAAGGAGAAAATATTGATTATCAGGATTTTCTTCTTTTGTATCAGTGTTTTTCCAAACACTTTCTACTACCCCACAGTGACAGTGCTTGCAACATCTACTCCTCTTACTTTCTGCAACAAAAAAGTTCAGAGGAACAGATAAGAGAGGGTAAAGAAATTCTAAATCTTCTAATCTTCTAAAATATTGGGTGTAAAAAAGGGAATTTCCTTTTCATTATTTCATTCAATAATTTGTACAAAAGACAGTTTTGTTGTTATCTGTGATATTAATCCCCCACACTTTTGAGAAAATGACGAATGTTTACCCAGAGTTCCAGATAATTTTTAGGGTGAAAGAGTGATCACTCCCTACTTTGGGCATCAAAACAGTGATTCACTCTCAACCCAGTAGGTCTAATCCTTTTTGGAGAAATCCAACAAGAAAGGTTCATGCGGAAAAACTAAACCCTTGATTATAGGATTTCCTTTCCTTGTATTGGTACTTCTCTGATTCACATGGCTCAATAATGTAGTAAAATACAACAAAGTATTCAAAATGAGTGATTTCGATACTTAGGAACTATCAAATAAATGTTGGAAGTCTAAACAAGAAAGTAAAACACAATGAACTATTAAAAAAAACAAAAACAGTAAATGTCACTATTCACAGGCAGAAAGAGCCCCCCCCTTTTTTTGAAAAAAAAAAGATCCCTCTAGCAACCATGGCCGTAGGGCCCCTATACCGTACTTGCCATCTTTTTCTGAATACTGACTTTGCATTTTAAATTCAAATTATCGGACACATATCGCTCTGAAATCATCCACAGAAACTCAGCCTGTCATAATTTTAAGCAAAGTTAGGGTCTTATCTGATCCGCCGATGTGATGTTTTCGGGTATATTGTGCGGCCGTATTAACGACAGATCAAAACAAAACTTGAATAATACTATAAATGCAGATGCAGTTTGGCTGGGAAAAATGTAAGATTTTGACATGATTTTCCGTTTTCTTCTAGACATGGTTAACTTTGAGACGCAACAGACCTTGCAAACTTAAACAAAACAATACGGTGTCGTATAATAAAGATAGTAAGATTCGGCAATCCGTATGATTTTCTAAATTATATTCTGTATTATTCTACACGGCACCGGTATCGAAATGGCTGTGATTTATAAGCATCCAGTGACAGATAACGGGAAATTTCTCTTCAACGATTAGAAACAATTTGAATGCGTTGGCACGAAACCAGTAACTTTCACTCGGTCTCTATTGTTCGAAATGCGTTACTTGAACATTGAGTGTGTCTGGCGACGCACTTTGAAATGCGTTTTTTACATATTTGAATGCGTAATAACGCAATCACGCACCTTAGCTGGCACTCTGTTTACCAGATGTTGCGCTGTAGTTGCAATAATGTAACCGAAACCTTTTTGAATTTTGATCTGGGTTCGATACCCATCATCACGGTTGTGGCTATGATATCACAGCTAAATGTGCTCGGAATCCGGACCCGTATCATATAAATGTCGGGAAGTACGCCACGAAGTCATCTAGAGGCAATGGGGGGGGGGGGGGGGGGGGGAAATACGCTCACGAAACTTAGATGGGACGAATCAAAGGCCTACAATCTAAAGACGATTGTTCTATGAATAATACCTTTATTGTTCGATTGTTTGACCAAAAAAGAACCGTGTCGAGCTATTAAATGGCTTCCTTATCAACGTATTCTATTAACTTTTCAGTTTAAGACAAAATCTAAAGAATAAAACAAACTTCGAAGTGGAGTTGTCAACCGAGAGCTGGGAACCAGCAGATACACTGGATTTTCATAGACTCGATACCAGGTCTGAGGATTTTTTGGCTGAAAATGCAAGTTTTCAAAAAAAAAAAAAAAAAAAAAAAAAGAGAACAATTTAACATTTCTAATGTCATTTTAATAATGCATCACGTGTTGAGTTAAATAATTAAGTTACTTCATTTTTGTATGTTGAAGGGTAGGCCTAACTCTATTTTTTTGTCTCCTCAAAACCATTTCCCAAAAGGCAAAAGTTATGCTGCTTCAATGATGTTGCAGATGATGATCTTCAATGAACTACTCCTACTGTTTAATACTATCAATTGTCTAAATTTGATGACAATTATCAGGTGCGTTGTCTGGAATAGCTGTAAAAGAAACAGTTACATAAAAGGAAAATTAAAACTTCTCATAAGATGTTAACTACAAGTGCTAGACTGCCTATCTTAGGCTTACAATTTGATATAGTGGGATAATTAAAAAAGATAAAAACACACTCATTTACATTGCATTTTGACCGTTAAGATGACATTGAATCTGTGTATGAAGATGTTAGTATTGAGACAAAAATGAAAACGCCGGTTATCAGCCCTTCCTATCTGTAATGTCTAAATATTTTCAACAGCCTCTGTCGATGCATAAAGGTCCCGTTGAGTAGCCTAAGTATTGTTAATAAAATTTTTAAATTCTAATTGACTATATAATTAGGTCTAACCTACATGAAAATAGGCCTACGTTCTGTATTTATTCATTTTCTAGATTTATTTTCTTTACAAGTGTTTTCGTATTAAGAAACATTAATCTTGTTTTCTGCAAATAATTTCAAATCTGATCTGCTTTACATTTTCATTAGAAAAAGTGTGCGTTCATGGCAATAGAGGAAAACGTGGATCTGCACTATGGACATTTGCATACTAAGTGTCTGATCAAGATCCTTGCTTATCTGGAATTTTAGCTCTGTTTCTTCAACCAAAACCTGTGGGATGGTCCAAAATCAAAAATGATGCAGACCATAATTTCAATTGAATGGAATTTAACATATATATTTTGGTCTTTTTGGATATAAAACAATGTGGGAAATGAAGAAATAGCTTGTCACAAGCAATTTCTTCATTTTTTCACAATGTTTTCCAAGTTCATTATCATTTGGGAGTCAGAATGGGAGAACCATTTAAACTGACACGCAAAAGATCGAGTGCATTTGGCCATGGGGAAGTATTCATACTTATTTAACCCCTTCCGAAAGGACAAAATGTTAGGGTGATCTACTTCAAAAACAGTCACAAATGACAAAATGGATGTTATTAAAGACAGAATTTGTGTAAAATATGGCGCAGAAAATGTTGAGACAAAAGGAGAAACTGCTGGTTACCCAAGCCTTTTCTATTAGGGACGTCAAAACCAGTGGCCCGTATTACCAAAGATCGTACGATTATGTTTTGCGTAATTGCTTGTACATAGCAACAAATCTGATTGGCTCAGTCTGATTTCTCGTGCAATCAGATGTCTTATTACCACGGTGGGTAACCCACGTGACTTTTGGGAAGCGTTCACACCGAAAAAATCGTCCGCTTCAAGGTATGTTTTGTTTAATTTCTAAGCTTATACGCTACGGATTTTGACGAGATAAAGTGCATGGAACGCGCCTTTGAGAGGGCTATTCCCGGCTCTAACTCACTCTGCTCCAAATCCAGTGGTTTCTTCAAACATTCGAGCCAAAATATTTTTAAGTGCAAAACGAAAGTGGGAAGCGTTCACATGCACCGAAAAAAACTTTCGTAGCGTATCAGCTGAGAAATTAAACAAAACATACATTGAAGCGGACGATTTTTTCGGTGTGAACGCTTCCCAAAAGTTACGTGGGTTACCCACCTTGATTACGCAGTTTACACAAAAACATTGTCGTAAGATCGTTGATAATACGACCCCAGGTCTTTTGGGGGGAAGGTTTAACAAAAATAGGCCTAAGGATCTCAAAATTTTCAAGAAAGTTGATTTATTTTTTACTGCAACTTAGTCTTTATCAGACGTTTGTTTAACGTGTTAATAACAGAGGATGAATGATAAAAGTTGCAAAAAAAACTTGTCTGGTAATTTTGATAGAAACCCAGTCAGATCTATACGGTCTAAGAAAGTTGCATTGATCCAGAGACATTGAGAGCACGACATAATATTTATTGTTGTCGCAAGATCGTATAGCACCTGTTTCCATTTTGTCCAAATGTAAGTAGTGACTTATATAGACATGTTGAAAATTTAGGTACAGTGACAGAGCGGTCTGTTCACCGTTCAGAGTTTTCTGCGTTTTATCGAACAATGTTTTGTTTACATTTGAACAAAACGTAAACATGTGCCATACGATCTTGCACCAACAATAAGTTATAATTATATTGAATTGTCGAAAAAGTAAAAAGGCAAAAACAAACGATATAACACGAGCTTTTCACTTTTTCTGTTATTTACGTATTTAGCAAACGTCTGTTGAAATGTCCCGGGCCAACTGTAGTCAGATGTGAACCAGGCTAGAGTTGATACATTTTTTTGTAAATATTGATTCCATCAGATTTTATTTTGCCTCAGTAAGTAGTGAACAATATTATGCTGTAACTAATTTTTCACTTTCTTTTGCGTGTCTGTTTATAGAGATTAACTAACAGGGGAAATATGATACGTGTATAAATATTATTTCACGAGAATGGGATGCGTTAGAAAAAACGAATTCCAACGGACGAGTTTTTAAACAGCATCTCACCCCATTCTCAAACCTCAACCTACAACCTCAACCCAAAGTTAGATTCTGAACTTAAAATGTATGTTTTTCTTTGAAAAAGGTTTAAAATAAAATTGAATACATGTACATAACAAAAATTTAGAGAATACGTTTAACGTAGACGGGAGACCAAGATCCTCCAATTATAGCATGACAAATCTGGACTTACGAGGTTTTTATCTCACAATTTAGACATGATTCAAAACGCTTCGCTGGTTTGAAACAAACACTATTATATTTGAAAATATAAAGCAAGGAAAAAAAACTTTTGGATTTTCCGAAAATGTCTCGACAATAATATGCAGAAAAGCAAAAGGAAGTTTTCGGTTCCCAGTTGAGTTGTATTGCAGTTGTACATTTAATCGAGAAAATTTGAGAAAATTTTAAGACAAAGGTAGAAAATGCTGGCAATCAACAAGTTATTCTTTTGTTAAAAACGTGTTCCCATTTGTCTCCCATCGGGGACATCAAAAGCGAAGTCTTGTTCGTATTTGGGAAGATAAGAGTAAAGAAAGGGTACACAGTACACTATTACATGTACATTGAGTGGTCTCCCATGCATTATCTGTAGCTACAAAGGTTTCCCGACCCAGTTAGATAATCTTTGAAAACGAAAGAAGAAGTAAATTCCAAAACAATGAATTTAGATATGTCCATTTTAAAGAGTTTAACAGTGTCGTTAAACAAAATAGGAGGGTTATAATATCAGTAATATTAGTTGTCAGAGGTTCAATTACCCGTTTTTGTCGGAATATAAAGAAAGGAAGTAGAACGGTATGCTTAGATACTCGTATTTTAATAAGATTTAAAAACTTAGATTTTTTCCATTACATCTCCTTTTAATTGACGTTCACAAAAGATGTAGCATTGTTGGGAGGGCAGGAGCTACCTAAAAACAATTGAGCCGGGATCGGGAAATGTCCCTTATAGCATTTTGGAAAATCGAGGTTCGAGATAAGAATGTTGTTAAATATACATGTAGTCTAAATTGTACCCAATATACTGGCCAATTTCATCATCATCTGGCGTGCTGGTTCGCACGGAATCTTGATACCACTCTTCTCCACTCTTTTCTGTCGCTCATCAAAGTTGGCAGATGTTCAACCGGGCAGCCAGCATCTTCGCCTAGCTGATCAAGATATGTTTTGGGAGGCCTCCCTACACTGCAGTGTCCATGCTTGGGTGTCCATAGTAGTGTTTCTCTAATAAGTTCTTGGCCAATTTACAATATTAATAATATTACTACTGGTCATAAATCAGCTATTGGAGAAAATTGTGGATCTTGATCAGTCCGTGCGATAATCCGAGTTTTCTCTAATGAAATTCGCTCTTTGATATATTGATGTGGCTCATTTAAAGAAAATCGATCTTTGATATGTTGATGCCGCTCATTTAAATGAGCGACATCAACATATCAAAGAGCGAATTTGATCAGAGAAAACCCGGATTATCCCTGAGTATGCACAGCCTGATCTAGATCTATGTTATTTTTAAACGCATTCGAGGACCTTTTTCCAGATCCCGGCGTATAGAAATCTATTTTCTGTCTGCAAATTATTTGAATATTTGCCGATGTTAATTTTTTAGTCTATTTTTAAAGGAAGGCTTTATACAAGTAAATGTAAAAAAAAAAAGAAAAGAAAACATAAAAATAGCACCTGGTTCTTGACAACCTTTGAATAGGAGGCTTTCGAAAACATTGCAGCAAGAGACAAAAATGCTCATTATTCAATGTTTTCCCGTTTTCCCTTTATTTTTTTCTGTCATAGGAGATGCAATATACACATTCTTTTTGTTTTCAACTCTAGTTTGTATTCTACAGGCGAACAGCTTTTAATTCGTACCAGTCTCGAATTGTGTCATTTTGGCAAAGGTTAAGATATAGAGTTTGATCTGTGTATAGAAATGTCGTGAAATGGGAATTGTTTTGTCATCAGTGCACATTCAAGGGCGGATCTAGAGGGGGTCAGGGTGGTCCGGACCCCCCCCCTCCCCGGCATTGGTCGAAAATTGAATTTTGGTTAGTATAACGTTACACATTTAACGCATTTTAGCCTTCATTTGGGCTTGGTACCCATCCCCCAACCCTCCCAGGAAATAATCCTGGATCCGCCATTGATATGATACGTGATATCACTGTATATCGTCTCATCATTATTTCATCATACTTATTAGATCAACCACGATTTTGTAGATAACACGGTTTATCACTTTTGCAAACAAAAATCCCTTCTTCGACATGTCAATATTTAAGGTCATGTTTGATAACACATGAACTTACATGTTATGATGTACATTGTATGTGATAAAACAGGAAATATTTACATTTAAAAGAAAACTTTCGGCATTTTCTCCGTTTCCAAAACAGTGACTTAAAGGAAGAACACAGTCTTCAAAAGATTCAGACAAATCTAGTGTCAATGACTTCCCTTGTGTTTGTCGTATCGTTACAACCTATAACTGTTAGAATGTCGATCTTTTAAATGCTTTACCATTGGTCCGCATGTATTTGTCAAAGATATCTGCTGATGTCGCTGCTACTGCTGCATCCCTTCAAAAAACATTCCTCACAGTGACGTCCATGTATAGAGGACGTAGCTTGCCAAATATTCTTACCATAATACATTTTCTTTTCCAGATGTAAAAATGGCGGCCCCGGTTATGGCTCACGCGTTAAAAGATTGGAAGGTAGTTGTAGCTATTGACTTCGGAACTACTTTCTCCGGGTATGCGTATTCGTTATTGGAGGACTTCAAGGTCTATCCATTTAAGGTAAAGAATTTAACCATTCGGGAAAAAAGTTCCGATCCTAGCCAAATACTGCCATTGGTTGATACTTTCTTACTTCTAAGATAGGCTGTTTCCTTTTTGCGTGACAGGTCCCAAATAAACTGAAAAAAAAAATCATATTGCAAAGAATTTCATAATTACTTACTATGAATTTTCTCTGCGATCAGTTGTAAGTGCATACAAATTATATAATGTACTTACAACAGTGTTGCCTAGACCATCAGTTGACAAAATCATTTCTCTTTTTCCAAAATCATCTCCTTTTTGTGAGCAGCTGGTAGATGAAATTGGAAGTTGCATTGTAACCTTTTTTCTCCGCGATTCGTGCATGTTATTCATAATTTCGGCGCACGCGCATTACTTACTGGAGTAATCAAAATATTTTTTTTGAAATCATTTCATAGAACTATCGCATTTAATGGGGAAACACGCAAAAAAAAAAAAAAAAAAAAAAAATCGCAAAATTTTCATGCCCGAAAGGTCATTGGGGACTCTACATAGTCTGGATGCTTTCTCATTAGATTCGTGCTTTTAATTGGTTGGCGAATTTTGGACTTTCGATGAAAAGTGTCTCTCATTTTCTTGCAGTTTACAATTATTAGACTTCTTGATGTTATTGATGAGCAGAAATAAATAATGAAAACGTAAGATAAACTGATATTTTGCCAATTTACAATGGGTGATACGACGTCAATTATTGTGAACTGATCCCGGATTTCTCCGGGTTTTGGGGTTTCCCATTTCAATCAATCCATGCGTCATAAAACTTCAACCAATCGTAGTGTGGTCACAGTCTCGTTTTAAAAATACTGCCTCTATCTGATTCTATGTAAAAACGAGTAATTTACAAACGGCATCTTAAGCCTAAATAACACATTAAATTGCCAAAAAAGTGTGTAAAAACTTAAAGCTAAATAGTTATATTTTATTATGATAAAATACTTTTACCTTATACACTTTCTTTTCGTGTTAAATCTCTATTTGAAAAAGTCGGTCAACTCTGCGTTTCTTTGTTTGAACTCGGTCGTTACCTTAGAACGACGCGTGGGTATGTGTGATAAAATTGCTTTGGCACTGCCATTTCCTAACGGATTTTCATAAATCTTATATCAAATTACAGAGGGAAAATAAATCTATTCATCCGTGTATGTTAATACGATGAACCGATGAAATATGAGTCGATGATTAGATATTCAAAATAGGTCATTTTACTCGGCTTCAAATGGCAAGAATGGCCGCGGCCTTAGCGCAGTTGGTAGCGCATCTGACCCTCATTCGAGAGGTCCCGGGTTCGAGACCCGGCCGCGGCTAATACCCTTTCTGACAAAATTGTCACCCACCAATGGGTTTGAAATCGTTAACCTAAGTGGGCGAGCAGCTGGAGGCTCGGTAAGGGTGTTGTGGTAGTACTGGTTTGAGAAACAACAGGAATCCATGGGTAGGTGCTCCAGCCGCCGCGATATGACCCTGGTAGTTGAAAACGGCGTAAAACCCCAATAAAACTCAAACTCAAATGGCAAGAACTATGCGGCAGAAAAGCCTAGAAAAGCCTATATATATATTCTTCAACATCCTATCTATTCAAATAATAAAACAGTTTGTGCTTTTAGCTCAGCGCATTCAAGCGCAAAGGCTTTAACAATGGGAAGTGTTTTTTCAATTCCCCGTGATTTATCCATAATTTCTGTCTAAACCCCATTCATCCTAAATTTATTCATAAATGTTGACGACAGTGACTCAAAGAACATTCTTGCAAAGTTTGGTTGAAATTGGCCGAATGGTTGATTTGTTAAGAATGATATCATGATTTTTCAAAGTTCGATAAGCCTTGCCCTGCCACGCCCATATTTTTTTGACGAATCAGAAAATCGCGAACATTCTTTGAATATGGTCATCCAAGGAACATTCCTGTAAAGTTTTGTCAAAATCGGCCCAATGGTTAAGGAGTAGGAGGCGTTTCAAGGAATTATGGGCGAACAGACGGACGGACGGTGAGTGACCACAATAGCTCATCTTGAGCACTTCGTGCTCAGTCCAAAGGGATTTACAAAATCAGCGTTTCCTATAGGCTTCCTAAACATCCATTTAACCCTTTCCAAAGCAGTAAAACTTTTTGGTCATCCAACTCGAAAGCTGTGACAGGCGACAGAATTAGTATAAAAGAAAATAAGATTCTTTCGCCTCAATCTTTTCACTTTCAATAAAATCCGTTCAGGACGTCAAAACCAGGTCTAACCAGGTCTTGTTCGGGAAAGGGTGAGGCAGCCAAAAATTAGATTGAATTTAGAGGTTGCAAAATGGACATGTTCAAATGTATGGTGCTCTTTTGGGTCAATGTTTTGAAAGCCTATTCTTCACGAACCAGAGATATAATCTTAATAATCGGTCACTTGAAAGTTTGATTTTTTTTTAATTCCTATTTCATATGTCGTAAAATCTTGTTTTTATCGGAGGCAATGACACGGAATTGATATGGGCACAACGAAGCGCAGAAAATATTTACGCAAAGGTAGAAAATGTTGGTTATCGGCATGTTCTTCTTTTGTCTCAATGTTTTCCAAAACCTTTTCATATATGATCGTGAAAATCATATCTTGTTCGGGGAAGGGTTGAATTAATGTTACAAATATTTATATAATTGTTGTTGGGTAGAAATTAAAGAACTAAGTTGTTTGGTAGAATAATTTCATCCTTTGTAAAACTTCAAAGGGGTGTAACTATTTTATTAAATGTCCGATTTTAAAAACGTAAGCAGTTCCTCTCATTCAGACCTTGAAAATGATATATAATTTGTTGAAGTTCTTTGAAAAATAAACAATAACGTAATTCGGCAGAATTATCTCCACTTTGTAAAAATCTGAATAAGCATTATTCCATAACGCAATGTCCGATTTTCACAATTCAACAAGTTTTATTTTTCTCTCAATATTCTCTGTAAGCTGGTATATATTCTGTAGTGACTGAAATACTTTTGGAAAAAAGTGTGACCACCCTACCAATCGTATTCTTACTATTGGGAAAGCTTTTAGTAATCACTACGCAATACTCAAAACCTCGTTTTGATAGTTTGTTAATTGATTTTCATTGGTTATCTGTCGAAAAAGTTTGACCTAATTAACCATCATACTGTAAGCGTCATTCAAAATGGCGGACTTCCTGTCGGCGATCTTCCAAAACAAATCTTCCGATCAAGAATTCGCTGATTATTCGTCAGATTTCGAAGAAAATTATTCTTAATACAATGAAAGAAATAATGATAAAGATGATTTTATGATGAAGTGGTCGGGATAAGTAAATTTTGCCCTTGACAAGTAGGCAGAGGATCGATCCGAAAATTCGTCTGCTAAAAAATTTAACTCCCTGGATTTTTTCTATCTTTTCATCGCCGATGGTAGTCCGTACCAAATGAATTTAAATGCGATTTTCTGAATATTTCACAAACAATTCATCAAAGAAACACTCTATGAAGTTTCGAGCGGAATTGTATGGCGTGCGCAATAGATATTTGGAATTTAAAAGAGAGCACGAGTCCAATGAGAAAGCACGAATCGATGAGAAACAGGCATACATGTAGTCGTGAAAAATATCATTTAACATTTCAGAAAAAAAACTGCTAATCAGAATTTCATCCACTTGCCTCTTAGACTCTATATTGTTTCATACTAAATTGTGCACAATTGCATTTTAATATCTACATGTATTTTGTCATCTGTAGCATATATAGTGTTCTTCGAGCATTGAGGGGCCTTAAAGTACTATAAATATGAACACAATATCGTTGCTTTTCAACAAATGATTGTTTTAACACGGGGGGGGGGGGGGGGGGGGTTGTTGGATATCTAAGCATTCTTTGTGCAAGATTAAAGGACTAAGATCTCTTCTTTCATTTTAGTTTCACTTACCTGTATGGCGGAATAGCTCAGTAACAGGAGACTCCTCTAAAACACCAACATGCATCTTATTCGATCCTAACGGCACGTTCCATTCATTCGGATATGAAGCCAAAGAGAAGTTACGAGAGCTGGCGTTGGAAAAATCAGACGGCGACTGGTATTTCTTCTCAAAGTATAAAATGATTCTTTATGAATCGAATGAACAAAAGGTAACAAATTATTCTTTAAGGAAGTCCGACCCTAATGAGATGCACGCAACATCGGATTTTTTCGAGTGACGTCGTTAACATCGTTACGTATCTAAACCTATTCCGGTGACCTCGTAAACATCATGCGACGGAACGGATCTTTGCCGAATATTCACGATGTTGTCCGAATAATTCCGACGTCGCCTGAATCTCATTAAGGATGGACTACATTTAAGGAATAAACAAATCTTAAAGTCATGGGCGGATCTAAAGGGGAGTTCAGGGGGTCCAGACCCTCCCCCTGGAATTTGCCGGACCCCCCCTCTGAAAAATATGCTGAAATTAAACTTTGACTTATAAAAACTAAAGCAAATTCAAGTTAGTATGTTTCAATGGTAAAAGCAGATATATCTACTATAACTTTTGTAATAACGGCTAATATTCATTATAAACTTACCAATATAACACGATGTTAAGAAGTCATTTGTGCTTTGGACCCCCCCCCCCCCCCCCCCCTGGAAAAGAATCCTGAAACTGCCCTTGTGAAAGTAATTGTAATAGTAAAGATAGAATGACAAATAATCAGATTTAGTAAAGAAGGGTTGAAATCAAAATGTGTTATTTAGATTGATTACGCTATATTTTGAGACATCTGCAACAAACTTTTATGCAATGCTTTTTGTAAAATTTGTTTTTGATTTCATTCAACTTCATTGGTTTATAAATAAATGAAACGTATACTTGTAGGCCTATATAAGATGTTTAACCAAAACAATTATCTTTGCAATCAAACCCCTCGAAAAAATAACTTAAACATAGATACCCTTAAGATAAAATGAATCTTGATTGACCTAATAGTGATAAAACTTGTAAATTACAGAGGAAAATCACACGAGACCTTGAACTAACCTGTGGAATTGACAAAAAACTACCCGCCATGAAAGTGTTTACAGAATCCCTCGGTTTTCTGAGAAAACGTTTCCTTCAAGACTTGAGAACCTACCAAGCTGAAGCTAATATAAGTATACAACAGGAGGAAATACACTGGGTCCTTACTGTACCCGCCATCTGGAGCGCCAAGGCGAAAATGTTCATGAGAGAAGCGGCAGTTAAGGTACTTCATTCTGAGATTGGATCGAAAAAATATACCTCTGTAGCTTTTGAGACCAATATGAATTCAGATCAGACTGCGCATTCGCGCATTATGATCAATATTCATGTTGTTCTCTAAGTACCGTGGTTTAAGTTACCAAGCTGAATTGAGTTTATTGGGGTTTTACGCCGTTATCAACTACCAGGGTCATATCGCGGCGGCTGGAGCACCTAACCGTGGGTTCCTGGTATTTCTCGCACCAGTACAACCACAATATCCAAACCGAGCCTCCAGCTGCTCTCTCACATAGATGATTCACACCCATTGGTGAGAGACAAATGACTTTTGTCAAATGTCAGAATGGATACTGGCCGAGCCGGGGTTCGAACTCGAGACCCCTGGATTGACAGACTCCGACGTAACCGACTGAGCTATCCGGGCTCGGCGTTACCAAGCTGAAGCCAATATAAATGTACTAGAGGAGTAAAACACTGGGTACTTACTGTTCCAGCCATCTGGAGCGCCAAGGCTAAAATGTTCATGAGGGAAGCGGCAGTAAAAGTAAGATCATTTGTTATATATATTATAGCTCTAAGTAGGAGATGTTGTCAAAGTGAAATGTTTAACAATTTCGTCTTGTCAATATGATTCTTATTATTTTGCATTTTGTTTGCTTTCATGTAATAATGGGACATTTTGAAAAAATCAAATTCTTGGAACAAGATATCCCAAAGAAAGATAATAGATATTCATAACATAATGACGTCCCTAAATTCACCTCCTCTCTTCCAGAAGAATATAGTGTTATTAACTGCACAGTGACGCCTTTTTCCCCATTAGAAGGATAGACTTTGGAAAACAGCGTGGTAATGGAGAAATTGCTTGTGCCAAACAATTTCTTGATTTTCCATAATGTTTTCTACTAAAGAAACCCAGTAAATGTAGAATATCATTCAGTTGAAATCAAATTTGAACAGTCTATAATTTATTCTTCTGGCAAAAGGATAACAACTATTAAAATTCAAAATTTATCATGAATACACATTTCAGGCAGGGATAAATACCGAGTGTTTAGAACTGGCCCTAGAGCCTGAAGCTGCTTCGTTACACTGCCGTTTTCTGCATACAGACAGAGTTGAGTTTGATGAGGTCTCATTGAGAAGCTTTCTACCGGGAGATAAATATCTAGTTCTAGATGTCGGAGGTCAGATTTTTTTTTAATTCTTTTGTTAGCGTATAATGCAAAATTACAGTAGTTTGGGGCTCGACATTGTTTCGTTTACATAGGTTTATTAAATGTGACATAATATCGTAACCAGACTGTCGATACATGTCATGAAATATGTAAAAGCGTTATTCAGCCAGTCAAGATGATAACCAATACAATTAGGAATGTGCTCATCCCGTGATACATCAGGCTAATAGGGACCTTCTAGGAAGTCCAAACAACCGAATTTCGAGAAGCGAATGAGATTTAGCAGGCGTCAACCAGATGTCACAGGAAAAGCAGTCTTTGAGTGAAAAACATTCGACCATAGTAAGTCTGCGCAGACTGACTAGGGTCGGTACCTTTTTGCACTTTCCAAATGGTCCAGAGGCGCGTTCTTAAGGGTTTTTTTAAAGATTAGAGATAAAGCGTGTTTAAGACATAGATTCTAAGAAAGGAGTGTCGAATGTTCCCTACTTCATACAAATGGCGTCATTTGTATGAAGTATGGAGCATTGGGAACGATGGTTTATGAAACATGGAGCATTCGGAACAACTCTGTCAATTTTTTCTTATATTGTTTCTACAGAGTTGACCATGGTGTTCCACAAGAAGCAAACGGTAATGGCGCCTCCCATTGAGCGTGTTAAATATATTGTTTTAAAGGACGCTTTATCCTAAAATATCTTAAGAAATTTTGCTCTAAGGAATGCGCCTCAGTTTATCGTGACGAGTCATATTTTTTTTCAGGTGGTACAATGGACATTACAGTGCATGAAGTCGAGGACGACGGCAAGGTTAAAGAGCTACACGCGGCAAATGGAGGAGATGTTGGTGGTGCCAACGTGGACAAGGAATATAAACAACTACTAGGAAATATCTTTGGACCTGACACTATGGAGATAATCGTAAATGATTACAAGGACGATGACTTGGAAATGGCAGAGAGTTTTGAAATCCTAAAACGGTCAATTAGTCCAGATAAGACCGAAAAGTTGTCCGTCCGAGTACCGCAATCCCTTGGTGATTCGTTCAGATTAGTTAACGGTGAAGGAACTGATTTTCGTTCTGGCAGTCGGGTTAGCGCGTCACTGAGAGACAAAGTTGAATTTAGACATGATAGAATGAACATTGATGCCGAAGTCATGAAGGGATTGTACAAGGATGTTATTGAGAAGATTATTACCCATCTAAAAGATATATTCAGTAAACCTGAAATAGCTGATGTAAACAGAATCCTGATGGTAGGCGGATTTAGCGAATCCGAAATGCTTTACGACGCAGTCAAAACAACTTTTCCAAACAAACGGATGATCGTACCGACTGAACCTGGCCTAGCTGTTTTAAAGGGAGCCGTTAGTTCAGGCTTCTTCCCAACCTTCATTTCAGCTCGCATATCCCCATATACGTACGGTATACAGGCATTCAAACACTTCGAATCCGCTCTAGACAGAAAAGAGAAAAAGGTCGAGATGACACAAGGAAACAAAACTTTCATTCTTTGCAAGGACTATTTCAGCATCCATGCACGAATAGGAGAGCTTGTTAAATATCGAGAATCGAGAGGGAAACACGAGTATGTACCCTCTAGCGGCGAGGATAAGTTAGTCGTGTCAGTATTTCGTTCAGAAGACCCGTTCCCGATGTATACTGATGATGACAAGTCCGAGAAGATCGGCGATATTGAAGTAACGTTTCAGGACAAATCGCACACCAGAGATAAACCTGTTACTATCGAGATGATTTTTGGTGACACCGAGCTTGAAATCGTACTAGTAGAGAAAAACACAGTGGATGCGCAAGGTCGGCCTAATACAAGGCGGGCCCAATTTGACTGTCTGAAAAATGAAAATGACAGCACAAACATGTAAACAGGATAAACGATCGCAAATGCACCAGACTCTTTAAATGTTGGATGTTAAAACATTTTGTACTATGTAAATCAAGCTGAGTTTGTTTCTGTCTCTTTTCCTTGAGTTGCCCACTGATTTTTTAACTGTGAATCCTGCATCTTTTACTCATAATTCAGTTTATTGGATGTAAAGTTCTAGCGAGTCCCAGGATGCAATGATTTTTACAGATTTGCTATGAAAAATAGTGTATTGGACTCACAAGTAAGAAACTGGACCCATTGATATGGAAAACAGCGAGTCCTCAGAACCCATAGTTTTAAAAATGTAAAAACAATCATTGGTAGATACAATTATAAAGAATCTGTTAAAAAGCAGCATAGGTCCTGATCAGCCTGTGCTTGCAAATACTGATAGGGACCCATGTTTGTCTCAAATGTCATAAAGGCTTTCTTTCCCAAATCAAGCTTAAAAGTGTGTTTACGGTACGATCGGGCTATATTTATGTTTTCTTTGTTGCAGTTTAAAATATCAAATAATTTGTTTTGTAGTTTTATCTGTTTTCATTCATAACAAAATCAACTCACACGTGTATTACCATGAATAGTTTTGCAAGGATTTGAGCTCGTTGATTTGTTATAGTGTTATTTTGTTATATTTTTTAATCAGGGTATCATATTTATTTGTTTATGTTAGTAAAAATAAATTCATTGAAATGTGCCATTTTTTTTTACTATATTGTTTCCTCGGTAAAGTCGGTTAGTTGATTACCGAAGTGGAGTCAATGTCCCTGGGTAAACCTATTAACCATCAATTACCTTTTATGACTCCCTACAAGATGTTGGCTTTGAAAAACATTTTGGAAAATGAAGAAATTGCTTGTGACAAGCAATTTCTTCGTTTACCACAATATTTTCTACCAAGAAAGACCAAGAAATGTAAAAAAAAAATCATTTACTGAATATTGTCGTCTACAGCATCTTTGAATTTAGATGAATTCAAAGTTTCTGTCGTTTGGTAATGGGTTAATGCTAGTGCGATATAGATGATAGCTCGTGAAAAGTGGTTGACTTGCTTAAAGTCTTATATTTATATACGTAATATACGTACACCATGTATCACTTATCTCCACTAGACCCTTCCCAAACAAGTCCAGGCTGTCATGTTCCTGATAGAACAGGTTTAGAAAATGAATTGACAAAAGATAGTCGAAGCTCTGAGCGCCCTTGGAAGCTTAGATGCGATGAACATTTGCATCTTTTGGCTTGAAGAATTTATTGTACGAGAGAACAAATTATAGTATTAAAGAAGGCATTATATTACTAAACAGTGCTCCTCTAATAATTAATTAGCAGTCACCCTTATAATACTCTTTCTGTAGGGCAACTAAGTTCCGCCTATCTGAACCATGCGACTAATCTTGCCGCCCTTAAAGTAAATATGAGGATAAGCATGTGCTCCACATGGAACCAACGGCCACCGGTATAGCTCCACCGATGGTCCCAAAGTCAGCCCTAAAATTCACTTTAATACCAAATACAGAAACACCAACAGTTTTCATATGCATTTTTACTTTCAATTAAAATAACTAAAGCAGAATAATGCATTTGAAATTATAGTTACATGATAAAGCCTACCTTAAACTTATCTTCGGTTTCAGTAAATGTTGTGTTCGATGTAAAAACAATTTTGAGGTGTATTCATATAAGCGGTCACGTGATCATCCGGATACTTCGCAGTACGCTGATATTGATCAAAAGTTTCCCTTTCTGTTTCAATATTTATGGCGTTGTCTTTTGCAAAAACAATTGTTGGCCAAAATCCATTTTACCGTCTGCAGCAGGTTTCATTTGAAGCAGTCAACTTTTTTCGTTTGGGAAAGGGCAATTTTGAAAAGCCACAATGGGTTTTCTATGTTCTTGCGCGCGATGTCGATAGATTGTAAGAAAATATGTCTATAATTAATCAGGCTCTGCAAAAAGGGTCCCTTATGAAATTTGAGATTTTCACGTTTCATGATCAGTATGTAACTAGGTTGAGTCTGATTGGAATCCATGCTGCTCTTATATGGTTGCTACAAACGGTTTAATCCCATTTCGTCTACTCAAAATTCGTCTACTCCCAAATCGTGTACTATTTTGGACATGATTCCCATTTCGTCTACATTTCTATACTTTGTATAATATCAATATGATATATGATTTTTATTAAACTGTTTGCATTTTTATTTCATTTGTGAATATATTTACTTAATTTTTATTCTTAAACCCAAGATATTGTTGTTAATTGATGATTTGACATGAAAGTAGACGAATTGGAACAGTAGATGAATTGGGATTCGAGGCACTAAAAGATAGTAGACGAAATGGAAGTAGACCTATTGGGATGTTACCTTACAAACCATGGGGAAGCTATTGGAGAAAAACATGGTCCTGATCAGACTGCGTGTATACGCTATCATGATTGGCTAAAAAACATTAAAGGACATTTTTCCTGTTCCTGGCTCAAGTGATTTAGCAAACGGACTTTCGCACAGCTTTGAAAAACATCGAAAACAGATGTCTTAAGCCGTACTGTACACCAAACCACGTGTTCATAGCATAGTTCGCATAATAACCAATTACTTGACGGCAAAATCTTAGGGTGGTCCAAATTTAAAGATGTTGCAGACGACAAAATCAAATCAATGAAATTTAAGCATTTTTGGTTTTTTGTGGTAGAAAACATTGTGGGAAATGAAGAAATTGTTTTTCACAAGCAATTTCTTTATTTTCCACGATGTTTTCAATAGCCAATATCTTGTGGGGAGTCAAAAAGACTCACTGTGTGGTAATGGGTTAAGTACATAATGTCAGCAACGGATAATATTGGAGTATTCAAAGACATTTTTTGATATCTCGTTAGATTGGATTTTTTTGATATTTGTTCTCATTGAAACTGCATCGAAGAGATTATTTCAATGAGCATCCATTTCTCTTTAGATCACTTATGGTATCAGTAATGATATGAAAGGTTTCATTATAAGGGATAATTATATTATTTCTTAATGATTTTGTAAAGCTTCATAAAGCTTTCTAATGCACGCAAACTAAATTGATGTAAACCCTACCAAGGACGGACTTACTTTTATACAAAGTCGCCTGCCTTTTTTGTGTAAAATTATACAGATACCCACAATGCTGTCTATTTGCATGTTGTGATTATCGTTGTCACTTGTTCTAAGACTTGTAAAAATAGTATGAATTAAACTAGTACCAAATAGATAAAAAATACGTTTGAGCCAGGATCTGGAAAAACATCCTTTATGGCATTAATTTTGAGAACAGCCTGGTTCCAGACCAGCCTGTGCATACGCACAGTCTGATCAGGATCCATGCTGTCCTCAAATAGCATTGATCCTGATCAGACTGTTTTTAGGTACATGCTGATCGGGAGTCATAGATGTCTAAAATGCTTTAAGGGACTTTTTTTTCCAGATCCTGGCTCAATTTTTTATAACATTTGGAATGCCATCTCGTCTTACAAGACGCTAATATCTTCCACTGGTGAATCTCCTTATTTCAATGGCCATAACAATGATTTTCATACCCTAGCGAATAAAGTAAGAATGAGTTTCGTTTTGTCCAAAGCATTTTTTTTCGAAATGTATGTTTCTTTAGCAGATGGCCATCAATTTTGATAAATAAAATTAACACTATAGTCTATCGGTTATAACTGTAGACTTGTATATGTTACAGCCAATCTGTGAAATCAGCCATTTCATGAAATGGCTGAAATTTTTAGCCATTTCATGAAATGACTGATTCACTCAGCCATTTCATGAAATGGCTAAAATTTTCAGCCATTTCGTGAAATGGCTGAAAATATCATGTTTATATTACACAGATTGGCTGATGCAATTTCAGCCAATCTGTGTAATGATAGTTTTGATTAACATTTGCTTCTTTTTGCTACTATAATTGTTTTTGTTTGATAATCTTTATTTTGACATTAATGTTTTACACAGAATGACTTGTTTTATTGCAGCAAATTCTGTGTAATAATGAGTTTGCTTCATAGTTGTTTCAATTTGTTACTACGATTTATTTTCATAAAAGTAAAGATAATTGAAACTCTAAAGTTTTCCTTAGAATTCCTGAATTAATTTCTGCAAATCTGTAAAATGATGATTTTGCTTCAATTCGCCACTAAAATTGTTTTTTATCAAAATGATGGTAATTTCAACTTTAAAGTTTTTATTACTCAACGTGGCTGGTTTTATTCCAGCCAAAGTGTGAAATTATGTTTTTTGCCTCATTTTTTCTTCAATTTGCAACTATAATGGATTTTTCTTTATCAAAATATGTGTAATGATAATCTTTTGCCTCATTCAGTTCGATACTGTAATTGAATCAAAATGATGATAATTTGAACATTTCACAGAATGACTGACTTTATTTCAGCCAATCTGTGAAATAAAGATTTTATTTCATATTTTGCTTTATTTTAATACATGTATAATTAACATTTTCTTTTGTCAACATAATACTAATTCCAATATTAACCCTTTCCCAAAAAGGATCTCGGTTTGACAACCCAAATTTATGGAAAGATCTGTGTTGATCAGTATTTTCTCCTTTTGTCTCAATTTTTTCGGTGCGATAATGTACAGAATTCTTATCGTTATGAACAACCGTTTTGTAATCTGCAGCAGCTTTTGAATGTGATCAACCTATAGTTTTGCGGTTTGGAAAAAGGTAGAATTGTTTCTAAGAATCGGTGGTTTAATTTCAGCAAATCTGTATAATAATAAGTTTGTTCCAATTCGCACAAAATTGATTTATATTAAATAATGATAATTAGAGCATTTACATTTTACAGAATGGCTAGTTTAATTTCAGCCAATTTGTGAAAAAATGATTTTGCTTAAAGTTCTCATCCTTAATTGTTTTTTGTTGTTTCTTTTTTTCAAAAGAGGCCTGATGATAATCTGAGCATAAAGGTGTTTATTTCAGCCAATCTGTGAAATAGTGGTTTTGCTTTAATTCGACGCTTTAAATGAATCTTATCAAAATAATGATAGTTTGAACATGAAAGTTACACAGAATTACTGTTGTTGTTGTTGCTTTTTCAGCCAATCTGAGAAATGATTATTTCTTAATTTTGCATTAACTTTCAAATAAAATTGACCTTTTAAGATAAAAAGAAAGAAAAATTTAACACGAAGCTGTTACACAGAACGACTGATTAACTGTCAACTAATCTGAGTAATAATGATTTTGCTTCAAATTTATCTCATTTTCTTTTAAAAGATATATCCTATTTTGATGTTAATATTTCAAGTGAAAACAAATAATTAAATATTAAAATGTCATTAGAGTACAATTATACATGCAGTAGTAAAGCACAATATTCATTAAACGTAAAAATGATAAAAATTGCAAAAGTACTGTAGTTTCACTAGTCTTGAAATAACGTTCAAACCCATTTTATTCACATTTCCCTATTTCAGCCATTTCATGAAATGGCTAGAGCAATATTTCAGCCATTTCACGAAATGGCTGAAAATTTTAGCCATTTCATGAAGTGGCTGAGTGAATCAGTCATTTCATGAATTGGCTAAAAATTTCAGTCATTTCATGAAATGGCTGATTTCACAGATTGGCTGTAACATATACAAACACTAAAAAAACAAATACATAGTTGAACATTTACCGAATCCTTTATCGTGAGCTGAACGAGGGGATTTAATGTCTTAACTCGTTTATTCTCGAAAGAGAAAGTGTTTGTGTTGGGTCATTTTCAACAACATGAAGTAAAATGTTTGTATAAAACTCTACAGTTATAAACGTTGAGTTATATACCGAGATTTAATTTTGGTCTGGCTTTTGAATTGAAATCAGAATTCGCTGTTCTTGTCTTTCATGGAATCGTCGTGAGATATATATCATATCAGTCAACGTGTTTCCTGTCTGATTGTTTTCATGTGTTCTTGGTTAATTGGTTTCGGGGTTGTTTTTTTTTGTTTTTTTTTTGTTTTTTTTTTTTTTGGTTTTTTTTGTGTTTTTTTTTTCTTTTTTTATGCAAAAAGTGCAAAATTTAATGATAAGTGGCCGATTAGAAGTTTTGGGTAGTATACATTAAGATGAAAATTTCGTACATTTTGTACATTGATTTTTGTGTTCCTCCGATGAAGATTAAAAGTACATTCAATTTCTTTCTGGAAATATCATGTTCATTAGCGGGAAACCCCAAACATTCTCGAATAATTAGATGTCTGAATATGGGCTCCTAATCTAATTTTAACTAAGATACGCCACGGACTGGTCAACTAATCAAATTCTTAGTAAATTAATAAAAAACAAATATGATGCTGTATGTTTGTATCCTATTTGTGTCTGGCTTAGTTTTAACCTCTTCCTTATCAAGACCTTGTTTTGAAGTTTCTGATGAAAAATGCTTGTGTAAACTTGGAGAAAAAGAAAAAAATGCTGATGTTTGGCATTTCTCCTTTTGTCTCAATATGTTGTATGCTATATTGTACACGAGTTCATTCTTAATATCATCCATTTTGTCGTTTGTAGCCACCATATTTGTCTTTTGAGGAAGGTTTTCGAGGCCATATATTACGAGACATGTGTATTTACCTTATTTCAGTCATTTCTATTCAATACAAATAAAAAGCCGAAGTCCGCTTAATTGGCCTTTAAACATTTTGAGACTATCATTTTTCTAGATGACCATGCGTTTCTGTACAGTCTGAAATGCATCCATGCTTCTGGTTTTTTTTTTTTTTTTTTTTTTTTTTTTTTTTTGTTTTGTTTTTTTTCCCCAGTTAATTTGGGCCAAAATGAATGCTTAAATAACAATAACAAACTGGATCCTGATAAGCATGCCTGTGTACGCAAGCTGATCAGGTTCAATGTTGGTGTCAAATTCTAGTTGCCAAAAGGGACTTTTTTCAATATTCCTGTTAATGCATAGCCTAAACGTAATTAATCATTTCCTAAATAGCAATGTTTTATAGTTGTCTTATTTAACACCTGCTGTGGACCACAAAATGGATGTTGATAAATATCAGATCTGTGTGTAGCATAGCATGGAAATCATTGAGGCAAAAGAAGAAAATGCTGATTATCAGCATTTTCTTTCTCTAGCACCAATGTTTTCTCCAAGTCTTTTCTATGTGGGGTCTGGGGACGTCAAAACCAAGTCTTGTTTAAGATATGGTTGAGGAGGTAGTCACGAACATAGAAGTTTCAAGACAAGCAAATGCCATTATTTGTTTGTACATTTTCCTTTTAAGCAACTTCAAAAAGGAGTTTAGAATATTTCACAGATATTGAAGATTACGGTAGTATCTGACAATTGTGATGAGAAATCGTGCTAAAAATATTAGACGATCAGAGACTTGGTAATCTTCAGAACTTTCACCCTTTCCCAAACACGCTAAATTCTAGAAGTTTTGTATTGAAATCTGTCACAGAAGGCTTAAAGCTACTATTTCCCAGATTTGGACCCAAAAATTGTCAAATACAAACGAAATGTACACTTTTTAAGCTTTATATGACCTGATTAAATGATTACGACAAACTATTGAAGCAACTACTCGTTTTTTCGCAATTTGATACCAAATTCATGAAGCGATGTCGAAAGTATGTCAAAACAGTAGGACATGCGACTTTCTTAAATGACGTCACAACATACATGATGACGTCATATTGAAATTCAAGTATGAATCTCGTTTGAATCATGGTCCGCGCTGTATGCGCATGCGCAACAATTTAAAAATAATTCTAACCCCCATCTGAGACGGGGTTGAATTTAGGTTTGGATTCTCCCTAAATTCAGCTATCTGTCTTGTAATTCCGGCTCATTCTCTGTCTGAATCGCATATTATTAACCATCCCGAGGTAGTCAACACAAAAGTTTTGCATATTTTTCTCAAAAAAATTCATTTTTTTTTGCAATTAGACCATCTGTTACCGTCGCCCTTTAAACCATGCAATGTTAGGTACTATAAAAATATTTTTTTTACATTATAGCACATATAATTACGAAAGAAAAAGTGAAATAAGTATTTATCAGCATTTTCATAGATCTTTCTTTTGATACTTTCTTTTGTCTATCTACTTAGGACGAGTAAATAAATGCTTGTCGGAAATGGGTTTACCCTTTCAAAAATAAGACCTGGATTTGATGTCACTAAGAGAAAAGGCTTAGGAAAACATTGAGGCAAAAGAATAAAATGCTGATTATCAGCATTTTCTCCTTTTGTCTCAATATTTTCTTGCCATAATATGCACGTTTACCTCTTTTGATATCAGTTATTTTGTTGTCTGCAATTTCTTTCAAATGGATTGGTCAAAGATTTTGCCGTCTTGCATGTAATGGGTTGATGCGTGTTGCGAATGTAAATAACGCAAATCTTAGATAGAAATTACAGGCTTATCCATTTTGAACTGCCGTAAATTCTTAAGCACGGTTTCCAGATATAGTCTAATTATACGGAACTAAAGGCTTGCTTTAAAAGTACAGTAATCAAGAGACTTTCGAGACTTTATTGGAGACATGTAAATTGAATGGGCGTGTTATCAAAGTGCATCGGATAATATAAACTCTATACCAGAGAAGACGTCTTTAAGATTTTAGATTTAAAAACCGTTGAAAACAAAGAAGAATTGGCTGATGATCAGCATTTTCTTCTTAACTACAAAGGCACTTTTTGCTTGAAATTGTCAATAATTGTAAGTGTCTGATTTCAGCAAATATTTGTGTCGTCTACAAAAGCTGAAGAATTTGGACAGTCTTGAATTCTATTTTTTGAAACAATTAAGATGCTTTCGGCGTCTTTGGTTCTAGCTCCAATTTACTCATAGATAAATGTTAACGGGTACCAAAACAAAAGGATACGAAAAAGGATTTTAATGCGGGTATCATGAAATTATATGGTGATGTATTTGGATATCCTAAATGTTTGTGAGTTTCAGCAACCATTAAGGTCGTTCAAATTCCTTCTTGAATTGGACAAATTAAAGCTATTTCCAAAACTTTGACATATTTTTTGATAGCCCTACCGGATAAAAAGCACGTCAACATGCTTTACAAATCAAAGGACTGTTTCTTGAAGTATGTCACTCTATTGTCTTTCAATCCTTTTGTTTTGGCTGGATAATGCCAAATACTAACGTTACGCTATAAAATTGAACTATTTACAAAAGTGTGGCATCGATTACTGCATCAATGTTTGTATTTGGAAATCAATCAATATGAGCGATAAACTCTGCTGTTGAGAGTACCCAGATTGATGGTCCACAAGTAATATTTCTATAGGCCCTATTCGTTACGACGACGACATGGCAATTAGAACAAATGTAAAATGTACCCCCCCGTATTCTACGAAAGCGGGATAAGTATATAAACGCCATGTGTGTCTGACAAAAACCAGCAGAATATCGGAGTCATCCTGATTAATGAAACAAGTGATGTATAGATAACAAGACCGCGATAATGACGATTGTAGATAATCGTATTTGATGGCGGGAAATTGACATTTGTACCATGTGGTTAGTGTATTGATGACTTCTGGCGTTTGGCGGCTACTGACCCTCATAATAAAACTTGGCCTTCGTGGTAATATTTTAAACATATTAAGAGCTATGTATTTAGATGTCAAATCAAAAGTTAAATATCAACATGATTTAAGTGAAAGTTTCGAATGTTCATTAGGTGTCAGACAAGGTGAGTGTTTATCTCCCTTTCTGTTTGCAATGTTTCTTAATGACATAGAAGACATTTTTATGAAAAGGGGTCTTTCAGGTATTGATGTATGTACTCTAAAACTATTTTTGATTCTTTACGCAGATGACATTGTTATTTTTGCTAATTCAGCTGAAGAGTTGCAAGAGAGTCTTAGTTCTGTACATGAATATTGCATGCGCTGGAAGTTGAAGATAAATACATCCAAAACAAAAGTTGTTATCTTTAGAAAAGCGGGCAATTTACCTAGAAATTTGAAATTTAATTATGGCGAGGATGAATTAGAGATTGTTAACAAGTTTACATACTTGGGACTTGTATTTACTACAGGAGGATCTTTTTCTGAAGCACAAAAAACTTTATCAGGTCAAGCGTTAAAAGCTATTTATAGCATGAACAAACAATTGTCCAAATTCACAAACCTAGATGTAAGCCATCGGCTCGAATTATTTGATAAACTGATAACCCCGATTTTGAATTATGTTAGTGAGGTATGGGGTTTCAATAATGGAATTGACGTGGAGCAAATTCATATTAAATATTGTAAAACATTATTAAAGGTTAAAAAATCAACTCAAAACGATTTTATTTATGGTGAGCTTGGTCGTTTACCTTTACACAATTTAAGAATCGTCAACATAGTAAGATATTGGCTGAAAATAATACACTCAAACGACACTAAATATATAAAACAAGTTTATTTGTTACTCAAGAATGATATTGAGAGGAATGTTAACATAGTAAATTGGTGTTCTTTATTGAGAAACATATTATTTAATCTTGGTTTTGGAGAAGCCTGGCTAACACAAGGTGTAGGTAATGCAAAACAGTTTCTTTCTCTTGTAAAGCTGAGAGTAAGAGACCAATTCATTCAAAACTGGCAAGCTCGTATAAACGATTCAAGTAGAGCGTTGTTTTACAAGTCAATTGCATCGTTCGGTTTTCATGAATACTTAGATACACTTAAAGTAAATAAATATCGCGAAGCATTAGCACGTTTTCGTTTATCTTCACACAGACTGGCAATCGAGACCGGCAGATGGGCTAAGCCAATATCTAAACCAATTATTGAAAGAAAATGTTTTCATTGTGATATACTGGAGGACGAGTTTCATTTTATCATGGAATGTCCATTGTACTCAGAACTTAGACAAAAATTATTGAGTCGTTATTATAGGGAAAGGCCAAACATGTTTAAGTTTATTCAACTGATGAACACGAATAATAAGAAAGAACTAATAAATTTAAGCGCGTTCATTGATAAAGCAAATTGTAAAAGAGATTCTATTTTATTTGATAATACTTAAATAACATGTAAACCGATTGATAGATATTGCATCTTAGATTTGAATGAAGACAAATGAGAATTTGCACCTGTCTATGTGTAAAACGTTTTGTAAGAAAAACAAGTATTATATTTGCAATTTGTGAGTATGCATGTCATGGTCAAAGGTGATTATGATTATATGCGAGATATATAGGCCTAGTTCAAATTATCATTAATTCATATGTTGTATTATCATAGTCAAAACGTGTTATATACGTTAATTATTAAAGTCATAAAATCATTTATGATTATAAAAATTCTTGTCTAACTTTATACTAAGGTAGCTTGAAATTGTATGTTAATTGAAATGTAAACTGTGCTAGCATGTATAACGTGTCAATTTAACCAGTTATGACGTGTTATCACAGATGCACCTGTGGCTACTCTTGTATTTTCGTTTCGTACAAGGGTGACCAATACGGGGATCTGTTGAATGAAGTATTTGTAACATGCACCGATACATACATACGAATCTTGTGGTAAACATATATATCATGTTTCCTTTGGTTTGTCAGATCATATCTCATCTCGCAAAACAAAGGAGAACATTGATTTCTATATTTTGTGTCTGACAAAATTATTTATCGTAAAATTAGATTTTGGTCATCTTCAATGTTACATGTCACATGATGTTCCCTTTGATTTGTTAGATAATATCTGATCAGATCATATCTCTCAAATCTATTGGGTACATATAATCTAAATTCTATACTTCTTACCAGCAACATTATTATCATAAGCAGCATTTGTACCTTGCTTGAGGTAGAAATACCAACTAGTCGCTTGCCTTTGTATATATACGAATACTTGCTTCTTTCTTTGTTGCTTTGTTTTTTTGTTTTCTTTGCACTCGTATTATAATGATATGCTCACTATGCTCACTGTTGCACTGTTGCACCATATACAATTGTATGCCACATGGGTCTATGACCTTCTGGAATATTTGAATAAAACTTGAAACATATTGTGTTGTCAATATGGGATAATAACTCACCGCGTCTACAGAAGGGACATTCGCGTACAATTAGATTTCCTCATTACTTCGAAATGGTATGGGTTTCAGGTGAACATAAAAATAGATCTATACACAAATACAGACTTCGAAAAAGTTACAATATTTGCCAATCTATCTATTAGAACAAGCGTTCTCATCTCATGTGCATAATTGTGCAAAGTTTCAAAGTAATGGTCCCTATAATAAGAAACATAAACTTGAAGTTATTAAAGATAGAATTTATGTATAGTATTCATATATACAAAAGAGGCTTTACTGAGAGAATGATAATCAGTTTGTTAGATACGTGATTTCTATGTGAGTGTCAATCGCCAGTTGAACAGCAGCCATCTTAAACTTGCTATCACTTATCTTGTCGCTTCTTGTTTAATTATCATAAAGTTTCGGGTTATTTATACAACTAAATATTTGTTTGATACATGTATATTTCACTTTATTAAGTGGCATTGTTTTATCATAGTAGAACAATTAGCTATTAGAAAATTAGTTATATAGTGCGAATAAAATGTTTTAGAAATGCGTCACGAAATCTGTTTATTCTTGCTGGAAGGCTATAGACACTCTCAATAGTTTACAATAAAGCAGTATATTCCATTCTAATGATGGTAACAACAAATCATTTAGTAACACTCTGTACTCTTTTACTCAATTCAAATCAGTCTTTTGGGAAAAATATCAAGAACATGTAGCAAAATACAAAAACAAAAGTTTCCATAATAACAATTTCAAGTAGCTATAAAGAATCACCAAAGTGTCCATAACAAGTCGTGGCCTTCATTACAAATTGTTGTTATCCAAAATGTACTGTCAATGTCCTCCGATGTACAATAACATCACAGCCCGTATTGATTACAAGTCTTGCTATCATGAACCAAGTAGAATGGGGGTAATCTAATTTCTACATCTGGTTGAATTTTACGCCATATAAAAACAACATTGACCGAACGTCAACGAATTCCTGGAAGGTAACTCGGATGGGATGTTCTGAAATTATTCTCAGCAGAGTCTGAAACGATTGATAAACATTTGATTTGTTCAAGTGTCAACGCCATTTGTACCAAAGATAAGTTTCATCTAAAATAAAATAAATTATAAATTCAATACTTGCATCCGAAACATTCTCAGAGACATTTCTTTACATCCAAATGTTTCAAATGAATTTAATTGGTAGGATATGCAGGGATAGTTTTGAAACGGGCCATTAAGCTATTTGGGCCTTTCTTCTGAGAAATGACCCAGTGAAATTTCAACATATGAGTCAAAATGGCCCACAAATATTCTTCAGTGCTGAAATTTACATCTTTTCCTTACCAAATATAAGATGAAATTCAGACAATCTTTAGCACTTGGAGTTCAATTTACTGATTGCCATCCAAATTGACTAGCTAGAGCTGTCACTGGATGGCCAATGAGAAAAAA
Source organism: Fragum sueziense (assembly GCA_963680895.1). Taxonomy (NCBI): domain Eukaryota; kingdom Metazoa; phylum Mollusca; class Bivalvia; order Cardiida; family Cardiidae; genus Fragum; species Fragum sueziense. The sequence continues at coordinate 12,239,254 of OY804596.1, forward strand.
AGACTGTGTCATAAGTCAGAATACATGGTGTATCACGGCTTATGAATCAGGTTTGTTCTACAGGTGGGCTTATGGCTCACCAGACAATGTTTCCAAATCAATCACAGATATGTAAATAGAACTTAATCTAGCTGATTTGACTAGCTGCACTTTATAACCTTTACGATAGATCTAGTTCACTTCACGTTTGACTATATTTTGCGCTGAGTTTTATTCTAAATGATGAATGAAATGTTCCATTTGAATAATGTAATTGAAAGATTGCGTGCGAGTATTTTCTGTAGAGTCGTTTTCTTTTTCTTATTTACACAGTATGTTCATATTCACAAGGAGAAAAGGGTACTCCGAACACAGCACAATGGTACACTCATACATGTATTTCGATAATTTTGTGTTCATGAAAAAGAGAAAATAGATAAAAACGTTTTAAAAAGATTATTCATTGAAACATACAGAAAAGCTGTTTGTCTGATAGATAAATACAGTATATTACTATCTATTGGATAAAAATCTAATTGTTGTAAAAAGTCGAATATATTTAGATACCAATCTATCAATAGAAAACAAAGTGTTTCAGAATTTTATGCATGGAAAAAGTGTAACGAAAATGCAACTCCCTTGGGCAAGTTTAAAAAAATGTGACCATTCACTTTTTACATGCCTCGGCTTTTACAGAGAAACATATTCTACCCAATCAAAGGTGAAAAGATGTGTTATTGTGTCTTTATACTGGGTACCAAGTTTAAAGAAAATCGTTTCACAAATAAAAAAGATATGACATTAAAACATGTCAAAAATGTCAGGAGTGAAACGCTTTTTGTGTGACACTTAACACCAGGTTTCTAAGCTATGGTAAATAAAAGACAGTAACAGGATACTACAATAAGCAATTGTAATTCATAAAACAACATGTGCACCATCATCTTAAAATTACATTTTCATCTTATCTTCACTGGTTTAGGATGTGGAGCCTGTTTTATACATGTACAATAACCCTCTGAATTTGGTGTCAGGAGTGAAACACTTTTATTTTTTAAAATGTATTCTCATTTTTGTCTATTCAGCCAGAAATCTACCACTCATTTTTTACGAAGCCATCAACCTTGCGGGCATTCTGCACTCTAGTATTTAGTGATTCATGGGTAACACTTTCTTATATTGTGCAATATATATGCTGTCAGGAGTGAAACGGTTTTTTGTTGTCATTTTGCAAGATTATGCACACAACATTAGCTGAAAGTTAGTGAACATGAATTTTAAATATAATTTTGGCACTGCTTAACCATTTAGAATAGCTTTTAGCCATCCTAATTAAGAAATCTGGGTGGTATTCTGTAAAAATGGCAGTTATTCTTAAAATTCAAATGTCACACTTTGGTCACATTTTTTTAAACCTGCCCCCTTGCGAAATTGGTACTCTAAATCCGAATAACGCTGAAAGATTTCAATCATTAGAAAAACTCTCCCGAGTTAATTAGGTTGATTCAGAGCTTCATGAATAGTGTTTCATGTACTGCAACTTGATAGAAAACACCAATTTTGTGTAGCGAATGTTATATAAAAACAAATTACGTCCAAAGAACATCCACTTTATGACATAAATACATATGTGACCCGTCGCGCTAAAAGGGACCTTATCGGGTGTGTGAAAAATATCGATCCTAGTCAGTCTGCGCAGTCCGCGCAGCCAGACTAGGGCCGACACTTTTCACTTTTATGTAATTTTCTAAACCCGGAATGTTTTCCCTATCTCACTATATGTTCATTTTTCGCATACGGGATCTGATTGACCTGTGATGAGTCTGACAAGTTTGTCAAAATTTGGATTTTGGGTAATCGGATAAGGTATATTATACAGATTTATTCATATTTGCTCATAAATTATATTCAACAACGATACTTCATGTGGCATGTTCCTTGCACAATCTAAAGATACTGTCACAAAGAATAATATTCCTTATCTCCAAACTTCATTTTTCTGCAGCATAGTCATGATGTGTGCAAACCGAAAAAGCTAATTCTAACAATTCGTGCCTTATATCTTTATATATCTTACTCTGTAAATTAAGAATCTTTTATTCTTATGCACGAAAATAAAAAAAGCGATAGAATTGATGTGCTACATACACCTTTGTAAGTATATTGGTTACGTGCTAGTTACGTACTAGTGACGGTATACAAGTACAAAATTAATGGTACAGTGAATATACACGTATGCACTGTGCTTCATGCAAGAACGAACGTCTGTTAGAAGGCTTGATACGTAAACCTTTTGAAATAAGCCCTTTCTGTAGCAGCAATACCATCATCATAAATATGAACGACTTGCACAATATTATGATTGGAATCACGGACGCAATTCCATTATGTGAACTTTATGTCACTTTAGATGAGAAACATCGTCTCTCCAGGGTATGTTCGTACATAAAAGCCAAATATCGTTGCTAATGCTTCTTAACAAAAACCTCATAACTTCAGTTTAATACAAGCTGCAGTTACGAGGTATTTGTAGAAAAGCGACGATATGGTGTGACAGAAAGGTCCACACTCACATAGATAAGAAACTACAGACTCTAGACTTACAGGAAACGAATTATCAACGGTCACCAAATTTGAAGAGGTTTTTGACAATGTGTCATTTATGTTAAAAACAATTTTGCGATAAGAAACATAATGTCTGCAGTCGAAGAAAGATCGAGACATGTCAGATGGGGATGTGTGTTGAGTCTTTGTCAATCAAATGATGTTTTGACGTCCCTTTAACCCATTACCAAACAGCAAAATTTTGGACAAGTCCAAATTCAAAGATGATGCAGACGGCAATTTCAAGTGAATGAAATTTTATGTTTTTTGTCCTTTTACGTGGAAAACATTGTGGGAAATGAAGAAATTGCTTGTGGAAAACGTTGTGGGAAATGAAGAAATTGCTTGTCACAAGCATTTTTTTCATTTTCCACGATGTTTTCCAAAGCCATTTTCTTGTGGGGAGTCAAAAGGAGTCACTGTGTGGTAATGGGTTAAAGGAAATGTTTTGAAATCAGACGGGTTTTCTTTTCACCTTTAATATTTTTAGTGTTATAGTGTACATAGCGTCATACTTACGCGTCATTCAATTGTTACGCTTTTTATCCACCATAGGTATTGAAATTAGAGCTTGGAGAAGGATTTAAGTTGTGTAAGATGTGATAGTCTATAACCTATATGTGTATGTTTATTTAGACTCAGAATTTCTAGACAAGCAAAATGTTACATATTGGTAACGGCTGATTCTTTTAGACATATTTGTATTCTATAGTAAGTAATGTTTTTTTATGTCACACTCTGATAGTTGAATTAAATTTTCTTTTATATATATATATATATTTTGAATGTTTTCCTGTCCCCATTTTCAAAGCAAAAGAAAATCTCAAGAAAAATGGCAACCATATTATTTCAGAGCGTCTTTGAACTAAAGCACACTGAAATATCTTTGAAAAATGATGATGCATAAAAGCTATCAAACTATTTTTGGCAGCAAATAACTTGAGTTTCTACTGAAGAGAACCCTGTTACAATTTGAATTATTTTCTCATTTCAATTGGTGAAGTAACTCACTGCTTATCATATTGTCTAGAAAGTGTCAGGGGTGGTGGTCCTCCGAGGCAAATTCATATTCGTATTTTCTCTCCTTTCCACGACTTAAGATCTTTTCATGTCAATAAGATTGAGCCGGGATCTGGGAATAGGTCCTCATTTGAGACCAACATGGATCCAGATCAGTCTGTGCCTGGGATTAGAACCCATGCTGCATAAAGATTCTTCAAGACCTGTAGCAATTGTTTGTAAAAAATGGATTCTTACTAAACTGAGTTCAATCACAGGCTGACCTTGAAGCTAGGGTTTTTACATTACTCTGAGGGTCATTTTCCAGATCCTGATTCTTCAATATTTTTGTTTCATTTGATTGAAGATATGGACGGAAAGCATGGCAATATCACCAGATGCACTTTTATGTTAAGGTAAAAGGGATTTTTGAACAAAACTTGATTAAATTACAGAAAAGTACATGACAAATACCTACATGTGGGATGTGTAAATGCCGTTGTTTGTCTTTGATGTATACCAACCTTTCAGAAATGCCACATTCAGCATGGTTCCGGTTATACATGTATAAATTACAATTTAACTAAGGTAACGCTGGTTATCAAAAATATTCTTTACGCTCATTTTTTCCGACCGACAGAATGTATTAGTTTCAGTCTTTTGACATTCCATTTGGCATCTGGCATGCCTTTCAATCTTGGCCTGATATAATGATATCGTCTACAGAACGGTTAACTGAGACAGGACCGAAAACGTCATATAATTATATTAGTGAACCGTGTTTGACAAGGTTAAGTAAAAAACTTGATTTTTGAATAGACGACTCATTGATTCCTTTCTCAATTACCAATTGTCAATAACCATGACAGTAGTTACGAATTTAATCTTTTTTATATTATAAGTTTTTTTCTGACCGCTTGTAAGTGACAAGTCAAATATATTCGCAAAATGTTGGTTTTGAAAGAAGGTCAGTAGTGCGAATAACTGAAATCTGAACGCCAACGACATCCGTTTTCGATATTGATAACCCTAATGAACTATACTAAATAAAAAAAAGAAACTTTTGCAAAGTACGTGTAAGTAAGTTATTCAAGGGTACCACTAGAGGTACTCAAATATAAATGTAGTAGCTTTTTTAACTCGTTTTGTTTGCAAAATCGGTCAATTAATCCCCGTATTTATAATAGCTCGATGTGATTATTCAACGTAAAATTCGACTATCGCGTGAACGTAAGGGATATCTTCATTCAACATTTGTGAAAGTTTCTCTTTTTTTAGCTCAGTATAGATCGCTCAAAACTGTGCTTCCTGGAAGTGTGAAAACAATTGAAACTCTGCCAGACTAATGTTTGTGAGACTTAAATAATGAGTTTAAAATAAAGGGCAAATTTTATTGACACACCTACACACTCTAAATTTAATGATTGCTTTCTCATTTCTGTGAGAATAAGCAAGGTATCTTAGCAATAGATTGAATTATTGTAGTAAAACAAAAACGAAGATTTGCTCTTAACATTTGTAAATGCGTCGCATCACATCACGATTGGACGGAATTGTTGAAAGGAAGAATACCTGTAGCAATGTGGCTATGTGATCATTTCGGAACTATAAATAACCCTTTAATAAACGGCAAATTCCTTGACAGTTCAAATTTTCCGATAGCTGTTGCATACGACATAATAGATGTCGATCAAGATATCATTTCGGTACAAAGTAGCACGGAATAAAACTGGATTTCAGCATTTTCATCTTTTGTCTCATTTATTTATTCTTTATTTATTTATTCTTTCTTCACCAAAGCTTCTTCGCATTGGGACATCACTCAGAAATAACAGACCGAATATCATTTAAACCTTCATCGTATTACTTGTTATAATTTTTCACTGCTGATAAGTTAAAGAGAAAACTTTTAAAAAAAATTGTATTGAATGTACTCTATGGCCTACAAATATATTAAATAACTATTATAAGAAGTATCTTTTTTGCTAGAATCATTGAATAAAAAGCATGTAATCGCTTTTCAACAAAAACTTCGTAACTACAGCTTAAAACAAGCTGCAGTTACGAGCTTGTAGTTGAAAAGCATCGATGTACTGATATCCGACATCCACAATTTATCGTGTTACCCTCCTGCGTCACTGTATAGAGAATTACGCTTGATTCTCGCACTATCGACGCTCTCTCACTCAGTATTTAAGAAGGCTCCGGGTCCCTATTGGCACCAAAGATATTCAGTGGACTACGTTTATCCTGCAGAAATATATTAGGTATTTAGTTCCTCTTATTGACACGGTAAGTTGAACATTTTTTAAGTGATTTGATACCTATCTCCTTCTAAAAATTTAAACTGGATGTGATTTTAAACATATCATCATTTTTCATTCAGTATAAAAGAAGGCAGTGTTTGCCCTGTTGACATCGACGTAATAAAAATTGATACTACGTCTATAATTTTGTTCTAAAATATAATGCAACATTGCAAACTTTATCATGAATCTTTCATCTGAGATTATAGTATTAAACTTAACTTATTCACTTTTCTTTCAAAACCTCAAAAGCTTAAAACAAGGTGCAGTTAGTGACTTACGAGGTTTTGAAGAAAAGTGATGATTTCTTGATTAACTTCGACGCACAAAAAACATTTGAAGTATACTGTGGGCGAAATGTAACAGTGATGTTTCTTACACGCGATAAATCTATTTAAACCTATTTGACTTGAGACAACACGTCTGAAAATCATGCTACACACTTATGTTACAACATCTGCAATAATTCTGTTTTGATCAATCTTACCTCAGTTTTTAAAAATTTATATAAACAGATTGATAGATCAATTTGCCCAACACTGGCACAGTCATTGTAACGAAACAAGTAAATAGATTTATTATTCGAGTTTTAAACTAACAAACAATCATCAGAAACCTACTTAGATGTTATTGATATAGTTAAGTTTACGAAAAGTTAATTGTCATTAAGAAACTCATCTCCTTCTTTGGTGGTAGAGAAAGGGTCGTCATCTAAATATTGTTGAGATCTTAGATAATGTCTTTATTCTGTTGTAGAATGTGAGTTTCATTTTCTGTTAATTTGTTCGTTGTATGGGGAATGACGCACTAAGTTTATCAGCAAAAAATTCTATTAGACACCCTCACGGTGGGTAACCCATGTGACTTTTGGGAAGCTTTAACACCGAAAAATCGTCCGCTTCAAGGTATGTTTTGTTTAATTTCTCAGCTTATACTCTATTGATTTTGATGAGATAAAGTGCACGGAAAGGGCATTTGAGAGGGCTATTCCCGGCTCTAACTCACTCTGCTCCAAATCTAGTGGTTTCTTCAAACATTCAAGCCAAAATGTTTTGGTAAGTGCAAAACGAAAGTTGGAAGCGTTCACATGCACTGAAGAAAACTTTCGCTTGAATGTTTGAAGAAACCACGGGATTCGGAGCAGAGTGAGTTACAGACGGGAATAGCCCTCTCACAAGCGCGTTCCGTGCACTTTAATTCGTTAAAATCAACAGAATATATGCTGAGAAATTAAAAAAACATACCTTGAAGCGGACGATTTTGTCGGTGTTAACGCTTCCCAAAAGTCACTTGGGATCCACCGTGACCCTTACATACAGCAATTTTATATTTTGATGACAAACAAAAACATAGCAATGATATGCAAACTTGCAATGTATATTTGTATGCTATGAAAATATGGCAATTTCAAATGTCTCTCAAGCAAACTCATGGCAGCAGTGTGTGCGTGAACATGTTATTTGTACAAGAGGGTCATTTTCAAAAAGTATGCATTTTTTCAATGGCGGTAAAGAAGAAAAATGAACAATTTAATTTCATTTTTATCTTTACTTTATTTGTTGCTTAAGACCATTAAGCTTAATTTTCAAATATTTAACAGATGAAAATCAAGCAATTTTTTTAAGAAAATAGATCAAAACGACCATACTATACATCTTGATGATATGCATTCATATCTAGAAGCTGAACAGTGATATAATATTCTTTTAGATATTGACATCCCCAGATGACAAAATTTCCAAAATTAATCTCATAAGCAAAAAAACGTTCTTTTAAAGATGTCAGTAGTGTTACTGTTTTTCACTAAACCCTTGTTTTGTAATGATTTTGTACAATTTAATCCTACAAAGCGTTATATCATTTCTTCAGAAAAGTATTGAGATACATTGCCATCACAAAGGAAGTACCTTCTAATAATGATTTCTTAAAATACTGTTTTGAGCAATATAGTCAATGGTGTTATCAAACCCGCTATTTTTGTTATATTCATGTTGTAATTTGTATATCTTCAAAATGTTTCTTTGTTGCATGCGTTCCTAAAACAGTTTCCTTTAAATATCACATACACATTATCTATTCCCAATGTATCAAAAGCAATTGTGTTACATTTTATGGTTACGCCACTGACGGTAACACCACTGGTGTATTTGGATTTTATCCAGCGATACTAAGAATAATAAAAGATCCCTTTTAATTTGATGACTTCATAGACCAGGATTTACATGACGTTCAAACGGTCCAAAGCCTAAAAATCGCATTCAAATTCAACATTTTTGTATCCTTGAAAACGGAGAAACACCGAAGACATGATAAAAATGTACGATGTCAATCTTATCTATTGTTTTGCTCCAGGAAACAGCAGTTACTAGCGTTAGATCGGCTACTGTCGCATGTTTTTACAGAAGTGTCGTTTGAGGGAGCAGTAATTATTTTTTCAAATTTATTTTTCTATAAGATAGTACCATAGCAAAACGTGTTATGGTAACGCCACTGAAGCGACGCATGATACAACAAATTCCTAGCTCATAAATCTCATATTTCTTCCTATTTAGTCTCATTGGATACTGTTGTTACTTAATTTTGGCTCATTGAATCTAGATATGTAATTTTCATACGAAAACAAGGAGTAATTTTTCTGTCAAAGGTACGGCGAAATCACAAGCACTTTTTTGTGAATTTTACAGACTTATGAGCACTAATATTACTTTATCAGAAAAATTATGCTATTTTACTATGGATATTTATTCTAAGGCTAACAGTTACTATGTATACGAAAAGCGGCGAGACACAAAGCTCAAAAGTAGCATTTTCATGTAGCATGAACAGAAAAGTGCACACTTTTTGAAAAGGACTCATGTATATTTTGTAAACAGGCCGGTGGCCAATGTACCAGAAATACACTGCTCTTTTGTCGAAATGTGAATTATTCACCGACGCTTAATATATGTAAATGTGTATCGGCCTTTTCGCCAGGGCCCCATTTATGAGATGGTGCCTGGACTTCCATGGTGTTAGGTATTGAGATCTTCATTAAAGCAATTTCGTTTCTGAACTACGTTTATGAAGAAAATATTGTGGGAAACAGACATCGTGAAAATAATCACGATGTGGCTTATCAGCTTGAAATCTTGAAAATAGTTCCACTTTTATCCATAAATGAATATATTAGGCCAATAAGTATTGTGGGCAAAAATATACTAACCCAAAGAGCCAACGCAACACGAACTTTTATTGAAAATGTAAATTCGTTAATATTGACTTCAATTTGACTGCTGACCATTATGAGATAACCAGGAAAAAACAAATGGGTCTAAATCGATTCCGTTACGCAAATAACGCTACAAACGTAATGCAGGGGTGTGTTTAAAAAATAAAACAAAGATCAGTATCTCGTGTGCCCCCCTGTAGCATTGAACACATCACAACATCTCTTTGACATCGAACTTAAGTAACGTCGACAAACGTTTATAGGAATATTCTTTCACTCTTGAATTAATGTTTGCCCCCATTTGACGCAAGATCTGTGGTTGGACTGGGCGTTGACGTAAACGCGTGTCAAGCAGGTTCCATATTTGCTCAGGTGGTCAGATTACAACTTTTGGGCGTCGCACCACTGGAGACAGACTCATGTGTGTATATGTAGTAAATTAGGACCCACATAAGTCCGTCGAGTTCGGAACCCATGTTTACGTAACCTGTTACGTGTCTGTGCACTTATACGGCGACCGTGGTTCCCAGCAGTTGCAGCAACCTTTTGTTGCTAGCCGAAAGCGGTCTCTGCGATTTTGGGTTCTCAACCTATTGTACTGTACCTTGGTAGTTACATGGATTCTGAAGGCTCTTGGCATGTCATATACGTGGGTCATCCAATAAATAATGAGACTGTTCCTGTAGCAGAAATACCTTGACTTATATGCTTTCAAAGTCCCTATATTCCTTCAATAAAAGATTTTCCTATTTTAATGACAGAATTCAATCAATGGGAAAGTCTTCTAATTTCATTTGCTAGGCAACCAAAGTTAATGTGCCACATAAGCCTGGCCACGTCTACTTCCAATGCATTTAAATCCTCAAAGGCACATGTCGCAATGATTCTTTTCACTTAGAACAATGATCAAAGTATAGGAACTTATATGCACAGAAAATTTTGAGATTGTACTAAATTGTTCCTATTAAGGAACGTCAAAAGAATAAGAAGAATAATAATAAATTTATTTTGCACATTTCTACCCATTTCGGGTTAAAGGCACCCTACCTGTCTTTTGACGTCATGCAGAACAAAAGTTGTACGTACGTGCAGCTTTGGTCGCTTTTTGTAAAAGACAGATCTCAAGACAGCCGTTAAAACATACAATTATATTCTACATTGATTGCTTTTTCAAATATGAGCAATTTTCAGATGATATACACTGATTTACATAGACAAAACCGTCATTTTTGGATATTATTCTTTATTTTCCGCTTCTGTTTACAGACCAGATCAGGGTTGGTTCTGTACACTAATCCTTTCATCTTTAAACTTTGGAACCCACCAAAAACAGCTGTACATGACAAAGCCTTGTCTAAAATAATTTTTAGTTAGATTTGAGATATCTCCGTCCTGGTATTGCCTTAAAATAACGCAATTTTCGTACATGCACATTTTTGTCAACCGCATGAAACGCGTCCACGTTACAATGGTTTGGGTCACAGGAAGTGACGTCATAAACGTGACGTTATAACATAACAACATTTGGTGCAACTTTTCTATAGCTAATATGTTTGGCCATGTAAGTGCCAAGTTTCATTAAACTCTGTCGGACAGTTTTTGAGATATGACAACAGTCTCACTTATTATTGGATGACCCTCGTACATTACGTCAAACGTCAAAACGAACGTAAGCAAGAAAAGTGAATGACCGTGAAAATAACAAAATATGGAAATATTAACCCAAATGGAATAATAAGTGTTGTTTTGTTTATATAACGCTTGAATGTTGTTTGTTGTTTAGTTGAGAACGTTTCTAACACATTCAGACATGAGTAATGGGTAAGATCAATTGAACATACTGGTTTGCTGAAACTTCCGCTATAGTCATGCTATCGTAGACCCCGCAAAGTCCAATGGGCGCGTTAACAACAGTCAGCCAGGAGCAATCCAATCACCTGCGCCTTTCGGGACAATGCTAAATTGTGGCATTTTTGTCTATCGCCAGACAGATTTTTTTACCTAATCTTATCGGGTTATCTTGCGACTTTCCAAAAATGCACGTGCGCTGCTTTATTACACGCACTGTTGCACGTGCAGTGCGGATTTAGGGGTTTAAACCAAGGACTCTGTGTTCAGTAAAGCATAACAATTCTTACGTTCTTTTTATGCGGACAATAAGATCACTATATAGAATAATGAAATCTGAAGTTTCGTTGTTTTATCATATCTCATTAAAAAGTTACAACAAAAAATTTTGTTGCGTTGGCAGTTTGGGTTAGTATAGTTTTCTTGGAACTTTTAAAAATGCAAAAGATATGAACTATTGAAATTATGTGTTCCTTTAGTCATTTTGAGCTGAACTATTGAAATATTGTGTTCCCTTAATTACTTTGAGCATTGCATATATTTGATATTTGAACCTATAATAACGAAATGGACATTGCCTGTACTTTTTGTGGGAACCAGTAGATTGCATGGTTTTATAATAATGTTCAGATAATGTCGACGTTAACTGCGGTGTACTGTATGTGCAAAATGTGATAAGTTGGGGGGTTGTTGTTGTTGGTGGTGGTGGTGGTGGTGACGACGACGAGTACGACTCTGAAAGCTTAAATCGAGGATATTTAAGTACAAAGTTGGTCATGAACGGAACGTAAATACTAAATAATACATATAAGCTAAGATCTGGAAAAGGGCTCTTAGAGCATTTGAGACAGCCAGGATTCAAGAACAGGATGTGCCTAGATGCAGTCTAACCAGCATGTATGTCACTCTCAAATGGTTGTTGCAGACAATGAGGAAGCTACTGGAGAACAACATGGTTTCTGGTCAGACAGCGTGTATACGCAGGCTGGTCTGGAACCATGTTGTTCTCAAATGCTATAGGAGACATTTTCCAGAACATGGCTCATATAGATCCCTTTCCCAAACAAGACCTGGTTTTGACGTCCATAAAAGAAACTGCCTGGGAAAACATTGAGGCAAAAGAAGAAACTGCTGATAACCAGCAGTTTCTCCTTTTGCCTCAATATTTTCTGCTCTTTGTTCTACACAAATTGCTTCTTCAAAAACATGTATTTTGTTGTCTGTAGCAGCTTTCCAATTGAACCACCCTAAAATTTTGTTGTTTGGAAAAGGGTTAAACATACTATCTGACTTCACATTACGGAGCGAAATAATAATTGACAACTCGCTACGCGTACCATACTAATAATTTCAAAATAAACCTAGTTTTAAAAACAGTGACAAAGTAGATATTTTCTGATAGTGAGCAATACAATATTCAAAATCAGTTATCTCCCGTGCATTCGCAAAATTAAAAAGAAAGTAAAATGGTAAAACAATTTAATTTAAATATGATCTATTTGAGATCTATTTGCTAGAATAGATTCTACCAATTACAACCATTACAGCTCCGGAATCTTAATTTTGTTGAGTATCATTTTTCAAACTCTTCGCCTTACCCGAATTTCTAGGAAACTGATATTAACTCTTTCCCAAATAAGATCTGGATTTGACGTCCTTAAGAGAAAATGCTTGGGAAAACATTTGGACAAAAGAGGAAACTGCTGATAACCAGCAGTTTCTCCCTTTTCCTCAATATTTTCTATGCTATGTTGTCCTCTTCAGAAGCTTTTAAACTTTTAAACTGGAGAACCCTCAAATTTTGTCGTTTGGGAAAGGGTTGAACGAGCGTACACTGCGTTCTCCTCAAATTTATCACTGTTGAGAAGTTCGGAGACACCTTTAAGCTTCAGTGCACATCTAACCACTCATGGATAAATGATCACACCCAGCAGACTAGTGATCCGTCATTGTCATTGTAAATATAGACCATTCTTCGAGACACTTTATCCATTATCAAATGAATCTTGTGCAAGATGTGTACTTTTTTTATTTCCAAGTATACTCGGTCATCAGCAACATTTATTCTTTCATTCGCCAACATTCACACAAACATTTAAGACATTCCATCCATCATTATATGAAAAACACTTTGAGAGAATTCGGGAGTCATCCTTGACAACGATAATTGGCGATGGTATGTTTTTGTCAATTTCCGGACATCATTCGTGGCAACTGAAATTGACGAGAGATATTCCCGTCAGTTTCCGTCGATTCGGATTACATCCGAAGTTGCATGAAGTGTTTGGTACCTAATGATGGCTAGGATGTTTTAAGTCATGAATACATGGTTACAGAGAACTAAATTAGAAGTGTCTTAAAGTTAACATTTAATGATAATATTATTTTATTCCATTTTAAATGTAAATTCTAATGGGTATTTTTACTGTTCAGAAACCCCGAAGACACAGAAACTATATTGTAATCTTCTTTAGGACTCTAAAACAATGTAATATAAATGGCAAAGCGCATATACATACCCTTAGGGATTTCTTTGTCGTGAGGTATTCATTAGCACCAAATAGCCAGATGCGAAATTTGAAAAGTTCAAATAATTCCTAAACTGTGTTACATATCCATTCCAAATACAAACATAAGCATTTTGTACGGTTTAGAATTTTGAATTAATGCATACTTATGGAAATATTTGGTCAAAAATGTTCAAAACTACATCCTTTGGATATGAATATAGAGTAAAATAATTTTGTAAATTATTTTCTTCCTGAGGCAGAATGTTGAAATACGGCACGATGAATCAACTTATGTGAAGTGTATTTACAAGTGTGTGTAATTTGATGCATTTCATATGGCTAGAAATTGGTGTTTTTTAGGGTCTATAAACCTTAAGTATAGGTTCCCATTATAATAAAGATATGTAAGCATTTTATTTCTTCCTGACAATTCTTACATACAGTAAAGCCAATGGAAAAATAAAATTACGTTCGAACTAACGAAGAGCATATTAAATGTTTAAATAAAGAGAACCCTTAGTCTTACGTATACAGGAATACAAATGTATTCAAGGTATACGCAGATCCTTTTTTACCGCATCGTTAGGGTGAAATGATTTTGGTGATTTGTTATTTGTGTCATTTGATCCCAACCATGTACCGTTTACAAAAACGTAGAATATGGTATTTGCAGAATACGAATTTATGTCATCACAACAAAATCATACCAAAGAAATAAATTTCACAAAAACCAATGTGTTTTAGTGTGTTATTTACATGTCCAATTATGTTAAATTGTATGGGTATTTACAAAATCTATCATTTAAAATAAATCGAATAACAATGCTATTAAGAATATCCTTTTTTTCTCTCAAATATTCGATTATTCACACAATACATGAGCGATGCATCATATGATCTCGCTAGTGATAATGAAGTGGCATATCTTGTCAATTTCCATGGATGACGCCCGAAATTGCACGCAGTGTTTAGTATCTAATGATGGTCGGAATACCTTAGGCTAAGCTACGGATAGGCACTCTGATGGTAGGCTAATACATACTCCCCATCGAAGCAGATGAAGCTGCAGACTTTAACACTCGTTTATCTAAAATGCAACAAAGTTGCCTTTTCGATGTTCAAGTACAATTTTGTTTCTGTTGTTAAGGATTATCATCGTGTCTTTGTTTTTGCCAATTATAGACTGGTAAGGACGTGTTACCCTATTATCGTATCTTGTTAAACGTTTTAAGCCACAAGCAATAGTTTGCCCGTAATAGACTGTTACTTCAGCAGGACAATAATTTGATCTGCCAGATGGATTAATTCACATGGTTAACCCTTTCCCAAGCAACACAATTTTAGGCGGATCCAATTCAAAAACTGCCACAAATGACAAAATGGGTGTTAATAAAGATAAGATATGGCACAGAAAATATTGAGTCAAAAGGAGAAACTGCTGGTTATCAGAGTCTTTTCATATTGGGACGTTGAAACAAAGTCTTGTTTGGGAAAGGGTTAAACATCCGTCTATATTCAAAGCAACGGCATTGCAGTTTTTACCTTTTGACGCTATTTGATTTGATTCATGTGGTCAAGTTTTACCAGCCATGGACGTACTCAGGATTTATATTAACCAAAAATGTAATTTGGCTTTTTTTTCTTCATCATTCAAAAACAATTCTAGGACGCGGTCCTACTTCTTTCAAAGTAACGAAAAGTTTGTCTTGTCTCTAGACCAAATAAAGACACCAGTTAGAACAAATTATGCAGTTTCTTTTCTTGTTGGACGTTTCTTGCCACAAGCTGTATTTTGTATGTAATAGATGATTACATTACCACGGTAGCAATGTGATCTGCAATATGGATTCATTCACATGGTTAAATATACGTCTAGACAATATTCTTCTCGCTTAAGATAATTGATGGAGTTTGGGTGAAATACAAACAAATTCTTCACAGCAAACCCATGTTGACGTGCTAGATCTATATTCCTATTGATACTTTACAACAGCCAATTTCAACGAATATTTCGATATATGAACAATGGACAGGCCAACTATTTCATTGTATCGCGCCTATGGCGCGATACATATTGTGGTATACATATTCTAATTTTAGAAATTACGTCATGAGGGATAATTATTTGTACTTGAAAGTCGTATATATAACCTACACATAAACTGTTTACACGGTATGATTTTTCAAGCAGTACTATAAGTATACATTGAAGTTCTTTTAATCTCAGACCACGCTGAAAATTCGTGTAAACAAAATTCTAGTATAGTTTTATACTTTACATAGCAATGGAAAGTCCCTACTTCCGGTTTGCCCATGGTGGACATGTATTTTTCCTATCCGTTTAAATGCAACGCATTTATGCATACCATTTCGAATCGCAATAAGAAATCAAAGAATGAGAAGTACCTTACTATTGAATGACCACTACATGTTCAATTTGGACTGGTCAACTTGCATTGTTACAAGGGATCGTCTTATCTGACTAGATATGTGTATTGCTAGTAGAACAAATGGGTTTTCTCAAGCGTTTTTCAAAATTGCATTACGATGTGAATTCCTACTTTCGGTTTGCCCATGGTCTATCCGATTCGCTGCATCGCTTCCTAAGAAATCAAAGCACGTTAAAGACTTTAGTATTGAATGAACACTGCATGTACAATTTTGGATGATTAGATTCCATAATTTCAAGGGATCGTCTGAACTAAATATGCATGTGTATAACTAGTAGAACAAATAGGTTTTCTCAAACTTTTTTTCCAAAAATTACAAACTGTTAGGGGTTTTCACATAAAAGAACAACTCAATTTTTATGTCTCAACAGTTTTTGACTGGGTGGATTTCAAAACAGTTCAAAAGGATACTTTATGCTCAATCATTTCGCCGCCTTTTTGTTACACTCTAATAAATCTCCTCGTATGTGTCGCTCGTTCTTTGTGTTGTTGTTTTTTTGCGTGTGATAAGTACAAATATAGGTCCCGATTTATGACCTGGCAGAGATGATCTGCCGGGTGAATTATTGAGACATATTCATGGTAATATTTGTATTGTGTTACAGCTTAAATATTAAACATTCCTTATATATTTGGCTTCATTTTAGCGGCTGGTAGTTGTCACTTTATATGGCATTTCTGTGTTTCTCTTTTTTATATTTAATGTATTGCTCCGCCGGACAAAAGTAATAAGGATCATATCCGTGGAATTGAGGTTGTTGTGCGTTCGTTCATCTATGTCTGTTATCGTAAACGTTTCCTATTCCTGCTGTTATCAAAGCATTTTTAGATTCCTTAGACTAAGATTAGCATGCACTCTGATCTATTCAACACAGTCTGTTCTCTATTGAATGATTATACGAAGATCAAATAAGCTAAAGTGGTCAAAATGTTCCGGTTTGGAAAATTTACTTGATACGATTTTTATATTCAGAAGGCTAATGGATAAACAAGTACTTTTTTCTATTTAATTAAAGTATTTTTACCTATTCTGACCAAAGGCTAGCGGGGCTTATGCCACGGTCCTGTTTCCGGCGTGCGTTCATGAGAAAACTTCTCCAAAATTACTAGGCCAGTTTCAATCAAGATTCAAACAGGAATCTTCTAACATAGGAAACTAACAGGAATCTTCCTTGCATGGGGCCTTTCGAATTGTTTTTGTTTTCTTTTGTTTTGTTTTTGTTTTTGTTTTTTTTTTTTTTTTTTTTTTTTTATTTTCGAAAAATAATTTCATAGTGAACTGTGGTTACTACGGTGCACTTTCAATTTTTTGTGTGTCTTTTTTCCTTCTTTTTTTTTCCAAAAAATAATTTCACGAAGAAACGATTCAGAACCATCTTGGCCCTAATTCCTTGCTGAAATATTCGGTTTCCTTTCTTGTTTAAGTTAATTTTAATCGCCATTTATTCAACTGCAACATTTAACACTTTTGTATTTGCTTACTTCCCCTCCTATGTTGTTTAATTAATGTATAATCTGGCTGAACACACAAAAATGGAAATTATAGACTAGCACCAGCATATGCAGACATGCAATCCTATTTCGGTTTTCACTGCATGTTGACTTAACCAGACACTTGTACCATTTTATTCACTACTTTGGTATAATTCTTAAAGCGCGATACAATTCATTTTGCTGTACATTACAGCAATTTTTTACTTGTCTATCTCAAAAATCTATTCTAGGACGCGCACTTGCTTCATCCAAAGTAAGGTAAATTTTGCCTCGTCTTCAGACAAAATAAAGACAAATTACGCAGTTTCTTTTCTTGTTGGACGTTTCTTGCCGCAAGCTGTATTTTGTGTGTAATAGATGATTACATTACCACGGTAGCAATGTGATCTGCAATATGGAATCATTCACATGGTTAAATATACGTCTAGACAATATTCTTCTCGATAAAGATAATTGATGGAGTTTCGGTGAAATACAAACAAATTCTTCACAGCAAACCCATGTTGATGTGCTAGATCTATATTCCTTATCTAATACTTTATATCGGTAAATTTCGAAGAACATTTTGATATCAGGAAAATGAATAAACCAACCATGCCTTTCATGGTGTTGGACAACTTCCCCAATTTTCGGGTAATTGCATGGACTGTAACACGACATCTTTCTTTCTTCTATCGCTACTGTCAACCAAAATTAAATGTATGATTTCTTATAAAATCATATTCAGTGTCATTTTTAGTCTATAATTTTGGTAATACACGAAAAAATGAATACGAACGTCTGGCTGATAATATATCTAATATACACGTAAATGACGTTGTCTAAAGAAGTTTTTAGTTTTGCTACATACAAGTACAGATAAATGTGACCCGTCACGCTGAATGGGACCATCTAAGAAGTCCATGAATTCCGATTTGGGGAAATGAATAAGACTTAGAAGAATTCAATCATATATTCGCAATGGGAAAATTATCAAAACATGTGTCGTTCTCAGTAAGATAGGAGATATAATCAAGATCCAGAAAATAACCGTAGTATAAACACTTTCAATTCTAGTAAGATTATAGTCAGTTTGCTCAGATTGTGATACTTATCACACTTCCAAGATAGCCTCTTTTAGCGTGAAGGGTCACATATGGATTGAATTTCGCGTGTAAATAGACTGAAAGAGATAATCCAGTTCCCATTTTAGTTATTCTAATGCGTTTAATTGTTATGAGACTTTTTTGAAAATGTTTATGATTAGCAAAAAAAAAACGCATTTATATTAGAGATGGAAATGACAACTTCTATTTACATATGAAGTGTGGTTACCCTAAATTATTTTTTTTAAGAAAATAAATATATTCCTCGTAAACGGAGCAATATTTTAGCTTGAAATTTTTGAAATTGTCATAAGAAAACATGCACTTTCAGATAAAAAAAAAATAAAATTTATTAGAAAATATCTATTGGATGTCTCTGTAAACATACATTTTGAGACATACCAGAAGAAAAATAACGCCTATATCGTTAGTGTCCGTCATTATTCCACCGTAAATAGTTTGTCTGGATGTATAGGAAATAAGGCTAGAATTGATGAGACAATTGTGACCAATATCATGTTAAGTGACCAACTTGCCACGGGCAAGATGTTCAAGAGACAATCAGAATAGTTGGGAAAATATATACGAGCCAGAATCTGGAAAAAGGCCCCTAATATCACTTGATACAACCGTGTTTGATGATCAGCTTGTGCCTATGTGAAGACTGTATGGGATTCATGCTGCTGCCTTACAGTTGCTACGGGTCACAAAGAAGCTATTGGAGACCAGCATGGTTCATGATCAGTCTGCGTGTATACGCAGGCTGGTCTTGAACCGTGATGGGCTCAAAAGCCTTAAATGACCCTTTTCCAGATCCTGGCTCATATCTATTTTGGTGCTTTTCGGATAAGTAGATGTTACACATAAAGCTAAAAGAAACTTCTGGGAAGTTGATAAGAATGATATTTCTAGAAAAAAAAGGCTTAGCAGAGGTTAACCAGATGTCGTTATTGGAAAATGAGCATACAATAAAATAGATAAAACATTATAGATTCAAAAAAATATTAGATTAACAAGTATCAAGCCTAATCAATCTGCAACGTCTGTGCAGACTGACTAGGCTTGATGCTTTCCACACTTCCCAGAAGGTCGCCTTAACCCTTTCCCAAACAAGACCTGGTTTTGACGTCCCTAATATGAAATGCTTGGGAAAACATCGAGGCAAAAGAAGAAACTGCTGATAACCAACAGTTTCTCCTTTTGCCTCGATATTTTCTGTGCATTATTTTACGCAAATCTTATCGTTATCAACATCTATTTTATTGTTAAAATCGGCTTTCAAATTGGATTACCCTAAAATTTTGGGGTTTGGGAAAAGGTTAAGCGAGATAAGTCACATATATACGAGCTGTTCCGAAAAGGGCCCTTTTAAAAACATTGACGGCTTTTGACACTCGTAATGGAAAGTCCTCTCACGAAAACAAAGTTTTTCGTTTTTGCTTTATCATTTGTGCTTGATTGTACAGAAATTCAACCTCTTTCATTTACCGGTTTGTCGTCAACAGCTGTAACAGGTTATCTACATTTTTTTTTTCTTTTACATGAAAGTTTTCCTAAACTTTTCCTTATATGGACATCAAAACAGATCAGATTTTGCAAAGGATTAAATCATCTTTTATGATATTATAGTTCTTCATGAAAGAGACGAAATTATCTTCGTATTCAATCATTATATTTCGTCGCTCTCTTGTGAAAACTTCGCAACGGCAACTTGTTTAAAGCTGCAGTTACGAGGTTTTCGAAGAAAAGCAACGATTTGTAATAAGAACTCGAATTCTCCTATAATTCAGATCATAACTAGAACGACAAACAATATTACAACCGATAATTATAAGGCTTTTATTGATTTTGTCGAGAACTGTATATTATTCCAAGTACGCCAGGGTATAATTAGTGTGGTAATGCCACTTTAATCATATTTTCAACATTTTATGATACTAATTGTCTGAATCGCCAGGAAATCTTATTCCGTCTACCAATTAGCTTGTGTACTTTAAGGAAAATGCTTAAATTATTCGGAACACTCGGTCCTTTCACTTGGCGAACTAGAGTAAACAATAGTATAAAGTTCGAAGAAGATTATATTGAAAAAAAAAGCAGTTTGAATCCAACTATCTGGTTCATTCTATGAGAGTCTCAAAACGTTTTGATACCCCTCGTGTACAAGCGCGAGTTTGTTCCGGCCCCTAAATGGTTCATGTGCGGCAAATCACGTTCTTTTTCCAGCATTGGTTTATCAGGATATGTACAAAGGCCACCGGCCCATATACCAACAATACATACGAGTAATAATACATTACAAAAAGTGAGTAAAATTTACAAATCATGAAGTTTATACAATGTAGCAACTATAATTTACAAAGCAGTGCATACATATATATGAGCCGGGATCTGGAAAAACGTCCCTTATGACATTTGAGACAGCAATGTTTCAATATCAGACGCTCGCAGTCTGACCTGAATCAATGTTACTCTCAGGTTGTTGCTACAGACTATCAAGAAGCTATTGGAGAACAACATGGTTCCTGATCAGACTGCGTATATACACAGGCTGATGTGGAACCATATTGGGCTCAAAAGCGATAAATGACCTTTTTTTTTCCAGATCCTTGCTCATATGTATCTGTAAAGCGGTATAAGAAGGCACAATCCCTTTGTCTATACTTAAATTTAATCGATGCCAATCATATTAAAATATCAAAACATTGTAATTAATATATAAATGCAATTGGTATTCATGATAATTTGCTTATATATTGTGGTTTTCAAAGTTTCCTTTTATGAGAACGGATTTAAATGGCTGAAAATAGAGAATAGATGGTTCATGTCTTGGATGGGTCAAGTTTATTTGGTAAGGCGGGGGAATTTATCAGGTGAGCCGCCGAAGGCGAACCTGATAAATTCCGCAGCCGAGCCAAATAAACTTGACCCATCCAAGACATGAAACATCTATTCTAGATTTATCCTGTTACAACCTTAAAACAACGTAGACTTATACAGAAACATATTCATAATCAATTGAAATGAATCAATTTATTATTTTCACCAACGATGGCACCTTTTCAAAACGTTTGAATGCGCAAACGTTTAGTGAGCGCTAGAAAGTAATCCGCGTAGAAAATATCCTTTCCCATCAACATTTTATAATTTTATCGAGTTAAAAACAAACAAGTTATAGATCTATTTAAATTTTCAAATAATCATGATAACCATGCGGTGTAATATCAAATAGCAAAGAACTAGAAGGTGACTCGAGTCGACGACTGTGTCTTGACCTGGCCGTGTGGATTGGGATTGGAAGGATCCGTATCGGTTAGAACAAAACAGATTTAAACGTTTTAAATCAAAACTAAAAAAGGTCAAACTGTAACAAGAACATGAAGCGCCTACCACAAATCACTCAGTTCACTATTCGTCCCAACTTTAATTTCCTCAATCCTGGATTTAGAGTTGTAAAATCTACCGTGTTCTGCATTTTCTCCGATGTCGTCCATTTTTAGACAGTCTCCAACGAAACAAACTTGTGTTGTGCGTGGCAATGAAGACATTATTTCAAAATAACAAATAGCCTGACGTGTAAAAACAAGTACTACAGATGCTTTGAAATACTATAACACACCAGAGATTTCTACCCTCCTCCTGTAGATCTATCCAAACAATTCATTGTTTTTTCTGCACTGTCCTGTTGTAAACAAACATCGCTCCGATTCCCAGAAAACCACGGGTGTGTATTACGTCATCCAAACTTTAATTTACGTCATCGATTTTTAAGATTTAGGTCAATAATCCAGTGGCGGATTCTGTTAGTGGGGCATTTAGTTCATTATTTAGACATGAGAATAGAAAAGTTTCATTTGTGCTTTTCATTTCACGTTTTCTGTAGACCACTAACCTCAGAATTTTGAGTAAACTTAAACTTTTTGGCTTTTTTGTAATTTCCGCGCAAAAAGATTGATTAAATACGCAGAACTATTTGATTGGGATGACTTTTGCTATTCAAAACAGGCCACTTTGAGAACATTCTGTGTAATTTTGTCATAAAAACGGGGATTTCGAGATCGACCCGCCCCAACCTTCGGTTAGAATTAAAAGTAGTTTCGGCAGATCACGTGATCATGTAGCATAATAAAGCATGTCACGTGATCAGGGGGTAGGATAAAGCTAAGTTTATCCTACCCCCTGTTATCGGGCAGAATATTTAACTAGTGACAGGATAAAAATATATACATTGTAACAGAGGTAGTTCTTCCTAACACAGCACCCTTCAATATAACACTACGCTACCTCTTCATTGATTTTGTCAAGAACAATTCTCTGTTTAGCATTCTTGATTGTACACAAGGGACAATATGAACGATAATGACGACCTAATCACATTGTTTCAATTTTATTAGCAATACATTTCGATTGTGATGACAATTTGTAGAGCTCTACCTTGCCATAACATAATGATGTACTAGCACTGACGTAGCTAGCCGTAAAATAAAGTGTACGCAAAACGCATGCCTTATGTATCAGGGGAGGTTTGATGGCGGGCTCCATACTACTGGGTGGATTTTGCGGGCATCTCCCAGAAAATATTTGAAAATTAAATGTAGAAGCTTATGAAATACATACCAAATGCCCACTAGGAGCATTCGATGCTCCTGATGGGTATTTAGTATGTATTTCAATGGCGTTTCATGTGTTTATTTCAAGGAAAACAAACACAAAAATCCACACTTTTTTTAATTTTTGCGATGTGAACGCACTTGCGTTTTTGCGCACGGGTTGCTTTCCTATGACTGGTAGCTGCGCGGTTTTGTTTTTCTTATTCAAATGTCAATTTAATCGTTAAGTATTTTATTCTTTTGTTAGTCCTATTTCTTAAATTAAAATATGTGCATTGAGCTTTATATATTTCAAACACAGACTGGATACGATTTGAACAAAAACAACGACTGGTCGGCTGTATTTTGGTGCTTAAATTAAATGGACAAAACTTACTTGGAAATTTTTATGTTAAGTGTATTTATAGAACGCTTTGTTGTGTCATTAAGGACGCCGAAAGTGAAAAAGAGATATTTGATAAAAATGTTTGTTACTCCTACTCACAAATTAAACGTTAAATTGTTTCGTGCTTTATGTTTTACTTTTTACCTTGCTGATACCTTTTTTGTAGCTATGGCATACACCAATGTATGAAGTTATTTCGGTTCTTTCGTTAAAAGTTTCAGAAAGATACTTCTTTTCGTAAAAAAACAAACACATGCACACAAAATTAATGAGATTCCTCTCACTTTCCTGCGCAATATCTGGAATTGTTTATTATTTTAATCGGAGTAATAACTGCATGGTTCGTTTCTAATTCATTAAGACGCCTTCAATGGAGAAATACATTTGATTAATATCTGCTTTACAGAGATACATCGCGTCTTAAATTATATTACAAATGAAGATACAAAAATATTTTTCTTCCTGTATCCTCGTTTTACACGTAACTCTGCAAAGATAATTGGATTTTCTTTCCCTATTAAAGGTCCTATAAAAACGAACCTCTATACAACATTAACAAACAAACGCCTTAAAACTAGCATTTATCACTTTCCCAAACAAGACCTGGATTGACGTCCCTAAAAGAAATGGCTTTGGAAAAACATTGAAACAAAAGAAGAAACTGCTGATAACCAGCAGTTTCTCCTTTTCATTTTATGCAAATCCTATCTTTAATAACATCCATTTTGTCATTTGCAGCAGTTTTTTAAGTGGATCACCCTGAAATATTGCTGTTTGGGAAAGGGTTAAATCACCAACTTTGATAACTTACGTGTCGTAGCAATTATGAATGCCTTGACTACAGTTTGATTTCATACAGGAGTAAAATTTTAGGGTGATCCACTTCAAAAACTGACACAAATGACAAAATGGATGTTATCAAGTATAAAATTTGTGTAAAATATGACACAGAAAATATTGAGACAAAAGGAGAAACTGTTGGTTATCAGCAGTGTCTTCTTTTGTTGCAATGTTTTCCCAAGCCTTTTCTATTAGGGACGTCAAAACCAGGTCTTGTTTGGTAGAGGGTTAAAGAACAATTCCCTTCATTCCACTTTCACTTCAAGAAAATCGAGCAACAAACGGCTTTCATTTCATTAAGATCCCTGTTGCTATGGCACAGCATAATATGACAAACACACGGCAGGCAGTATGCTCATGGTCAGGCGACTAGAAACATTATCTGCCTACAAACAGTTTAACACTAAGTTCTTTTCCATGACGCAGGGCAATATGAAACAATCTTAACAAAATGCGAATGATCAAATGATTACGATCATTCTATAAAGTCTTTATCCAAATCAAACTTTAAAGGTTTGTCGCACATAATAAAAATTCATTCTATAACAGAGAGTTTAGTCTTTGTAATTATCGCAGTAGACAGCTTTGATATTCCATGGAATCGAGACACAGATGTTTTGTTTACATACTACATACCTTTTCCAGACTAACTATTCTAAATTGATCCTAGCTGAATAAGTTATCTAGAATAAAATGCGGATCGACTCTTATAATGCTAGAGAGTATTGATGAATATAAAAAGTGAAGCATACCTCTTTTAGGCAATCAAAGATATATTTCGTGACATTGCTGAGATGCTTT
Organism: Fragum sueziense; assembly: GCA_963680895.1. Taxonomy (NCBI): domain Eukaryota; kingdom Metazoa; phylum Mollusca; class Bivalvia; order Cardiida; family Cardiidae; genus Fragum; species Fragum sueziense. The sequence continues at coordinate 12,264,373 of OY804596.1, forward strand.
ATTATATATATATCCACACTTAAAACAACTACTGTTTTGACATATCGAAACATCTTCAATAAATTATGACGTTTTTTATTCATTTGGGTTTGCCAAACTCATTTGTTTGTTGAGCATTATTCATTGTTCTATTTCATTTGCAATTATTCTGGTAACAATTTGTAGAGCGCTACCAATTCGCGGTGTAGTAACGACCTTTCATTTCTTTTTCTTGTTTGAATGTTTAATTAATTCTAAAGCGATACGCGTGCTTTTGTTCAAAAACAGAAAGTTTAGCTGTTGTAAACATTAAAAAGTCAGCTTGGTACTCATTGGAATACAAAATCAAGTCATTTTTGTTTTTGTCGACATATTAAGAAACATTCTCAGACGAAATATTCTAGATTGACAAAAGCTTAATTATTTATATAGACAACAAAAATTAATGCGAATCGATTATTGCAAAGTCTGTATTGTAATTAAATGGCTGGGAAGTATTAAGTTATATGGCACTTTCGATTTCAGGGACGAAAGAAAAGAATATTTCTTACATTGTCGAGTAGCTTAAAAATCCTACAGTTATTACTGTTGTTTCGACATTGGGCAAGTTTAAAAAAATGTGACCCTTCACTTTTTACATGCCACGGCTCTTACAGAGAAACATATTCAACCCAATCAAAGCTAAAAAGATGTGTTATTGTGTCTATATACTGGGTACCAAGTTTAAAGAAAATCGCTTCACAAATAAAAAAGATATGTCATTAAAACATGTCAAAAATGTCAGGAGTGAAACGTTTTTGTGTGACACTTAACACTTGTACCAAGTTTCTAAGCTATGGTAAATAAAAGACGGTGACAGGATACTACAATAAGCACTTGTAATTCATAAAACAACATGTGCATCATGATCTTAAAATGACCTTTTCATCTTATCTTCACTGGTTTAGGATGTGGAGCCTGTTTTATACAATACCCCTCTGAATTTTATGTCAGGAGTGAAACACTTTTATTTTTCAAAATGTGTTCTTATTTTTGTCTATTCAGCCAGAAATCTACCACTCAAATCTTTTTAGAAAGCCATCAACCTTGTGGGCATTCTGCACTCTACTATTTAGTGATTCGTGGGTCACAATTTCTCATATTGTGCAATATATATGCTGTCAGGAGTGAAACGCTTTTTTGGTGTCATTTTGCAAGATTGTGCACATAATTTTAGCTAAAAAGTAGTGAACATGAATTTAAAATATAATTTGGGCACTGCTTAACCATTTAGAATAGTTTTTAGCCACCCTAATTAAGAAATCTGGATCATATTCTGTAAAATTAGCTGTTATTCTTAACATTTAAATGTCACACACTTTGGTCACAGCTTTTTTAAACCTGCCCCATTGCAAAAGTTCTTACTACCGATACCGGTATATAATAAGACGTAAACCTTATACATTGATTTCGCCAGGAACAATTCTCTATTTAGCATTCATGATTGTACACAAGGGACAATTTGAATGGTAATGACGACCTCATCACATTGCTCACTATTTTATTAGCAATATATAACAATTCGGGTGACAATTTGTAGAGATCTATCTTGTTGCAATGTAGTGAAGGGCTGACGCGTCAATGTTTCGCTGTTCTTCTTTGCATGTATAATTTATCTTTGCTTTATAGGACTGTTGTTGTTTTTTTTTCTATTCCCGGGCTCATTATTTCAATCAAGGTGTGTAACATGTAGCTTTGCAAATTTCAAGTAACAATTTACAATTCCAACCGAAGAACTTTTGTGTTTGCTCTTTGTTTTTATCGGACATCATGCATTTTGAATTTTGCAAAGCAAGAGCATGTTTGAGATGGCTAGTTACTAGTAGTTACATGTAGTTCAACAATGACATGCAAAATGAAATCTAAATTTATAAAAAAAAACACTACAAATCTATGTATTTCTTACTACTACTCACATTATTTTGTTTGTTATTTTGCTGACTTACATCTTCAAGCCGTTTAGCTGTCAAACTTTTTCAATCGTTGACCTACACCGGTGTGTGAAACTATTTTGGGTTTCCTTTCAGAACGATACTTCTTGACGTAAATAAAACACCTGCACAGAAAATTAATGAGTTTCATCTCACTTTTCTTCGCAATCTCAGGAAATATTTATTATTTTAATCTGAGTAACAACGTCGTTGTTCGGTTCTAATCCATCTACACGCCTGAATCCAAGAATTAAATTTGATTAATATTGGTTTTACAGAAATACATCGCGTCTTAAATTATATTACAAAGGAATATACAAAAACACCATTGATTCCTGACACCTCTTTTTACAAGTACATTTGCACTGAATTATGCTTTTTGGTTTGTTCTATATAGAAGAAACAGAGGTATAAAGATGTACCGGCTTTCGTACATTTTCTAAACAGAATCCGAGATAGGCAGTCTAAAGGCCATAAATTGGATTGCTTGGATGTTACAACACTTGAGGGTGCTTGAAAAACAGTTTAGTTTTATGAAGAAGTTTTGTTGTGTTTCTTATTGTCCGTAAATATTGACCTGAACCTGTTGAATATGCAATGAGAAATTGTGATGCGGAATAATCACTCTCCGACGTATATTGACATAAAAAGCACGTGCAAAATACAAAGTCACAATGCTTATGGAAACGTCGACTCTGTTTGACAGTGCATGCTTGCTGGCGACTATTAATTATTCCGATTCACAATTACTCATTACATATTCATCGGGTTCAGGTCAATATTTATTGACAATACCTCTTTAATGTAAGATATTTCGATAAAGAAGCATATCAATCTTCTTCTTTATTATCTCTTCTCTTATGCATAATTATGCATATATTCTCTACTATTTAGGGAATTGATGTAGGAGTGGAAGAAATGTTCACCCTCCTACTCCTCAATTTCTTGCGTCTTTTAAACATATTGGGATTATTGGTTAACATAGAAAACGCCAGGTTCGTTGCCCTGAATCACAGACGGTGAAAAAGTGATTCCCCTGCTATAAAGTTTAAATGTATATCAGTACAAAGTCCGGTTTCTCAAAGAATGAGTCATCTATGGAAACATATCGCTGAATATCTACATAGTTGATGACCATGACCGGATTATCCACAACCTCGCTAATACGTTACTTTTGAACATCACTTATATAACGATTCATTCTTGCAATTGGCGAGGGCCTCGATCCATATAAGTATGTACATTTATACCATAATATTAACTTTGAGATTTCCAGAGATTGTATTAGTAAAGTATATTAATGGTACTTAACTACATATTTATTTCAACAATGCAAGTCCAGTTTTGGAGTTTACCGAATCTGATCCGATTTTTTTTTCTCTTCAATTCGTGATTCAAGTTTTGGGGGGGTTCATTTACTCGTGGTGGCTGATATACTCGTATATCTGAGTTACTCTATCCTCAAGACGATTCTCTAAGCTCACAACACACAAATTAATGGTGAATAATTCAGACAGTTCAAGAGATCTGTCTTAAATAAAAGTGAATAAATAATGATGATACTAATAAAGGGGATAAACAAATTTATACATTTCAACTAAAATTCACTTCTAAAATAATGCAGCTTATCATTTTCAAGTTTAATCCGATATAATGTTGCATACTGCATATTTGATTTGTTCCAAACATTCGGGCATTTTATTTCATGAAATGAATGAGGTCATGGCATAATTACAAATTAAAGATTGATACTTAACTAATTTAAGATGAGAGCTCTTTGTTGCTTTTGACAAGCTAGCATTGCTTATGTTACATGTATACGAGAAAGATATGAATTTTAATGAAGACCTCAACACATTTATTTTATTTCGTTAGCAACACATTACGATGTTGTTGAAGACAATTTGTAAAGTGGTATCGTCAGGTTATATAGTAATGGGACTATTATATGAATTTTCCGGACAAAGTATTCTACACTGATCAAAGTGAAATGAGTTTTAAACAACAAAAAATAAGATCCTATTCTCGTAATGTCTGATCTACTAATAATTGACAATAAAGTATTGGGGGATATAGATTGCAGCAAGCCTTTTTCTTTTGGGGAAGCAAAATGCATTGTTTTGAACATTGTTGGATGGCTTCCATATCCATACATTGATAAAAATCGTTGGTTTGACACTGCGAATCGTCTTCTTACATAATTAGACGTAACCTCTACATTGATTTTGTCAAGAACAATTCTTTGTTAAGCATTCTTGATTGTACCCAAGAGAAATTTATGGTCACTTTTCAAGGAAAACCTCTTAACTGCAGCTTAAAACAAGCTGCAGTTAAGAGGTTTTCGTTGAAAAGCGACGATATAAACGATGATGATAACCTCCTCACATTTGTTCTATTTTATAAGCAATACATTAGGTTACTGGGACAACTTATCTTGTCATAATGTAGTGACGGGCTGTCCTTAAGCGATCATGTATTTCATATTAAATTGTATGAGATAGTTTACATGTTTTTTTTCCATTCTTCGTATGGTTTTTTTTTTCTTAATGAAAATTAACATGGATCTGGAAAAATGCCCTTATAGCATTTCGGAATATCACGTTTCAATTTCAGAATGTGCCTAAGCGCAAGATGATCAGGATCTAAAGCAGCTATCTTACGAGTTGCTACAAGAAATTATGTATTTAGAGAAACAATATGGAAATTGATCAGACTATGTGCGTATATGCTCGAAGGGTCGTATAACGTTATGGAACTGGTCATCCTTCCGTCCGTCTGTCTGTCCGTCTGTCCTTGCGACAGTCTGACCGTCCATTAATAATTAACGGCGTGCGCAAGTCCTCCGTCAGTTTTAATAAAATTTTAACAAACTTGTCGCAATGAATTTTCATGGTGTGTAAGTCTGCTCTCTACTCATAAAATAGGGATATTTTTACGTTCTTGAATTATATTCCTTTGAATCTAAAATGACCCTTTCCTTGTGGGCGCAGCCTCTCCTACATTTTCCACCGGAATTCGATCAAACTTGCCACAATGAATATCCATGGTGTCCATTTGTGCTTACCACTTACGAAAATCAGATAGCTCTGTTGTGAGCGCTACTCCTACAGCTTTAACCTTAATTAGATCAAACTTGTCACAGTGAATCTCCACGGAGTCGACTTGTGCATGTCCCTATTTTATTTCAGATATATTTTGGTATTCTTGAAATATCTGCCCTTCAATTGAAAATAATGGCAAATTCTACTGACAAGATCCTCTTACATATATACGCCGCTCCTTGAAGCTCTTCTTCTCAAATGCCACATATGCCCTTTTCAAGATCCCGACGCAAATACGTATGAGCCGGGATCTGGAAAAAACATCCCTTAAAGCATTTTTAAAAAATTCAAGATCAGCCTGTTGTCAAATGCAGTCCAATGTGCATCCATACTGCTCTCTTTAAGTTACTACACGAAGAAGCCATCAGAGAACAACATGGATCCTGATCAGACTGTGCGTATGCACAGGCTGATCTGGATCTATGTTGGGCTCAAAAGCCCTAAGAGACGTTTTTTCCAGATCGTGGCTCATATACATGTACACGTAGTTTCGTTAGGCTTTGTGCATTGCAAATGTTGACATGATACAATCCGACCCAATTAACATGCTTGTCGGATTTTAATGAACAATGCGTATTTTAAATTTTGCAAACTAAACGCCTTTTTCCCGGAAGGTTTTGTTTCGTCATTAAGAACTCCTAAAATAAATATATAGAGCAAGGAAGTATTACAAACAGATATTTAACTTACTCCTACACACTGATTTAACAGTAAATTGTTTGGTGCTTTAGTTTTTGTCCTTTATGTTGCTGATATCATTAAGTTTTGGTTCCTATCATTTCTCCGTTTTCGTAGCTAGGACCTACACCATTTTGTGTAATTATTCAGCTTTTCGTTTAGAGAGTGACTTTAAGTCGTCAATATAACCTGCATACTAAATTTTTGAGATTCCTCTTACTGTCCTACGCAATCTCCGGAATTGTTTATTATTTCAATCGGAGTAACAACTGCATGGTTCCTTTCTAATAAATTTGATTAATATAGGTTTTAAAGAAATACCTCACTATTACACAATTCTGCACCGAAATATAAATTTTTGTTTTTACATTAAAAAGTGAGGTTTGAACAAAACCTGCATTCACACAAGTTTTTAACCAAGCCCTGCAAAATAGGCATTCATTTGTTATGTCTGAAAGAGTAACCTATTCGGATAATGAAGCATATTCTTCATTTTTTTTATCTTTTCTGCAAGAAAGGATGAAATGGTGCGAAAGTTCTCGCAAGGTTACGGCTGTTGGTAGTAACATTCAATGTAACAAACTGTAACCTCTTTATTGATTTTGTCAAGAATAATTCTCTATTTAGCATTCTTGATTGTACACAAGTGAATACATGAATGGTAATGACGACCTCATCACGTTATTTACTATTTTATTAGCAATACATTACAACAATGTTGACAATTTGTAGAACACTACCAACACGTGATGTAACAATGGAACTGCCATTTCACTGTTTTTCTTTAATGAAAGCCAAAATTAATCTTTAACGGATTTTTCAAATTATAGCTAAATAAAATTTGAATAAAAGAAGATGTTAATCGTTGTTGCATGACTTTTTGTAAAGAACTAGTACATACGTGAGTGTATCAAAAAGTTTTTGAGCTTCGCATAGAAGGAACCATATATTTAGACGTAAACTGCCTTCAATATAGACTTCTTCCAACTCCAAACAATTGTTCTGGTTTCACAATCATAGATACCCAATGTATAAAAGTAAGTGTCTTGATACCCTAACCAGCACTCCTCAGTAACAGTCATTTCAGGGTTTTCGTCCTCTTAACTCCCATTGCATCTCTAGAAATCGTATCTGTATCTGGAAAAAAGCCCTTAAGCATTTCGGATTATCATGTTAAAAATTCATATTCTGCCTAAGTGCAATCTGATCATTAACTATAGGTATTTAACCCTTTCCCAAACGACAACATTTTAGGGGGTCCTTTTCAAAAAGTGCCACAAATGTCCAAATTGAAGTTATTAAAGATAGAATTTGGGTAAAATATGACACAGAAAATATTGAGACAAAAGGAGAAACTGCTGATTATCAAAAGTTTCTTCTTTTGTTTCAATGTTTTCCCAAAGCCTTTTTCTATTAGGGACGTCAAAACCAGGTCTTGTTTGCGAAAGGGTTAAGAGCACAATATTGTTCTTGATCAGACTGTGTATATTCACAGGTTGATAAAGATTCATGTAGTTCGCGAATGTCACAAGGGACATTTTCAAGATCCCGTCTCCAGTACATAAAATTTCATTATAATCTGCGAATTTCAAATCATGTATACAAAGAATAAATACAGAGATTAAGGTTTACGAACTGAGAATGAAAACACCACTTTCTAGCCATACGAAATGCATCAAATTACACACATTTGTAAATACACTTCACATGAGTTGATTCACCATGCCGGATTTCAAAATTATGCTTCAAGAAGAAAATAATTTACAAATATTAATTTTACTCTATATTCATGTACAAGGGAGGTAATTTTGAACATCTTTGTCAAATATTTCCATTAGTATGCATTAATTCAAAGTTCTAAACCATAAACAGTTTAGGAATTACTGGCACTTTTTAAATTTCGCCTCTGGCTCTCCATTTCATTCTCAGTTCGTAAACCTTAAGAAAGTATTACATATAGATATTTTACTCATTCATACTCAGTGACTTAACAGTAAATTGTTTAGTGCTTTTAAATTGGTTTTTGTCCTTTATCTTGCTGATTTCAAAAATACATTTGGTAATCATCATTTCCGTCTGTTTTTATAGCTAAAGCCTACATCAATGTGAGTTATTATTCTGTTTTTCCTTTAGAAAGAGACTTCAAGTCGTCAATAAAACCTGCACACAAAATTAATGAACTTCCTCTCACTTTCCTGCGCAATCTCTGGAATTGTTTATTATCTTAATCGGAGTAACAACTGCATGGTTCGTTTCTAATCCATCAACACGCCTTCAATGAAGAATTAAATTTTATAAATATCGGTTTTACAGAAATACATCGCGTCTTAAATTATATTACACAATTCTGCACCTAAATATTAACTTTTGTTTTTACATTAAAAAGGGGATTACATGCTAACCCGCAATCGCACAGGTTTTAAACCAAGCCCTGCAAAATAGGTATTTATTTATCATGTCTGAAAAAGCCCTAACCAGCATTCCTCAGTAACAGTCATTTGACAGTGTTCGTCGTCTTAACCCTTTCCCAAATTTCAAAATTTCCATTTCAAAAGCTGCTGCAGACGACAAATGGACCTCGTTTAAGATAGAATTTGTGTACAGTATAGCATGGAAAATATTGAGACAAAAGGAGAAACTGCTGGTTATCAGCAGTTTCTTCTTTTGTCTCAATGTTTTCCCAAGCAATTTCTATTAAGGACGTCAAAACCAGGTCTTGTTTGGGAAAGGGTTAACACTCATTGCATCTCTAGAAATCATTCAACCAATGTTTGATTGTTGCGAAAGAAGACGATGACTCCCTATAAACTACATGCACTTGCTTTTTAGCATAATTATTTCAGCCTCCAGCACTAGTACTAGAACCTTACCACTATCACGTTATCAGTATTGTTCATTTAACCGATATTTCGGGGACAAGGGTATGTCCCATCGACGATTTCTTGTACATTTATCATAAAAGCTAGCAATAAAATCCAGCTTTCAATCTGCATTTGAGTGGAATAAAGACTCGATGCTCAAAACGTTTTGAAATCCCGTCGTTTATTTCATATATATATGAGCCGGGATCTGGAAAAACGTCCCTTATAGCATTTTTAAAAATTCAGTTTGAAGATCATCCTGTTGTCAAATGCAGTCCAATATGCATCCATGCTGCTCTCTTTAAGTTACTAAAGGTCACAAAGAAGCTATTAGAGAACAATGTGGATCCTGATCAGACTGTGCGTATGCACCGGCTGATCTGGATCTATGTTGGGCTCAAAAGCCTTAAGGGACGTTTTTCCAGATCCCGGCTCATATATTTTTTTGCAAATTAGGTGTATTTGCAAGAAAGGTTCTGCAAAATAAGGTGTGGAATTAAAATACACATTTTCTCACTCCTCCCATACAAGAATAGTTTTAAGATGTTTCGTTATTTTACCAATATCCTGGATATTACTAGTTTTCAACATTTAATTCATTCTTTTATAGCAATGGCCTACACAAGTGTGCGTAATTATTTTGTTTTTCTTTCAGAAATATACTTCTTGTCGTAAATAAAACACCTGCACACAAAATAAACGAATTTCATCGCACTTTCCGTCGCAATCTCCGGAAATGTTTATTATTTTAATCTGAGTAACAACGTCGTTGTTCGGTTCTAATCCATCTACATGCCTGCATCCAGGAATTAAATTTGATTAATATTGGTTTTACAGAAATACATCGAGTCTTAAATTCTATTACAAAGGAAGATACAAAACAACATTGGCTCTTGTAACCTCGTTCTAAAAGTATTTATGCACTGATATTATGCTTTGTGCTTCTTTCTATATAAAAAGGTCGTGTAAAAATTTGATCCGTCATTTACACAATGTTTAAATAAATGAAAGGAGCATAAAACCCAAAAACGTCAAAATATTTACATGTGCATTGCGCTATGTTGGGAATAATTGATCTGAAATTGCTTTCAGTTGAATCATTCTGGCATAGCTTAGTATAATATCACCTCTTCTGCGCACGTGTTCGCAACGAAAAGTCATGGATTGGAGTACAGTTAACGTGAATGAACAACATTTAACCGTGTGAGATCAAAATCGAAAAATCGACAAAATCAATTTTGATCTTTATTCTCTAAGAGAAAGTTTCTATGTGAAACGCATCTGACAGACATTTAAATGTGCTGTAGAACGTCGTTGTACTACTCAATGACAAGTTACTAGACCATTAACGTTTCGGAAATTAACGTTGAAGCACACGAACGTCTGCATTAAAATTCAATGCTTTACTTAGAAACGGCTTATAAGAACTAATCAAACCCTACAATGTCATATAAGCATGTAGATCTTTCCCGAAAATTCTATGTGAGAAGCGCAAATCTCAACAGCGTAAAATGGATTGACTGCGTGAATGAACTATGTACTGTCTAATAAAAATGGTTTGAAACCTGCTTTGACTCAGGTGTTTCTCCCGAAATAACAAAGAAACTTCGTAAAAATTAGGGTAAATGCAAAAAGTTAAAGTGCACACTTTCTTTTGCGTGTCAGTATATAAATTGACACCAAAACCAATTTTTGTTTGGGAAAGTCGTAAGTAAAAGCAAGTAGGCTTGAAATTAATCCAAATCCTGAGGGGATTCTTAACCTCTTCTTGAAGTGGCAAGGACGATTAATATAAATGTGGTTTTGTGGGGAATCAAGGCGTAATTTACGACACTGAGGTTCAATAAGAGAGCTCATCATGAACTCTCGCGAGGAAAACTGACTTTTACCCCTTCCCAAACAACAAAAATTTAGGATGATCCACTTCGAAAACAGCTACAAATGACATAATGGATGTTATTAAAGATAGGATTTGTGTAAACTATGGCATAGAATATATTGAGACAAAAGGAGAAACTGCTGGTTATCAGCAGTTTCTTCTTTTGTTTCAATGTTTTCCCAAGCCTTTTCTATTAGGAACGTCAAAACCAGGTCTTGTTTGGGAAAGGGTTAATAGACTCATGACCAATGAGTTACCCTTGAGCTATATAAAGCAACTTTTAAGATATTCAATCCATCCAATCAAGATTGCAATATGTACATGCATATGCGACATCAATGTTCCAATATGAAATTCACTAAGAAACGCCTTTGAGAATGTTCTGCTCATGACTTCATATAACTGGTGAGACAGACGATCGACAGGAATACTTAACCACCACTCATCTATAGATAAGTGGAATGGAAGCTAAATGTAAGTGACGTTTGTGGTAATTTTGGTCACAATTTACGACAGTGAGGTTCAAGAGGGCTCTACATAGAATCCATCCAGGAAAAACTTAATTTGATATATTACATACGTTGGTATATTTTGCTAGACTAAAATCAAGGTGTCAATTTTTTAATCCTAAATAAATACGCCCAAAAATGGGAAAATATAAATCTCATTCATTCTATAGAGTTTTGGTAAGTGTCCTTAAACGAATAAGAAATAAACACTCGCACAGAATCTCATGAATATGTGTATAAAACAATCATTTGAAGCCATTTCCGAGAATAAGCAAAGGTCATTCGGCATATTTTGAGTTTTTTCGTGACCTTTGAAAGGGGAAAGAAATTGTCCCTTTTTAACCTGTAAGGGTATACCATTGTCGATAAAGTCCAAACAAGATGGATGACAATCCATTTTTATTTCATTTTTCAACTGGTAATAGCTCGTACTTTCAACAAAAAATATAATTAAATTCTATTTTTGGGAAAAGAAATAGATCTAGTAATACTGTTCAGAGCATTGTCCTTTAAGCATTTTGCAAATCTTTATGTAGCTAGGCCCTATGTCCATGCATAACTATTTCAACCCTTCTAATTCTACGAATAACTCGAAATGTTTGATTTAGGGATACTAAGATTCTTTCCTTTGACAACCTCGTAACTAAAGCCTAAAACAAGTTGTACGAGTTACAAGATTTTTGTTCAGAAAATCGACAATTGACTGCATGCCTCTACACTTACCACATAAAGAAACGCAACATTTTCAAATTTCAATGTTTCTATTTTAAACAAACCAGGATCTAAAATGGTATCTTCTTTGGCTTGCAAGGAACGTTTATTACAGTTATGTTCAATAAATTATTAAAATTTCCAACGAACATGCCAGAATTACGTCCCTTTACTATTTTACGTTAAACACGTCCTAACGTCTTGCAAGTTGAAACACAATCCTCAAAGATAGTTTTACTGATAGTTTGTGGTCAGTTACACCGCAAAAACACAAAAAATGTCGCTGTGCGCACTAAGAGTCGTGTCATAACTTCCGGAAAACAGCCGTCAACATATCACTTGAACTTGAATTCTGGAATATTCATTGCCAGGAACCAAAAAGGGCTTGGGTCCAAATTTTCTTCCCTTTCAAGGTTACGGTACCATTTTATAGCAAACGCCAGTGTGCAGAATTGATCCGAATCATCGAGTGGATCAGTTACAATCAGTCGGTAGGGTATTAGCCAAAGGGCCCTGAAAATTCGGAACAGATTCCTAATAGCAGCAGATTCCACATAAATGAACATTGGCAGACATGGGTAAGCCATCGCAAATGAATGATTGAACCAGAAGCAAACCGTTTTATATCTGTTATTGCCTAAATTTTGGGATTACTTCCGCTTTTTAAGACATCTTATCCATCCAAAGACGTTCCGATCCAGTTTAAGAGATGCAGGTCTGTGCTTCGGATGTTCCCACAAGTAATGGAACTCACCCTAATGCCCAGGCAGGCGGGCTTGGACAAACCTTTGAAATGTGTCAAAGTCGATATTCGTAGTGTGTTGCGCCCTGTTGTCCCTGATATCATTTAGGAAGATTCAACGGAATGTTGCAACAGGGTGGCGCACCTGCTCACACCGCTGCTTTCAAACGACAGTTTTGCAGCAAAACAAGGTTACTGCCCTTATTTCAGGACATGTCTGCTATCGAACAATTTTGAGATTGTCTGAAAAGGCGCGTTCGTAGTAGTCTAAATCTTGCTCAAAACCTGTTTTTCGAACGAACAACCCTTCAAGATGAGTTAACTAAGTTTCTTTAACATCAAATCGCTTAAACATGATGTTAATGTGACGAATGTGCCAATTGTTTATAAATACAAGGGATAAATAAAACCGTTAATTAGTTTGTGACTTTTGAATTTACACCAGGACAGTGGTGTCTTTGGGGTGAATTTTTAGTCTGTAAATGTTTAAACATTCTTATGATGTTTCGTGAACTGTTTGATGAAATATTACATATGTTGTCAAAACAAAAATATCTTTAGAATTATAAACAGGTTTTAAGATATTTGATATTGAATGAGTGTTGCGTTACTTTATGTGGTCAGTGTATTTGCCTTTAACCCATTACCACAGATTGACTCTTTTAAACTCCCCAAAAGATTCAAGCTTTGGAAAGCATTATTGAAAATGATGAAATTGCTGGTGACAAGCAATTTCTTCATTTCCCACAATCATTTCTACTCTAAAAGAATAAAAAAATGTAAAAGAAAACGCATTTACGTTAAGTTTTCGTCTGCAACATATTTGATCAATCTAAAATTTTGTGTCTGTTAATGGGTTAACCCATGATTTACAATACCTAGTGTAAGTAACGTGAAGTGGCTTATTAATCTTGTGGGAAAATGTCTCCCACACACAATCAACAACAGTTACCTTCAACAACTTGACGAATCACACACGTTTACTTAGAATTATATTGATACTTTCCAACTCTCTGGGCTGCATTTCTTGTTTTTATTGTTCTGTTCTCTTCACATTAGTACAATGTGCACTTTTTTACAGTAAAGTTGTTTTACTTCTTATTAAACTTGATATCTAATTACAAGTCAAAATCATAAAAGAGGACCCTAGATTGATCATAATAGAGCACCTTGGACTTAAGATTTTTAATTGTCCTAATTCGATGAAATATAGGTATACACGCTAAAATAGGTATACACGCTAAATTTGAACAATACGAGGGACGGTCGGAAAATAGTTGGACTTTTCGTTCTTCTGTCTCTCCATTTGCAACTGTATAAACACATTATATATTAGCGGAATCTACATCCATTTGCCAATAACGTGGTCAGTTTATTTCCAAAGATAGTTGTATATATACAATATTCTGTCCACTTAAATGTGATAGGGGTTTACTGTATCATAGGCAATTTGTTAGAGGAACAACAAGGGTAACCAAAACAAAAGAACATTCTAGTCATTTTAATCGCGAAGAAGTTAAGTTTTGAACTACATTATCACTGAAGATTAAATGTGGGTTAATTATTCCGAACTTGGGATAAAAACTCAGTCAAAGCAGCCATGAAAATGAGCTGATTCTCCACCCATGAAAAGATTAAGATGTTACCTTCGGCTGGTATTCATGTTTGTTGCTTTTGTGGATTCACGAGGATTGATAGTTAGTCATTTCATTTCAAATGGTAAAAACTGTCATTGCCATGTACAATTCTGAAGTAACTCATAAGAAACAAAGAATAAATGCTGAAGTAAACGCATCCCAGATTAGCAAAGAAAAATGTTTTCTACTTCACGATTACGCACGCTCCCATACCACCGCATCTACAGTGGAGATTATTAACTATTACCCATGACAAAAGTTGTTTTACTCTTCTTATAGCCCAGACCCTACCCCATATGGCTTTTATTTGTGTCTAGAACTGATGAAAATGCTTGCTGGGAAGAAATTTGAGACCAGGGCGCCTTTGATATCGGTGGTTGTTAAAAAGTTAAATGGTTTTAGAGAACTAGTCAAAAGTCCAACTACTTTCCGACCGTCCCTCGTATCTTAAACTACAAAAACTGAACGTGTTTGTTTAAAAAAATTATATTGTTTTATTTGAACATTCAACAAAAATGAATTATCAATTGTCGAGCACTTATGATTTCTATTTATTGTAAAAGAGCGACTTGCAAATGAAATAAGAAGTCTTAAGTTGCTAGAAGCTACTATTTATGCGCCATCAAGTCGAGGTTCTGTCAAGAACATTCACGGTGATAAGCCTCTTGGTTTTCAGGGGGTTTTAAATTTGTCTTGTACACTTTCTCAGAAAGTAACATTTTTGACTTACATCGGAGAAAAGGCAAAGGAAAACCTTGAGGCAGAAGAAGGAAATACTGTTAGTCATCCTTTCCCCTTTGTCTCAATATTTTTTTTAAAAAATATTTGCTGTTTCGGAAAGGATTAATAATTTCTAACACAATGTGTGGCTTTGAAGAAGGGTTTTTGAAAAGATTGAAAGTGAAACAAAAAGTGTTGGTTTCTAGTGGTATGAAACATTTTATTAATATTCCTGTATGGTTTCGAAATCTCGGTTTCCAGTTAAGTTGAATTTGTCCACCAAAACTTCTACCAATAATTCCTTTTTCTCTGTGTAAATGAATGGTTATAGTCGAGAAGAAGGTGCTGTGTGCAGGCGAATAATCCTCTGAAAACAACACGCAAGTTTTATTTCCATCTCTTATACATGAATTTTTACTCTAACATAGGCGTAGCAACCCGTACGCAAAAAAGCAATTGAGTACACATCGCAAAAACAAATAAGGAAAAATGTGGATTTTTGTTTTTGTTTCCCTTGAAATAAACACCTGGATCGCCTTTAAATACATACCAAATACCCACCAGGAGCCACGAATGACCATTCGTGACTCCAGGTGGGCATTTGGTACATTTGTATGTGTTTCATAAGCATCTACATTAGATTTTCAAAAGTTTTCTGGGAGATGTCCGCAAAACCCATCCCCAGTAGTATGGAGCCCGCCATGTAACCTCCATGCGTTTTGTGTACGCCTACACTTTATTTTCGGCTAGCTACTCCAGTGTCTAACATTGATGGTAAAATTATCAGCCCTATTCATAATGCTTTGTGATTTTATATTTTCAGATAATGAACGCCATCATCAGTCTCATATCCTCCATATTTGTCGTCATTTTAAACACTGCAACGTCACTTCCGGTGACGTCAGAGGGCTCTGACAAATATGGCGTCATATTGGATGCTGGAAGCAGCAGCACAAAGATCCGGGTTTACACGTGGGTTGAGGGCATGCACAACATACCGAAGATGCACGAGGTGTTCTACAGCAAACGAAAACCAGGAATAGCAGATTTAAGTGATCGAATTGAAGACATTGAGACATATATGTTGGAGATTCTAGGACTCCTTGAAAACGAGATCCCGCGTGAAGTATGGCCGATTACGCCTGTGTACTTTATGGCAACAGCAGGTAATCAAGTAACAGCGAATAGTAATGAAATGTGCGAAAATTGCCAACAATATTGAAATTTGCCAGCCGTAATTACAAGAAAACTAATTCTAGAAGTCATTACTAGAAATTCTAGTCTGAAATTTATTTTATGATTGTAATGTCAACAAATGCCTTGGTTTGATATCTAAAGAACATACCTTTACTAAATACTCGTATAAGTTATGTTCTCAGAATTAATCAAACTATTCCTATATCGTCACTTTTCATCACAACTTCGTTACGATAGCTTGTTCGAAGCCGTAGTTACGGGTTTTTTAAAGAAACACATCGACAAAGTCTTCCATGATAAAAAGACGGCAACATAACAAGGAATTGTACGATCTACGTCTATAATAAAATTGGTCTTTTTATGGGTTTGTGCATATAAACTTATTTTCTTTTTTAATTTCGATTGTAGGACTGCGGCTATTGGAGGAGAACATTACCAAGTCTATCATGGACGGTGTAGAAGCCGTGATGGCCAACAACATGTTGAACCCGTTCATGTACGAGGATAACTTTGCTCACATTCTATCTGGAGAGGAGGAGGCGCTGTTTGCCTGGATCACGATTAATAAGCTCGGGGACTTCTTCGCTAGAGACCAGTGAGTATTGAATAGAAAAGGAGATAAGAGGGGTTAAGACATTCTAAATATATTATTTAAATCCAAACCCTATGTTTTGAATACTCATTTGAATCGATTCGATGAGACGACTCCAATGAGTACCAACAAATAAGGGTTTGATTAACAATACATGTCATACAAGTACTGCAATTTGAAAAATTACACCTCATATCTAAAGCTCTGATGAGACGATTCCAATGAAAACCCACAGCTTAGGGTTTGATAAACAATAAGTGAAATATCACAATTTGCAAATCCATTACCAAAAACCAAGTCTCTAGCTATGATGGATGATATGTAAACGAAGTTTTTCCCCGAAAATCTCGTAACTGAAACTTTAAAGGTACATTTCACATTTATTTCATTTTTAAAAGTATGTCTTGATGCAAAGATTATTCTAATGTGTAGAAATGTTATAAGTTTTTTGAAGTTGTGACTTAAAAGCGAAAAATATGCCTTCAAAGTTGAGACAGAAATGACAAATTCTATATAAATCTGAACTGTTGTCCACAACAATTTGTTTAATTTTAGCACAAATATATATATTTCTCGTAAACGGTTCAAAATTTTGGCTTGAAATTTTCAGAATTTTCATAAGAAAACATGTTCTTTCAGATAGAATAAAAGTAAAATTTATGTAAAAATAATTCTGAAATGTCACTTTAAGAGCTGTAGTCACGGGTTTTTAGAATAAATGCGTCGATGAGTATAGATTTATTTGATCTAGCCATCCTTTATTCGTTGAATTAAATGTTCTATGTCTATAATTTCCTGTTTTACTGTGTCTGCATTTAAGCGCTTAAATATGTTTAAAGTTAAACGGCTAAATCTATGTCAGACACGCAAACGCATGGAATGAAAGACTGTCGCTGATTTTCATTTGAAAACCTCATAACTATACCTTGTACGAAGCTGTAGTTACTAGTTTTTTTTAGGAAACCCAACGATATGGTATTTTTCATATCGTCGCTTTTCAACGAAAACCTCGTAACTGCAGCTTGTTTCAAGCTGCAGTTACGAGGTTTTTGTTGAAAAGCGAAGATGTAACAAATTTTGCTGAAGATGCAATATTTTGAATAAAGCCTAGTAAGCACCCAGGAAAACGATTAAAATTCAACACCATAACCATAGAAGCAGTAATATTGAAGATGGAAATCGTTTGAATACCTCGTAAATTGGAAATACAACCGCTTTACATGTCATTTAGATTTGGTAATATGATGTTAAAGACTTCACGTCTTCTGAATATGAGATTTAACCTTTACCGAACAACACCTGATTCTGACGCACGCATGATAGAAAGGTTGTGAATCAATGAGAGAAAATGATAAAGTGTCGCTATCGGCATTTCACTCATCGTTTTTTTTTGTTTTGTTTTTGGTTTTTTTTTTTTTTTTTTTTTTTTGTTTGTTTTTTTGTTGTTTTTTTTTATGCCATAACATATAAATTTTCGACGTTTGACTGAAATGATAGCCTACTCTGAAAACACTTCTTGTTTTTTTGGTGCTGCTAACATATTTTTACATAACTAAAAACTGAAACAGGCCATATACTTGAAAGTTAGGTCACATGATACTTGGTTCTTTAGAAGTCTTGTTTTATGTCTTTCGGCTTTAGGCGTTTCATTTTTATAGGGAACGATTTATAATAAACTTTTGAATAAAACACCTGCCTCTCTGGTGCTCTCGCACAGGTTTTTGCTAACTTTGGGGAATGTTTGCTTACTCTATCCTTAACAGCACGCGTGTTTACTGAATTATGTACATATGTATGTCGTGAGCAAATGGAAGTAAGCAGTTCCGAGATTGTTTTGCTAATATGGAACTCGGCAACTTAGACAACTTTGTCACTGCATATAATAGCATACATATTGTAATTTTGAAGTTGATCGATCATTTTTCAATACAGAACACATCTACAAATTACTTCTTTGGAATCGAGGTCTAAAGTTTTCGCACGTTGGATGAACAATATATATGAGTCAGGATGTGGAACAAGGTCCCATAAGGCTTTTGAGCTCAACAATGTTCCAGATCAGCCTGCATATACACGCAGTCTAACCAGGAACCACGTTGTTCTCTAACAGCTTCGTCATTATCCATAGCAAACATATGAGAGTAACATGGATCCAGGTCAGACTGGTAGTACGCGCAACCTGATCTTGAAACACGAGTTCCTCAAATGCTATAAGGGTCGTTTTCCAGATCCCGGCTCATATATTTTTGACGCATCTTACTTAAACGGACATTTCATTCCAATTTCAATTTTTTAAAGTATGTCTTGATGCCAAGATTGGTTATTCCAATGAGTATAAATACTATTAGTTTTTTGAAGTTGTTGCCAATAAGCGAGAAACATGCATTTAAAGTTGAGACATAATCGATTAATTGCATATAAATCCGAACTGTTGTCCACAACAATTTGTTCAATTTTAACACAAAAATATAAATTTCTCGTAAGCGGCGCAATATTTTGGCTTAAAATTTTCAGAATTTTCATAAGGAAATATGCTCTTTCAGATAAAAATAAAAGTAAAAAATTTATGACAAAAAATTCTGAAATGTCACTTTAATACTCATAATTGTTTTTGACAACTATTTCCAGGCCTATATCTAGAGTGAAGGGCTGGTAGAACTTGGTGGAGGGTCAGCGCAAATAGCCTCTATCCCTGAAGACCCGATTTACGCGGGTAAAATACCACTGACAGTCTAAAGTTTAACAATAATTATATTTGACGTATCTCACTAAACATTGATAACTGGTTATCGGCGCTTTTCAATAAAAAAAAAACTCGTAAATGCAGCTTATCTTAAGCTGCATTTATGATGTTTTTTGTTGCAAAGTGGCGTTATTGTATTTATTTCCAGGCCCGTATCTGAGAGTGAAGGACTGGTAGAACTAGGCGGAGGGTCAGCACAAATAGCCTTTATCCCTGAAGACCCGATTTATGCGGGTAAAATGCCACTGACAGTCGCAGGGCGGGAATATTCAGTCTACTGCCACAGTCATCTGTCGTTTGGCGCAGACGAGATGTTCCAGCGGATAGCAGAGTTTCTGATCAGGATGAATCCACACGCAGACGTACTCGTGAACCCATGTATGCTAAAAGGTATGTCCACTGCTATGTTTTACACCAAATGATGTGTTACATTGTATACAATTTATTCGCTAGCCATAGAACGAGAATCTACCAAATGAACGATTCATTTATGCACAAATAACAATATGATAAAAAATGCACATTTCAACAAAGAAAATCGATCTTGTGTGCATTGCAGTGTATTACAATTATGTATACGCAACACGCATACGTTTTTTTTAATCAAGAATTGTATGTGATATAGAAAAAAATGTATTAGTTCTTTTCTGATATATCAATATTCCTGTTACCAGGATGGTGCCAATATATCGCATACAACGCCAATAAAACAAACGCTACTGCAGTGAATTTAATGGCTGTGACGGAAATAGAAAATATAGTGTAAAAAGTAACGCAAGTTTGTAGTATACGGCAAACGTTTGAAACTAAGCAAAATCTAAATATATTTTCTGGTAAAATTCCATATGTTTACAAAAAATTACGATATAACTTGTTTCAACACATAATATATTTCGTTGAAGGCGGAAATGGATTTTTGACTGTAACACTCTATACTATCCCTAGTGGTTACATTGTCGCTTTTCAACAACAGGGATTTTGTTGAAAACGACGACGTGTTTGAGTAGCATGTCTGTGCACCCAGTTGAGTTTCTATCTTCGGTAAATATTGTTTTCAAATGCAACACTGACTTTTTTATCCTTTTTACATCCTATTTATATCATTACCATCTAGGTGACAGCACAGAGGGAGCCCTTGATGGCAAAACCCTCACTATGGTGGGTGGGGGTAACGCGAGTCTCTGTGAGGGGATTCTGACCCATTACCTCGGATCTGGGGACCCTGACATGTGCTCACCAAAACCATGCACCATTGGCCAGGTGTACCAGCCGCCTGTTCGGGATCGAAAGTTCTTCACATTTGGTCTGATCTACATCGTCGGCAAGTTCTTTGGCGTTGTTGATGAAGCCGACACTCTACAGCTTCAGAAACTACAGAACAACGCGAGAGAATATTGTGAGAAGGTGAGTTTGAGGTAGTCCATCCCATATGAGATTCGTGCGACATCGGACTTTTTCGTATCGACGTCGCTAACATTCGTTACGTATACGAACCTTTTCAGGTGACGTCGTTAACATTCGGCATAAGGTCATAAGTCATAAGGAGAAATTGCTTGTTACCAGAGCCCTCTTCTTTTGTCTCAATAATTTCCAAATCTTTTCTGCCAGAGGCGTCAAAGACAGGTTTTGTTTTGGAAATTGTTAAAACAAAGGATCTATCACAATCCAAAAATCCCTGACGCTTTTACATCTTCTCTTCTTCATACCATTTCCAAATTTTTCACGTTCAATGTAAATATTAATATATGTTTGAAAAAATGTTGTCGTTGTTGTTGTTTTTGTGCAACGTGATTCCACGCTCTGTACAATGCAGCATATTCAAACAGGGATTGACATGGTTTTCCCAATTACGAAAATAATGGTCCTCGATTTATTTCGCGTAATGTAGTGTATAATGTACATTACTTTAACAACACATTCATCAGTACATGTCAAAAGTCCTAATTTGTAACCCATTATTTCTATATAAATGCTTATTAGTTTCCATGGTAACACTTCTCAGTGACCTGTGCTAGGGAAATCATTTATAAAATTGTTGATTGTGTCAGAATACAAATCATAACGTATATGACCGGCATATAAGGTCGTCAAATAATGAAACAGATCGCTGCTTTGCAACGAAATCTTGGTAACTGCATCTTTTTTATGCTACTGTAACAGTTTTTGTTCAAAGGCGACGATTTTTTCTCCTGTTGATCTGAAAAGAAAGTTTTTTCTTAAAAAAATGATAAGTAAAAGCCAGTGGTGTAGTGGCGAATTTCAGGCCTACAAGATATTTGACGAGGGTTCCGTTGAAAAAGTCGCTTTGGACATTTTGTAGAAAAAAAACAAAATGTTCATTTCGTTCTGACGCGAACCCCATCGATTTAGCTACGTTATTGTAAGTGTTAACTTTCGAATGTCTTCAATTTGGAAGAATTCAAAACTGTGTTATTTTGGCAAATTTTCAAAAGGCGTCATGTTTAGACAGTATCAGTTTAAATTGACAAAAACATCAGTCTGCCTTAAAAGCAAGGAAATACATGTACCGGGTCACTACATTTCCCAGTAATCATTGGTTATAGAAAATTTAAGAGTTACTTAAGGAAACGTTTGCAGGGTTTCATTAAATAACACCAAATTAGCTTCGTTTCTTACCGGATTCATTTGTGAAGAAATCTATACTTTGTATCTCCTGACCGCCTCCAAACATTAGTGTTACTCTTTCTGAACAAGTTATTGGTTAAAGGTCCCAAAAGGGAAAGACTATAGGGAATCATTTGACACAGCAGATGACAATGCTGGTGAAAGAATTTATAAAAAATATGTACAACATGACACTGAAAATATTTAGACAAAGGGGGAAATGAGGATAATCAGCATTTTTTTCTCTCACCACAATGCTTCTCTATGCTTTCAGCAATGAAACGTCTTGTTTGGTAAAGGATTAATTTCGGTTTCTCTGACAGGATCTAGATGTTGTAACAGATGAGTATGGCGTCAAGCAGAAATGGGCTTCACGTAACGGTCAGGGTGGACTCTATGGTGCTCCGACTTCTACAGATTCTTGTTGCATGACCCACATAATTGCTCACCTTTGATAACAATAATCCTTATTTAACTCTGAATTATGCCCATATCTCATTAACTCCATTGTCTGGTTTCACTTGTAGGACTTAGATGTTGTTGCGGAGGAGTACGGCGTCAAGCAGAAATGGGCTTCTCGTAACTGCCAGGATGGTTTGTACGTGCCTCTGCTTTTCTCTGCATTGGGATTCGATCTGAACTCGCAGAACGTGAAGTCGGGGAAAACAGTCAAGGGCCATAAGATAGGTGGGTATACTAGAAGAAACGCAACAACTATTTTTGTCATTTCTCTTAATTCTTTTGTGTTATTGAGTCAAAGTTGTTACTGATTATTACTGGGAACTTTATCTTCATATTGATCTTTTTGTTCACGTAAGAACATGTCTTACGTGTGAGATAACGTCAACGAATTCTCTTATCGAGAAAAAAAACTGTTGATGCTATTTATGGACAGTACAACAATCAAATTCCAGCCAGGAATCGCGAGCGTCAGTTTGGATTGCGTGCAACAACGCATTTAACGTTGACGCCAAAATCGCTCTCATTTAAACGCGTATTGATGGCAGTAAACCTGTGACCTTGGTGAAATTTTGACATAAGAAAGTCAAATAATGAATTTTTACTATGCATCGAAAAAAGTACTCGAATGGGGGTGATTTTGAGAAAAACAAAAACAAAACGTATGTTCAAATTAATTCGTTGTTGCGTTTCTTTTTTCCTTTAGTATAGTTCATATCTTTTGTAAAAGCATTATGGTTTTAAGGTATTTAACCCCTACTCAGATTCATGGGACGTCGGAATCATTCGGGCCACGTCGTAAACATTTGGCGATGGAACGTTCCACCGACATTTGGTTACGACGTTGCCCGAATAGGTTCGTATATGTACGCAACTACGAATGTAAACGACAGCGCAGCTGAAATTCCGACGTCGCATGAATTTGATTGAGGGAGAAAAAACTTCAATATGTATTGACAATACTTTGGCGTAAAACAGCTACACTCATTTTTGCTAGTTTAACACGATAACTCGGAATTCCGAACACCCAGCAATCGTTTACTTTATTCATTTTAAAACTTTCTGTTAATATTCTGTGTTCCATTGTTCTAAGAAACAGGAAATATTTACATCCCCGGAAATAGCTTCTAATGTTATGTAGGCGTGACTTTGACCTTAAGTGTTGCAATGTATTTACATCACCCTCAATAAACATTATGTCCTTCCCAGAACCTGCAATGTGACTTAAACAATAGCACGCTTTGATAATAATAAAAACTTCTGTTCCGCCACCTAATTTTTTATTACTAATAGTTTACAAATTCTTTTATTGGATAGATACTTCCCTAATTTGTAACTTCTTTTTTTCACAAAAACTGTGTTGAGTAATAGCAATTCTGTGATTACATGAAATAAACGTAATGGTACCAATTCACAATTTATAAGCAACTTTAAAAAGTGAAATGTAAAGCCCATTGTTAGATTCAATATAACTTTAAAGTTTTCGGCATGATATTTTAAAAAAAAATATGGACATGTCGTTATATCAATTGACATTGTGCAACCCCACGCGAAATTGGACCCATAACATTAATTGTAAGCTGGTTTTAAGACCCTATTAAATATCTTAACCCATTACCACACAATGACGCCTTTTGACTCCCTCACAAGAAAATGCTTGGGAAAACATTGTGGAAAATGAAGAAATTGCTTGCTTCCACACAAAAAGACCAAAATATGTAAATTTTCATTCGGGTTTAATTGTCGTCTGCAACATCTTTGAATTTGGAACATTCCAAAATTTTGTCGTCTGGTAATGGGTTAAATAAAGTGTGTCCTGCCTAAGTAGCCCATCTTGGATTGCTATGGATGCCATTTTCATTCCAATAATTATTATAACAATTATCTTAATTGAAACATTTCTAATATTATCAAAACATAAATACATGAAAATTTAAGTTTCCCTGTTTAGTGTTGGGTTAAATAAGAAGTTGAAATACGGGAGGAAAATAGTTGGAATAGAAAAAAACTCGTATTTAATATTTTTCAAGGAATCTGCTATTGATAGAGTTGTCTGGTAGGAATTTTTGCATTCTATGATAGAGTTTGGTTTAATTTCGTCATTTATCAATTTTTAATTTAATAACAGATTCTCGGGATTCTTAAAGGAGTTCAGGAAACTATGGCGTGGAAGAGAAATCAACAATTCTCTACACAGAGCCAGTAGAGCTACAGATAAGAAGGCACGGTGACTTTTTCAAATGCATTGTTTTATCTATTGTACATCAAACCCTATATTTTGCGTTTTATTGGAATCCTCTCATCGAGGCGATTCCAATGAGTACCCAGGATATAGAGCATACATTTGAAATGACACTTTTAGAATGATTTTACCCCTCCATATCTGTAACTGTCTATAATGTTAGGGTATTATAGTATGGAATCATTAAGGCATTTTTCGTATCCGGTGTCTCTCCATATTTGAAGCAGATTTATAGATATATGTCCGCCCTAGGACGCCGCTGTCAAATTAGTTATCACAATAATTATTCCCTGCTTTATAAATGGTGGGAAGTTATTTTTCTCAATTTCTCAATTCCAGTTCCGCACTCGCTTTTTATCCTATGTTTGTATAATATTTCTAATGACAATTTATAATTTATTGAATAGTTAATGTGGTGTATTACATAATATCTGCAGATCATACATAGAGAACAGATGGTTACTGTCTGTAGATGGAAAAAATATCCGGCAAGGCGGAGGAATTTTTATCCGGTGAGCCGAAGGCGAACCGGATAAATTTCCGAAGCCGCACCGGATATTTTTTCCATCTACAGACAGTAACAATCTATTCTCTATTTATCCTGTTATGAAGATTTGTTTAAAAAAGTGGAGCCATTCCCGTTAAATGAACGAATGGGACGCCTTTAATGAACTAGTTAGTTATTTTTAGTTTCGACCTTAAGACCGTTAGGCGCATAACTCGTGTTTGCGACAGAAGTTAATTCTAAGATTAAACAAACTTTTGAACACTGTTGAATAGGTATACTCTCATTTTTATCATTAACAAGTAAATGTGATAGCAATAGTGCAAAATCAAATTGCAAGGAACTACAAAGTTCAATTCAAGCCGACGACTCTAGATCTCGACTCTGATTGAGGTTTGTGTGGATAGGGATTGGCAGGGTACGTTTGAACAAGAACAATTTCATTTCAAATTTTGAAAAGGTTGAAATGAAGTAACAAGAACATGAAGCATACTATAATGGATCCACATTTTTCCAACTTCTATTTAACCGATCCTGGACATGTTTACAAACGTGTCATCTATCTGAATTAGAGTTTCCGATGTCGTCCATCTTCAGACATTCATCAACAAGACAAGTGTTTTGTGCGAGAAGAAGACAATTCCAAAGTAACAGTCTACATTCGTCTTGAAATAAGATAACTAACCACCTATCTCAGTCTCTGTCGCCTCTTGTATTTTTAAAAATCATTTCCTTTTCATCTTGTTGGAAACATTCATAAACACGGCTTCCAACTGTCACAAATAACCTTGTGTATTACGTCATCAAAGGTTTTACGTCACAGAGTTTTAAAATTAGGTCAATACTACAGGGTGAGCCTAAAGTTTGGGTATTTTATAAATTAATTGATTTATGAAAAATGACAGTTATGCTTGATATATTCCCACTCGCATCCGATTACGTATTAGGAGTAAAACTCAAACTTTGCATTTTTGGAGCGATCTATTCGATCTTTCACTATCTGTGTAGGTGAATTTATCATAGGATATTTTTATTGTGAAATTTAAGTCAATACATTCTATTTCTGAGTTTTTATTGTGAATATTACAACCGTAAAGGCACAATCCAGATATCAAGTGAACTTCGCTTGATGAAAGTAGTGCCGACGTTATTGGTCACGTGACTAACTGACTGATATAAAAAAAATATCAGGCACCCTGTTTTCCATCAGTAAATACCGGAAGTGACA
Organism: Fragum sueziense; assembly: GCA_963680895.1. Taxonomy (NCBI): domain Eukaryota; kingdom Metazoa; phylum Mollusca; class Bivalvia; order Cardiida; family Cardiidae; genus Fragum; species Fragum sueziense. Next base: position 12,290,751 of record OY804596.1, read on the forward strand.
GGATAAATTGTTATATCATAATTAACAAAATGAAAAAAATAATAAAAATGAGAGTCATGGATAAAATAGGTATTAATTCCTAAAATTGTTATTTTTCTAGAAAGTACATAATATATGGCCTCATAAAAATTGTTATCCTTTGAGGAAAATTATCGTTGAATTTAAGATGTCTTAAATCACATTTCTATCAACACTTTAATTCCCTTTTTTGAACTTGATATAGGATCGTTGGATTCGCTACACCCGTTTGATAGTGCTCTTGATATTTATGTGATAAATTCGTTCCCTTCCTTCTGACTATTTATTAGATGCTTATAACAGCGCCTACCATAAATCGCCTATAATTTTGATCGTCGTGGGTTGAAATGTAGGGTCGGTAAAATATTGTTGCGAAGATACAGACGTTTCAAGGGCGGATCCAGGTTTTTTTTTTCTATGGGGTCCTTATCTAAATGGTGGCTTTCAATGTGCTAATTATGTAAAGTTGTACTAACATTACATAATCAAATTTTAAATTTTGGCTAATGCCAGTGGGGTCCGGACCCCCGACCCCCTCTAGATCCGCCATTGCGTTTAACCATAAAACGTATTTTCAGTAAAAGCCGTATGGACTAATGATAAAAATTAAAAAAAATATTCCTTTTTTCACATTGGCCTACAAAAAAACTCAAGCAAGTCGATTGACTAGCTAGTTCACGACAACAGATTCGTGTCGTACTGTATTTGAAAGTTTTTCACTCATGAGCACATCAATAGGTCGGCTGGGAATTACTTTACATTTTTTTATATTTTTGGTAATTATGTTAATATAGTTCCTGATCGATATGACAAGATTTGACGCAGAAAATTTAGGAAAACATCATGGATTTGCTGAATTTGAAGGATCTTTTAAAAATCAGCTGTTAAAAATATTATCATCAATAACATTTTGATCAGATGCTTTTAAAAAGATCTTACACATCTAGATAATTTCTGCAGTTTTTCACCTTCTCTGCTTTAAACCAAATTTAAATTGGTCAAGTATACTAGAGGAAAGAAGAAATGCAACAACTATTGTTTGTTATTTCACTTCATTCGTTTACTTTATAGAGGCAAAGTTATTACCGATTATTACAGGGAACCGTATCTTGATATTAATATTTTTGTTTACGTTAGAACCTGTCTTACCTGTGAGATAACGTCAAAACAGACGTTAAGTTTACACGTTTCTCACGTGCTAACCTTTTTATATGTCAAAACTTAAAATAAAACTCTTTTGATTTGTGTAGATGCACGTCGACTCAACAAAAGGTGTATTGCTTGAGATAACGTCTTAGAACGAACGGAACAACTGACGGTCGCCAGAAAAGCCGTCGTCAACGTCTAACGTCACGACATCAGGCCCATTACGTTCGCATATTTTACCTACTTAGACAAACTCTCTTATCGAGAAAAAACTGTTGATGCTATTCATGGACAGTACAGCAATCAAATTTCAGCCAGGAATCGTTAACGTCAAATTGGATTGCGTGCATGAACGCATTCAACGTTAACGCCAAACCGCTCTCGTTTTAACGCATATTTATGGCACGTACAACCTTTGACCTTGACGTAATTTTGACACTAGAAAGTCAAATGATGAAGTTTTACTATGCATTGAAAAAAGGACTCGAGTGAGGGTGATTTTGAGAAAGACAAAAACAAAACATATGACCAAATTTATTTGTTGTTGCGTTTCTTTTTTCCTTTGGTATATTAACGAACTAATTTGATACGCTCTTCAATTGTTAAGTCACATCTTTCTCAGTCGTGAATATGACTCTAGAACCCATACTGATTCGCTAGAAATTCGCTAGAAAGATTCACACACTTATACAAGTACACAAAGCATGACCCCAAAATTATTGTCTTTTGGGGATAGTTATCGTTTTATAAGACACCCTAAATTAAGTTTATATCAGCACTTTAATTCCATTACCTGAATCAAATGTCGGATCGTTGGTTTAGCGACACTCACATAATGGTCCCCTTGGGAGTTCTATGGAAAATTCGTCTCCTGTCGATTATTACTATAAAGGAATTACATGCACATCTTTTACAGATACGTACTTTATATACGTCGGAAATAAGATTATTAATTTTAAAACCAGTATGGATCCCGATCAGTCTGCGTATACGTAGGCCTACTCTAATTCAGGTTCACAATGTTATCTTACAGATTTCCAATAAAAACGGACAAGATGCGATACAATTTCTATTAATAGTAATAGATCTAGTCTGAAAAAACTGTGCATGAAGTATTGACCGAACTTGTTCTCATTTGAGTAAGTCGTCATTAAGTTTAAGATACCATAAATTAAGATTTTATCAGCACTTTAATATCAGTGTCTGAAAAAAAACTGGCACTTGTTAAATCATACCCCTAAAAGTTGATGGAAAATGGGGTTCTCAGATATGGAACTCGTCGTTTTGTCTTTCTGTCTGTATTCGGGGCAGATAATGATGTGGATTTTCTTTTCGTTAAATAATTGTTGTTGGTGGTGGTGTAACGTCGTCTTCGTCGCTCCTGCTGCCGCTGCTTCTGTTCTTGTTGTGGTTGCTTTTGTTGGGAGATAGTTGTAATCTCAAATACAAAATTAACAAGATATGTTTTTGACGTGTCAAATAAAAGAGGCTTTGGAAAATTTTGAGACAAAACAAGAAAATGCTGATGATTAGCATTTTCTTCTTTTGTCTCAATATTTTCTGTGCCATATTATGCACAAATTATGTCTTTAACAACATTCTGTTTGTTGTCTGTTGTAGTTTTCAAATTGGATAACCCTAATCTTTTGCTGTTTGGGAATGGGTTTAACTCTTTCCCAAACGTAACACTTTTAGATCAGTCTGATTCAAAAGCTGCTGAGGACATCAACATGTATGTTCTAAAAGTTTCTTCTTGTGCACATTCTAGTCTAGAAAATATTGATACGAAAGGAGAAAGTGCTGATCAGCATTTTTTTCTTTTCCCTCAATAATTTTCCAGGTCCCTTTTCTAACGTTTTCTCGTATATTTACAGCCTGGAGTCTGGGAGGAATGTTGTATGAAGAGGAGAAGGACAAATATCAGGAGTACAGTCTGAGCCAACTGAGACCCAGAGGTTCCCTGTCCGAGCTGCTCGGAGCCATATAGTGATACCACAGTGAATGACAAATACAGTTGAAACTCGTTATATCGATGTCATTTATTTTACCTCATCCGGATCAGAATAACAATACTCGTCCACTTGTCCGTGTCATTAAAAACCTCTTTCTTACCATAGGGGAGTGAATAGTCCACAAAAGTTCCATTTCAGGAGTTTTTGTAGCCTGTGGAGTTGTTCTATTTCGGTTAAGTTTACACTTAACCATTTTGTGGTTCAGAAAGTACTTTCATAATTGAAATAAAGTACAAAAGGGAAAGAAATTCTTCGAAATCAGCAGTTTAATTCCTTCCTTTTCCTCCCATACTTAAATACATGTAGGTAAAATTATTTCATGATAATTTTATCTAACGCCTTTTTATTTCCAATGTTGAGGACGGGATTAAATTATCAATTCGACTAAATTTGAAATTCCGATGTCGATATAACGAGTGTCTACTGTATAATAGTCCGTGGGCCAGGAGGGGTCTGCACGCACCCCCCTAAGGGCAGTCTGTGAGTGGTATAAAAATGTTCATTGAAACCCACTGAGTAAGAATCAAGATGTTAACAGTCGATATCCTGGGATGCACTCGCCATTTCCGGTGGTTTTCAAGATGGCCGCCATGAAAAAAGACAATTTGACTTGGTATCTAACATCAGCAGCCTAACATTTGTTTTGCGTTGTAAGATCATATTTTTAGGATAATTGAGTCTGGAAAAGGTCAGAGATGTGTTCTCATGTTAAAAAATGGATCATAAGCCATCTTGTATGCTAGATTGTTTTCAAAATGGCCGCCAAAATCGCAAAAAAATCAATAAAAACGTCAAATACTTCTCGCTTTTGGACATATTTTGGTCTAAATACTGTGAATTTTATGTTTTAAGATTTAGATAAATATTTTATGAAGTAAATGGGAGCATTACGGAAAAGATATTTGAAATCATTACCATATAAATGGCATTAAAACACAATTAAGCACAAATCAACAAGTATATAATAGCGATATAAATTATCATTATTATTAGTTCTTGGTGAAAAACAGCTCTTATTTATAGCATTATTTTGATAAAGCTATGCTTTCCGAGTAAATTGTTAAATTCACATTGATGATGATTCGATTTTTGATTACATTGACAATAAATATGCTATCAAAATGGCCGCCAAAATCGCAAAAAATATATAAAAAAATATATATATAAATCTTCGTTTTTGGTCATGTTCTGGTCTAAACGTTATAAATATTGTGTTTAAAGACTTTGGTAAACATTTCATAAAATAAATGGTTGCATTGCGAAAAAACACATTTTAAACCATTACCGTATAAATGGCAATAAATTACAATATGGCAGAAATCGTCATGTATTATTATTTTCATAAATGTCGTTAGTATATTTGGTCTTGGTGAAAATGCAGTTCTTTTAGATTGCATCTTTTGACAAAGCTTAGCCTTCAGAGTATTTTGTAAAATTGAAATTGATTATGATTCCGTTTTTGATTACAGATGCTATAAATCGGCTTTCAAAATGGCTAAAAATGTAAAAAAAAAATCAAAAAGAATGAAAGTAATTCTCGTTTTTGGAAATCTTCTGGTTTAAATAATGTAAATATTATTTTTAAAACTTAGATTAGCAATTCATGAAGTAAATGGAATCATAACAGTTGACAATAAAAGAATAGAGATTTGAAAGGATTACCGTATCAATGGCAATAAAATACAATTAAGCACAAATCTTATATAATAGTATATAGTTTTGATATACATTGTCATAATATTTTGTTCTTGCTGAAAAAAAAACGGTTCTAATTGATAGCATTATTTTGACAAAACTAAGCTTTCAGAGAATTCTTTAAAATGAAATTGCTTATGAACCCACTTTTGAATACAAATATCATAAATTTGTGATATTTTATTAGGCAATTCAAGACTACCTTTGCACCAATGTCACATCGTTTCAAAAGACACGCTAAAACTATCGGTATCCCTTTCTGGAGAGAAAATTACTCCCTTTAAATTCACATCCATTTCTATCAAACAATATGTAATGTCCTCAATATTACGGAAAAGAGTTTTACCGTAATTATTCTTACGAACAAAAGTTGTATGTATGTATTTCCTTTTTTCACTCTTACACATACAGTATCAAAATGCTTTTTATTTGTTATATTTTATACTTAAAGAATTTTAACAACTTGAGAATAGAAATGAAAGATTAATGAAATAAGACCAGCCTTAAATTTATCGTTTCATTGATATCGACATACACTCGGTAATATCTGTCAAACATGTGATACAAACTTCGTATTTCTGAAATTGTGCCTTTTTTAAGTAATAATTATGATAATTATAATGCACAATTCATCCCAATAAGTCACACACTCTATCATGATTTCCCAGTTTCACATTACCATGTATTCAAATGTCATTTACATCTGTTTAAAACGAAACAAGATATGAGGAAACTATAAGATACTCCATGTGGAGTGACGTAATAACATAAAAGCTATATAACCCCGATTTCTAAATTTTTTAGGATACTCGTTTTAACTGGATTAGTAGTTATAAGGAGATGTATTATGCATGCAAATCACCTAAAATGCTTTTCCAAATGAAATGCACTGAAACGCCATAAAATGGTTTGATTATAACATACTATAGGCAGATATGCTTTATATCTTAGAATATGTATAAAGAATACAAAGTTTAAAATGTGTGCTTTCTTCGCACGTTTTACTTTAATTATATTAGGCTGCATTAATTACTTAATCCAACAGGTGTATAGATATTGTCGAAAACACTTAGAACATTAAGAACACATGTATTCATGATAAAAATTCACAATGACTCTTTATTGGATGGCGATATCACTTTTGCGGAATTTGTTGCAAAAGATAAAAGCAGGAAATGGTCATTTAAGTTCTTCACATGTGGTTGTAAGCAGTATTTATGTTTGATGTCATTGTGATACTGCAATGATTCGCTTTATGTTAATTTGTAATGTCTTAAGTATATTTTGATTTGCATTATGTGCAATATAATGGGTACAATGGCATGAATTTCCACAACTTATCACATGTATTTGTATGATATTTTTTGGTATTAATTTGTATGGGTATGTCCGGGGTGTAACTTCTTGCATTAATTCTACATTTGGAAATGGACGCACCAGAGCTAAAGACCATGAAAGACCAGTGATTACCTGAATTGACTGTGTGAGGTCTGATACCAGTGAGTGCCATCTGAATGCCATAGATCAACACAACAAACAAGCCTAGAATTTGGAACGAGACTATTAAGTCGCCTGATGCATACCCCTATTGTATAGGGACACCTGCTGCAATAATAAATAATCTCAGAAGCAACAAAAAAAGAACTCGACAAACTTGGCAAAAGTTTGAGTTACATGGCCACCGAAAGTCTGATAATTTATGTATACTGCATGTGTGAGAAGACGACTTCTATAAAGATACAAAAGTATATATAAGTATAAGGTTTCCATAACTATTATGTACATACTGTTGGTTTTCGAAAAATATATCCAAGGATAAACATAAGCAAAATTAACAAACCACAGCCGCAACCACATACAACAACGAATATAGAAACATGAGGACCCATAGAAGTCTACGACGTACCACTCAACAAGTAAGAAACAAGTCAGAAAAGATTAAAAAAAATCCAGAGAGATTAAGAATAAATGCAGTTATATTTAAATGTGTAAAAGATCTTATTCAATAAACCTAGTATATAGTGATCATTGTCCTTAACCTAAATATTTTTTTCATGTGCGACCTAATAGAATTAAGATAAAACAGCTGAAGAAATTTGAAAATTTAAATTTGTGTATGAGCTTCAGACAAAATATTCTTTATCTGTATACTAAGTCAAATTGCAAATTTGTCTTTTGAAAGTACCAATGAAAATATTGCATGATGTGTCAGAGCTTTATATGAATCACTTCTGGTATTTTGCACTCAAGATACAGTTCATTTCAACTACTAATTCAGTTAAACCGATTATCTGAAAAAAAGAAGAAAAAAAAAGAAATGGACATTACAAACCCTTTATTTAATTACCCCACCCTACATGGAGTCTATAATGTTTCCCCACATTTCACTTAATTTGAGAATGGAATCATGGTGGAATATGCGACGCATAAAGATGATTTTAGCATTGTCATTATCATGACTATGAGTCAATACAAGCCATTTTGAGAAACATAAAGAGTTTATTATATTCTTTTGACAAAATATCACCAAAAGTAAGTCGCTATCAATTTAACCGTCACACAGGTGTATACAAAAATTCATTTATGTTGTTCGATTGGATAACATGGATATATTTTAATTCTTAATTATTACCATTCTACAAATATCAAACATTATACATTAAAAATGTTTTGATACATATCAAGCAATTTCTATTATTCTCTGGGGCAATTTTCGATTAATGGTACGTGTTGGAGTACAAAAAAGAATAAGCCACATTCAACTATTGTTTATTAGCATGGATACGTTGAGGTCTTTATCTAAATGTTTGGGACATTTTATATTCGTTGGTGATAATTAATATGCATTTCAAGGGAGTATCTTCCTCCACAATTTAAATTTCATTAGGACGGTTAAACTTGTCATTTTAAAAGATGTGAAATTAAATGCAAAGTTACCAGAGCCTGCTTGATATTCGAGTTTTGCCCCAAAAAGACACATATTAATTGGATCTATACCCAAAGTGGGTTCATAATCAATTTCATTTTAAAGAATTATCTGAAAGCTTAGCTTTGTCAAAATAGTGCTATATAAGAGCCGTTTTTTCAGCAAGAACAAAATATAATGACAATGTATATCAAAATTATATACTATTTTATAAAACTTGTGCTTAGTCGTATTTCATTGCCATTGATATGGGATTCCTTTCAAAGCTTTATTCTTTTTTTTTTTTTTTTTTTTGATGTTGTTGTTATCTGTTATGATTCCATTTAATTCATGAACTGCTTAGCTAAGTCTTAGAAGATAATACTTTCATTATTTAGACCAGAAGATGTCCAAAATCGAGAATTACTTACATTTTTATTTTTTTTTATATATATATTTTTGAGGCCATTTTGAAAGCCGATTTATAGCATATGTAATCAAAAATAGAATCATAATTAATTTCAATTTTACAAAATACTCTGAAGACTAAGCTTTGTCAAAAGATGCAATCTAAAAAAGTGCTTTTCACCAAGACCAAATATAATAACAATATTTATGAAAATAATAATAAATGACGATTTCTGCCAAATTGTAAATTATTGCCATTTATACGGTAATGGTTTAAAATGTGTTTTTCGCAATGCAACCATTTATCTTATGAACTGTTTACCAAAGTCTTTAAACATAATATTTACAACGTTTAGACCAGAACATGACCAAAAACGAAGATTTCTTTTATAATTTTTATTTTTTTTTTATTTTTTTGCGATTTTGGCGGCCATTTTGAAAGCATATTAATTGTCAATGTAATCAAAAATTGAATCGTTATCAATGTGAATTTAACAATTTACTCGGAAAGCATAGCTTTATCAATATAATGCTATAAATAAGAGCTGTTTTTCACCAAGAGCTAATAATAATGATAACTTATATCGCTATTATATACTTGATGATTTGTGCTTAATTGTGTTTTATTGCCATTTATTCAGTAATGATTTCAAAAATCTTTTCCATAATGCTCCCATTTACTTCATGAAATGTTTATCTAAGTCTTAAAACATAAAATTCACAGTATTTAGGCCAAAATATGTCCAAAAACGAGAAGTATTTGACGTTTTTATTGATTTTTTTGCGATTTTGGCGGCCATTTTGAAAAAATTCTAGCATACGAGATGGCTAATGAGCCATTTTTTAACATGAGAACACATCTTTGACCTTTTCCAGACTCAATTATCCTTAAAATATGATCTTACAACGCAAAACAAATGTTAGGCTGCTGATGTTAGATACCAAGTCAAATTGTCTTTTTTCATGGCGGCCATCTTGAAAACCACCGGAAATGGCGAGTGCATCCCAGGATATCGACTGTTAACATCTTGATTCTTACTCAGGGGGTTCCAATGAACATTTCTATACCACTCCCAGACTGCCCTTAGGGGGGTGCGTGCAGACCCCTCCTGGCCCACGGACTATAATAATAATTAGGTTCGTCTGTGAGAAATACGACTAGAACAGACTCCTTTATTGAAATGGAAGATTTATGTGAACATTATGCTTTGAACACATATTACAAACTTATGTGAACAAAAAAAAAATTCTGACTGTGGTGTTGTGTATGGAGAGAATAAAAAACAATAAAAGAATTGAAAATTTAACCTTCTTCAAATCAAAACAAAGGTTTGGCATTCCTAATAGGAAATGCTTAGACAATCATTGAGACAAAAGAAGAAAATGTTGACAACAACATTTTCTACTTTTGCGTCATGATGCATCGCAAATAAGTCCTATTTTTATCAACATCGATTTTGTCCCCTGCAGCAGCTTTCAAAGGGGAACGATCCAACTTTTGTCTCCAAGCCCGTAAGCTCGGTCGGTAACGTCGGAGTCTATCAGACCAGATATCTTGGGTTCGAACCCCGGCTCGGCCAATATCTTAAAGCCATAGGCCTGTCACCAATGGATATGACTCATCCAATTGATAGAGCAGCTTGCTGCTCCGATTAGGTATTGTGGTAGCCCTGGTGAAAAGCATGTCAGGAATCCATGGATAGGTGTCCCAGCCTCTTGAATTTTCAAAAGGCCACATTTCAATAACTGTTTATCAAACCCTATGTTGTGGTTATTCATTGAGTCGGTTCAAATGAGTTCGCACAACAAAAGGTTTTGATTTGAAAAAAACTCGGAATAATTCGTTGCTCCTTACATGTTGCTCTGGCTAATTTCAGATGATTTTTTTCCAGACTTTGTATCTATACATACGTGCATGTAAACTTGTGTATACGATTTCATTAAAAGTTGAAACCATGACATTATTAAAGTGTTGGTTTTGATATCTCCAATAGAAAATGTTGATAACTCGCATCCTTTTGTTGTCAATTAAAGGACGAACGTTTTGGAGAAGTATAACCTTTAGCGCAGATACCGGTATGTAGAATGGGTGAAAGTGGTGGCATTTCGAGTTACAGTGTGTTATAGCGGACTTATTTGTTTTTACTTCGAGATAGACAAACGGACGCTTCGTCGAACACAAAGTCCTGGAACGATCTTTTGTTTAAATAAAACGCAAGCACATCAAAGCACGAACATTTTAAGATGGTTTTGGTTGTCTACGGAGGCAAACCTACAAGGATAAATGACAGATGGTGGCAACAAGAATTGTCCTTTTCTTTCAATGTATTACCTGCTATAAATTTATCGTCCGGAATTCCTTTTGAATGTATTCAAATCTAATATCTTGCCTTTTTGAAGAGACTTATTAACATATTAGTTTTCCAATTTAGATAATTTATCATATGAACCAGATTCTGAAAAAGGGTCCCTTGGGGCTTTTGAGATCAGACTGTGTGTTGGTCTTCACTAACATAGCTTCTTCGTGACCTGTAGCAATCATTATATAGCGTCATGAATGGCTGCCAGTCTTCACTTAGGCACAGACTAATCATGAAATATAGCTACATCAAATGCTATAAGGGACCTTCTTCCAGATCCACGCTCCAGTGGCGTAGGAAGGTTTATGATATGGGGGGGGCAAACGTTCAAGTAAATGGAAATATGGGTGTTTTATGGGGGCATAGGGGGCCAGGCCCCTTTTCCAAATTATGGGGGCCAGCCCCCCCCCCCGGTCCCCCCTCTTCCTACGCCTATGCGCTCATAGGTATATGGTTGAATAGCAATGAAAAGAAGCAAAAAATTTGTACATTGAAAGTCTGTCTTAACTGTGACTTACAAACTGTAAGGGTCGATAACCCGATTATAATATGGTATTTCTTCATCGAAATTAAACCTCTTTGTTAAGATATTTTCTAGCTACGAAAATGTAAACAATTAACAAGGCGACAATCTTTACAGCCAGTCCTAAAATGAAGCTAAAATTACAGATGCCCACTGAGTCGGAGACAAAACATTGTAGCTGAAGTTATAGGAATGGGAAAATCAGTCTAAAGGATTTGTAATTTTCATCGGTATTTAAAAGGCTTATGCTAGGTTCCCACTGCCGATCTGATCAACTCGATCAACACGACCACCTTATTTACCCGATCAAGCCCGACCAAATGTGTATACACGACTTCTTCTCGATCTCTAGTCGATCAAACTAGACACCCGCCCGAGCACTCCCGATCATTTCCTGATTGAAGCCCGAACGTCTTTCCGATGTCTACCCGATCACCCCGTCCTTAATTCGAGTCCTACACGATCCTACTCGAGTTTTTTTGACATGCAAAAACAGTCGAGTGCGATCGAGTACAAAAATGATCGAGAAGCGATTGTGTATTGATCGGGTAGAAGATCGACCTTGTCGTGAATCGGTCGGGTCTGGAGATCGAGTGTGATCCGGTAGATAATTTGTATTCCGACCTGCACCGAGCGTGCACTCGATTTACCTCGACTTTTACTCGAGTAATTTCCGACCACACCCCGATCAACTCGACCTCTGATTCATCTGTTCACTCAATCAAATCGGATGAAGAGGTCGGGTTTGATCGACTAGAGATCGAGAAGAAGTCATATGGTCGGGATTGATCGAGTGCACTTAAGCGATCGAGTAGATCGAGTTGATGCGCTGCCATAGAGCAGTTGGAAGCACTCGATCACCTCGACTTGTACGAGTTATTCCCGAACGCATTCCCGATCAACTCGACTTCTGCTCCCACTGTTCATCCAATCAAATCCCGGTACAAAATATCGACTCGAGCACACACAATCTCTACTCGAGTGATTGTCGATCAGCTCGATCTTCTTTACGATCGATACTCGAGCATCTTCCCGATGTGTTTTCTACTCGACCGCTACACGGATTTTTTTGACGTGTCAAAACAAGTTGGCAGGATTACCGATCGATGCAGACCAAACTCGACCATCTCGACTTATCCCGATCACCTTTGCCGACAGACCTCGACCGGTACTCGATCGCTTGGTCGGGTTTGATCGAGTTGATTTGATCGGCAGTGGGAACCTAGCATTATGTAAAGTACCTTAAATACGATCATGTGTGTGATTTTTTTCTTACTCTGATATAAACTGGTTAAAGACCATGCTTCGTTTAAAAAAATATAAGCAAGGTTTTAGTCATAACAATAATTTCGATGGGGAGAATCACGTGATTGACAATGGTATTGAACACGAAAAAATGGCGACGAAATGACCGCTTCGGCGTGAAAACTCAAACTTTAGAAAGGTATGTATTCAGTCTACGTAGTTTCTCAGACAAGCCACTTAACCTAAAGTACCCGCTGTTGTCTAAGGTTTTCACAGATACCTAACTTTCCGCTGACCGTTCGCTGTATTTAGAGAACACTTGAAGAATATTTCCAAAATTGCGAAAATTTTGAATGTGTGTTAAGCACGTCGCATCATATTTACGGCTTTATTTCTTACACAAAGAAATCTCTGATCACCATTTATACTTCCAGACCCTTTTTGATCGATGACATTTCATTCTAGTCCATTTACAAGATCCGTGTTGTCTTTGTTAAGCGTATTTACGAAAAAGATGTTAAGCACACGTACAGTGTTGCAGTGTTTGGCACGCCGAATTCTTGTGAGTGTGATGTTAAACACACGTACAGTGTTGCAGTGTTTGGCACGTCCAGTTCTAGTAAGTGTTGCTCGTGTACTAGGAAAGCCACGGATATTGGACAAATTGCTTGTTAATTCATGACCCAATATGATTGAAATTCGGCGTTAACTTACATTGACATGTGACAGACATCGGAAGGGGTAATCTTTAATGAATTGAAATAAAAAGCCAACGGAATCGACTACAATTGCTCTAACTAATCAAATGTCTTGTTTTAAGCTGCAGATACAAGGTTTTCGTAGAAAAGCGACGATATAATTTTCCATGACATATACGTTCAAACACAATGAGTCTGAACTGGACTGTGATGTCCTTGTTGCTTAGTTTACGGTTAAAATCGCTTTAAGAATCTTGAAATTGTTTATATAATTGGTCAGAAGAAAATCTTGTAGAAGATGACCCTTTATTTGTCCTTTTCAGATTTAACTGTCATGACCAAACCGGATTTTAAGTAGATTGCTCATAACCTATATGCCATTTATTTATAAAACTGTTACCCTTTTAACTGCTTTCAAATACACCTTTGCAATTTGCTTCTTTTTTTCAGGTGACTCAACAGAAGTCTCGGCTGTAATTACTTTAAAAGCCAAGCGTCAGACGACATACACAGTCTTGAATCAAGAGGAAGCAAGCAATTCCTTAAAAATCGGAGCTCAGATAAGGAGTCCTTATAAATCTCCATTGTATCGAGCTTCACCTGGTAAATCATCGTTATATATTGCTTCACCATTGAAGAAACGTTTTAAAAAAAACTACAGACAAGAACGCAGTATATATACAATTCAGAACCTACAACTGAGGATGCTGATTCCGGATTTTTTTTTATGAAAATTCTGAAAATAATGACTCAACCGAAGATCTTGAACAGATCAGTGAATTATTTCGATACTCGTCACGGAGAAACGACAGGACAGGACATTATTGGATTTTTTTTAAACAAGTGAAAGAGTTTTCCCATTGAATATCATTTCATTGTTCTTGTTTGCAGACACAGTAAGGCAGCTTTAAAATGACACCAAAAGAGACGAAACCCCTCTGGAAATTGGGATATAGACTCTTTGGTGAAAGGTTAATAAATATTACGAGTGGTAGGAAGAGTCAGGGTGATACTGTAATGAAAGTTTGTTGGTGTGGTCAGTACTCTCCTACGTGTAGATCTGCAGATGTTAATTTTGCCGGTCAATTGACCGCTACCGAGATCCAAGAGTTATCCTGAAATTGCCCTTGATTTAGTGGGATTTATCTCCCTTGAAACCAACTGGGTAGTTCCGGTCTATTTTTGTAGATACACTAAAGAGTAAAATTCATCACTTCGCACGCAAAATACGATTTTTTTTCTTTACAAACGCATATTTAGCAGAATCGTCGTATACCATCGGATTGTTCAGTTACTACTGATTAAACCAGAATAAGTTTCGGCTTTGATTTCATCCAATTGATATGTTTAATCCAGGTTAAACATTGGCCTGTTGAAAGCCATAAAAAACCTCTGCCCAGCTCGCCGCAAATTTCCATAATTTCCGAATATAATGGTCGACAAGTTTTTATTTAGTTTTGCATATTGTAGAAATAATGTAATTTCAATATTTTATTTTAGTTGGATTATTTTCACTTTATTGATGATTCTGCATGGGTGTCATTGAAAACGTGAAAAGTGTTGTAATATTCAACATTAATTTTGGAATTGTTGATCCAAGTCACTGTTTACAAGCGGTCAATATGAGAAAAAAGTCTCCTTACTGTGAAATAAATTCAAAATCCAAATTACTACACATCTAAAACGCTTTTTAATTATTAAATGTGAATTAATACAAAATATATTCGTACATTTTGAGAAAAAGGAATGTATAGTTTTCTCTCAAAAAGCTTTTAAATCCTCTACTCTCCTTTGGCATAGTTACTGACCTTCTAGTATGACAAACTTAAGTTTTATTGTTTGGAAAAGGATAAACAATTAATTGTCTACCGACAAAGGGTAATTGGAATGTCAATTACCACGGACCTTGTGTATATCACACCAATCAGTTAGCCAAATTCCTTTAATTGATCTCCGCAGATAAATCGCAAGTTACTGTATATTAAAGGGACTTATCATAATAGACAAAAGATTGACGGACCCGAATGATAAATTTATAGGCATGACAAAATTCCAACTTGCACCCTTAATTACATAATTTTACGACTTATTAAACACCTTTGCTTAAGTATGTTAAACTGAGTTTGCCAACCCGTGCCAAACAAACAAAAAGAAAAATAAAACCCTGTTGACAGTTTAACCCTTTCCCAAACGACCGCCCTTTAGACTGCTAAAAGAATGTTAAAATAAGATTGCAAACCCGTGCTAAACAAAATTGAAAAAATATATATATATATATATAAAAAAATAATAATAAAAAACGTTGAAAGTTTAACCCTTTCCCAAACCACAGCCTTTTAGGCTACTCATAAATGAAGGCTGATTCGGGTGACGAAATAAGGCAAAAAATGTGTAAATTGTAGCAAAACTATCAAAGGAGGGATAGAAATTGCACATTGTCAAATAGTTTTCCTTTTCTCTCGAAATTTTCCGAACCAAATTCAAGGTCGTCAAAACCAGGTATTGTTTGGGAAAGTTTGAATTATTAGGCCTATCATCAGCAATGAATGATATTGGATAATGATTTTGGATTTATAACTATATAGCAGCTGATATAGCAGGGTAATTAATTCTAAAAGTATTATTTCAAATCTTAAACATACATAATGGGTACGCATTTCAATCATCTTTGGGAGATGATACAATGAGTACCTACAGCATATGATTTGAAGAACAATTCAAGACATTTTGCATGTTGAAAAAGCGATACCCGATCTTATCTGTAGCCCTTACCGGAAGCGGAACAACCCAACAATTCAAGGAGGATAATTATCAAGGGAGATCACTCCATAACCCGTTACACGGCCATTAATCCGTATGATGTCACTGGAGAAAAAACAACAGGTATATATGGAGACTTCATTGCAGTTTTGGCGGAGATTCTTCGAGGGAAATCAGCATGTCTGACAGGCGACGGTAAAAAAATAAATATGGGGTTGGCGGAATAATTTGTAAATGTGGATCTATCAGGCTTCGAAAAGGGATACAAGAAAGAAGTTGGTGATGTTATAAACAATCTTTCAAAAAAAACTCTAAGTGACAGTCTTCATTCTCTAACAGATAGTGACAAAGCTAACGTCAAGTTTTATTTGATAGAATTGGATCCTATACTATCATATCATTGTATTGCATGTGCAATTGATTCATTTCTATACCGACAGTGTAAAGTACATAAAACCTTACTGAAACAGTATTTTTTCACTCTAAAATATGCATTTGCCCAATAATGGACCAGACTTTAACTGTGCATTGTTCAGATGTAATCTCATAAATGTTCAAAAGATTTCAATCCACAGAATATGTCTCCGTAAGCACAGATTAGTCAAGTTGAGTAAACACATTCTCCATAACTATGGTACACTTGCGTTTTTAACATCACACTCACAAGAACTCGGCGTGCCAAACACTACAGCAATGTACGTGTGTTTAACATCTTTTTCGTAAAAACGCTTAACGAAGTCAATATGGGCCTTGTAAATGGACTAGAATGAAATGTCATCGATCAAAAAGGGTATGTAATTATACCTTGTGAACAGAGAATTCTTTGGGTAAGAGGTAAAGCTGTAAATATGATGCGACGTGCTTAACACACGTCCAAAATTTTCGCAATTTCGAAAATATTCTTTAAGTGTTCTCTAAATACAGCGAACGGATAGGGGAAAGTCGGGTATCTGTAAAAACCCTAGACAACAGCGGGTACTTTAGGATAGGTGGTTTGTCTGAGAAACTACGTAGCCTGAATACACACCTTTCTAAAGTTTGAGTTTTCACGCCGAAGCGGTCATTTCGTCGCCATTTTTTCGTGTTTGATACCATTGTCAATCATGTGATTCTCCCCATTGATAATTTGCAGCTTTCAAAAGGCTAAACACCTTTTTCTGTAGACGCAATGGCAGAAGAATTCACTTGTTTTCAATGTTTCCTGACAAAATATTGTCATGTGGATATTTATGTCGATTGCAAACTACATGTATAAGTCCACGTAATGCGTTATAAATTAAGGACCTAATAATAGAGTTAGTAACAAGATCACTTTCCTGAAAAAGTTAAAGTCAACATGATTTTATGTTATTTTGACGGAAATACAAGAATAACTTTAAGTTACGTGACATCCGCCACTTTTTGTAAGAATTAATATGTTGTGGTCACAGTACCGCTGTACTTTTCGACAAATAGTTCGTGTTTATTAAAGGGGTCCCTGCTACAATGTCAAACAAAACAAACATGCAAAACATATTAAAGTAGGCATATTCTATCCATCATTGGATACTAAACACTTCGTGCTACTTCCGAAGTCATAATAGGCATCGGAAATTGACAAGGCTTTCCTCGTCAATTTCTGTTGCCACGGATAGGTTCTAAAATGGAAATAGACAAAAGTATTACACTGTAAGTATAACACTGTAAATCAGTAAGTGTACGTTGCTACGGGTGACGCCCGAAGTTGTGCAAAGTGATTTGTATTTGATGACGGATAGAATGCCTTACCCATTTCCAGACGACAAAATTTTGGACTGTTCCAATTTGAAAGGTGTTGCAGACGACAATATCAAGTTGATTAAATTTTAAAAATATTTCTATTTTGAGTTAGAAAATATTGTGGAAAATGAAGAAATTGCTTGTTACAAGCAATTTCTTCATTTTCCACAATGTTTTCCCAATCTTTTTCTTGTAAGGGAGTCCAAAGGCGTCACTGCGTAGTAATGGGTTAAGAAATATCGTATGAATTCTGTCCCGTGCGAATTCGCAGTTCATAAACTGGTCTTAGAAAGAAATTGGAATGCTTGATGGTAGTGCTAAAAGTTCTTTTTCAGAAAATGCAATGCACTACAAAAAAACGCAAACCCTGACTGTCCCCATGTTTTTCTTGTGTTAGAAATATCCATCACGGGTCCCTTTAAAGACATCTTTAACTTTGACAAATCGGAAAGGAAAACATCGCGTGTATGTCGTAAATCTACAGTGGTGGCATAATAAGATAATTACAGCTGTACACGATTATATGTGACCTGCCACGCTGAAAGGTACATTCTGGCAAATCCATAAAGTCAATGTATGAGAAACAAATCAGACACAACAGATGTCAACAAAGTGGTGTGTTATAGGAGAGAACATTTATATCTATATATTATAATATGACAGACATCTGGATTTGGAAAATGTCTTAATAATGGAGATGTTTGCCCCTAGTCAGACAGGGGTCCGAGCAAACTGACTATGGTCGAAATCTTCCCACTTTCCAGGCTGTCCCTTTTAGCGTGGCGGGTCACGTTGATAATCAAAAGTACATCATTTCAGCAGAGCAACACAGACAGCTATTTTATAACATTTGGTGTGACTATTTCCACGGCGTGTCTCATAGAATATGCTTGGGAAATATTGAGATAAAAGAAGAAAATTCTGATAACCAGTATTTTTACCATTTGCCTAAATATTTTCTTTGATATTTTGTACACATAAATTTTACATTTTGTGCGTTTGTAGAAAACATTGTGGGAAATGAAGAAGATGCTTGTGACAAGCAATTTTTCATTTCCCACAATGTGTTTCCAAAGACATTGTTTTGTAGGGAGTTATAAAAGAAACTCTATGTGGTGGTGAGTTGAGAAATGTTTTCAACACTCTCCTATAAGTGTTACATTCTGCATGGAGTTACAAACGACAAGATGCAAATTTCATTTTTTTAACTTTTCATGATAATGCTACACGTAGGTTCCCATTGCCGATCAGATCAACACAATCAACTCCATCGCTTAAATCCCCCGATAAAGCCCGATCAAATTACTTCTTGATCTGTAGTGCTCTCTCAACAGTCGTCTGCCCGCGTGACGTCGGAATTAATCGGGCGAAGTCGAAAACATTCGGCGGTGGAAATTTCCACCGCCGAATGTTTACGACCGCGCCCGAATAATCCGATTTTTTTATAAATCTCAAAATGGACACATTACGGACATTCTACCTTTATCAGGATTCTTTCTCTGTCATCACGAGTAATACTGTAAAAATATATACCAATTTGATCTTTTTTAACTTAATATTTACTTTTAAATGTTAACACGGTCTATAAGCTTTATTTACAAGATCGTTATGTGTAGGATGAGATTTGTTTTAAAGTAGGAAATAATAGATTATAAAAATACTTTTTTTAACGTCCAACACATTCTTCAGAACTTGGCTGAGGTTAAGAGCCCGATAACATCCGAGAATGAATTACCATTCAGCCATCCAAACATTTTAACTACATTTTCAGGCTGTAAATGTTTTAACCGGCAACAATAATGCTTTTAAACATTTTTAAAGCTGATAATTGCAATTGATTCAAACTTTTTAAACATTCAGATTATTAATGCTTACATGAACAACAGAATCAAATTTATTTCGGAAAACTTTGATATACTGCCCAAATTAGAGAGTTCGTTTTTAAAAGGCAACCTATCGTAGGATAACAAACACGAACATATGTCTTAAAGCTGGAAAACGGCACTTAATGACACTTAGGCGGAATTTAAAACCATCATTGAATAAGATTAATTTTGAATATGATCAACATCGTTGGTCGTAAGCAGACAGCGCTTCTGATCAGGTCTTATGTTGTCCTCAAATATGATAAGAACGAACTCATTTTTATCCTATCTTACCCAATCATGATGTTATGGTCACTTTTCTTCTAAGATCTAGCCCCTACGGTTTTAAACTACCCAAAGTTACGGGGGTTCTGAAGAAAGATAGCGATGTAGCATTACAGTGATGCTTTAAATAAAAAAGAACAACTTCGCTGTTTATGGACTTTGACAAAAACTGACACTTCTTGTGAAAAAAAAACATGCTATCAACAAGACATTTTGACATCGTCTGATATCATTATGTTTTATATTTGAATCAGTATATTTGACACTTTCTGGTTTCCTTTTTACCAGACTACAATAAGAAAGCTCTGTCAGAATTGAAAGTTTTAGCATGCGTCAATCTTGTATGATGGGTCTTTGGATGATTGAAATCCGGAAGCAAACCTTTGTGAAAAGATATTTCGATGACACAGCGCGAAACGGTTGTAACTGCCTATACACATATAGGCAGTTACAACCGTTTCGAGCTGAGCCATCAATTTCAGAAGTCTGTCTAGGTTATTTTTGTACATAAAGAATTGTATTTCAAATAATATTATGTGTGTGTCTATGGACGATTGAAATCCCGAAAAGGAAAAGACAAGACAAAGTCGATCGGTCGGGTATAATGAAAATTTTGTACGATGTACGGGACGTTTTATGGATAAACGAAGAAAATCCAGGCCCCGGTTTCTCGAAAAAACTTAAGTATATTCTCATGAGAATATGCTCAACTTCAAAGGAATACTCTTCAACGTTGGAGGTTATTCGATTGAAGTTTACGTGGATTTCGTGCGATTTGAGCACGGTGCTCAGATTTGAGCATGAGATCGTACTTAAGTTTTTTCGAGAAACCGGGGCCTGATCATCAACATTTCTTCGTTTACATCAATGTTTTCCGACCATTTTTGCGGGGACGTCAAAACCAGGTCCCCGTATTATCAACGATCTTACAATCACGTTTTTGGGTAAACTGCGTTACAAAACATCTGATTGCACGAACAAGAGGCTCAAGAGGGCCTGGATAGCTCGACTGGCAGAAGTAAAAGAATTGTCTCATGATTTATGGTGAGCCTCGCACTGCAAAATCTTGAAACGGATCACCCAAGAAACATTTCTGCCAAGTTTGGTCTGAATTGACCCATTTGATTGTGATTTCTCCCAATCCGATAAGCCCGGCCTTGTTAAGGGCCAATTATTGAAGATTACTACCAAAATTGGTAAACAAGAAAAAATCACATAGGGTCGACTCACGACGACAATAATCCTGTGAAAACCCTGCCGACTTTAAAGCCCACAGAATTAGAACAGGCAGATAAATGGTCTTAGGGGAGTATGACATTCCCGGTTTTTCGATTTTTAGCACCAAAAGAAAATAATTGAACAACAAAGTTGAACACTCACCTGTTTTTGTCAAAAAATCGTGATCCCAGAGACAGAGCCACACATGGACGGAAGCGCCCCAGAGGATTTAAGTACCAGAGCCATTGGCTCTGCCTCTGTAGTTTCCGTACCGTGATATAAGGCAAATAAAGACAGTACGGTCAACAAATGCTGCGTCTATAAAAAAAAAGATCATGAAAATTTGATTTTTTTTTACTTTTTGTCGAGGACCTCCATTGTTCAATGACAATGTGAGACATTTGGGACATTAGCTTGGCGCCATAAAAAAGATTAAGGTAGTCTATCCCTTATGAGATTCGCCCGACGTCGGAATTATTCGGGCGACGTCAAAAACATTCGGCGGTGGAACTTTCCACCGCTGAATGTTTACGACCGCGCCCAAATAAGTTCGGATACGTAACGACGACGCTCGAAAAAATCAAACGTTTTATGTATCCCAAAATGGCCACATTCCGGGTATTCTACCTTAAGGTAGTCCATTCCTAATTGGAATCACTCGACGTCGGAACTTTTCATAGGCCGCCGTTATCATTCCTTAAGTAGTTGACCTATTTTAAAAGTATACAGGCGACGTCGTAAAGATAAGGTGGCGGAGCGTTCCGCCGCTGAATGTCTACGACGCCGGCAAAATAATTCAGAAGTTGCATGAATGTCATTAAAGTTCAACTACGCAAGCCAAAGTTCTTCTTTTTAAACAACAACATAGTTTAAGATTTATCTACTTTGAAATAGTTGCAAACGACTTAAACATGACTAGGGACCGGCATTTTGAATTTTAAGAAACAGGGGAAAATTGATAAAATGCTGGTTTTTAGCATTTTCCTAGTTTCTCTCCGCATTCCATAAAACCATCTGTCTTAATATCGTCAAAACTCACATCCAAGTATTGTTCGGAAAAGGGCTAGTGTAAACGGGTAAACAGATAATGGCTGACTAGATATAGAGTTAAATGATTAAATTATGACTCATATCTATATATCTATCTTCAGAGAATTTGACCCTTGTCGTGTTGCAAAAGGAGATGAGAACGTTGTCAAAAATGACAAAGTTGGATTTTTAGTCTCTCACTATAAACTTAATCATTTTCTATATTTTTTTCACTTTAAAACACGATCATTTGGTTTTAAGTCATAGGGTCTTTGCCTACGGGAACCGCAATATTTTGGCTTTCAAATCGCATGCTTACCCATTTTTATACGCCTGAGTTAAAGCCATAATAGCTGTGAAAAAATGTCAATTTGCCTCAAAAAGGGTTTACCTTTTTAAAGTATGAACAAAAAGATGCAGAAAACCCGTATTTCAAGCGAGTAACCAGGCGCGGTTTACCCACAACAAGCGTATAAATGTTGTTATTTCACACCCTACATTAGTAAACCAACGAAATCGTCCCATTCGTACCACGTGAGTACAATACTTAGAGCCGTATTGTACGCACGAGATAATTGCGTGAACGCACGGGATTCTCGATTCTCCAAAGCGGCAAAATCGATATTTGTACGATGCACCGGTTGAACCCTCCAAATATGCATTGCACTCATTTGAACCCTAGAAATATCGATTGAACCGTACAAATATGGATTTTTCCCAAACCGAGGCTGCGATACAAAATATCCATATTCGCATCGAAGAGTAATCTCCCTTTAAGTTAGTAGAGTTCTCGTCTGCAAAAGCAAAATTGTGCATTAGAGTTGAATGTTTACTTCAACATGATATTTTGAATTCACTGTCCTAAACAAGACATAGCTTTGATTCTGTGATTGAAAAAAAAAACACATTGGGAATACATTAAGGCAAAAGGAGAAAATGATTTTAAACATCACGAAAGAGATTAATTTCATTTCAAAACATTTCTGAATTGTAGCGCATTTAATTTGCAGCAATGATAAAGATCACACTTAACCCTTTCCCAAACAAGGATTGACAAAAAAGTTCTAAGAGAAAAGGAGATTTGCCGTTTATCAGCAATTTCTCCTTTTCTGTCAATGTTTTCATTGTTGATTTACGCTTGGCATGATAGATAGTTTATATGACAAATTTCATGTACATTTCACACTGTCATATGGCGGTCTATTCAATCTTTTGAGACAAACATAAATCGATAAATATAGATTTAATGTCAGATGCCATGTATATTTCACAGTGTTAGAAATGTACATGTAGCCTACATTTTTTTCATGACATAAGCCTTTGTTGTTTTTCTTCATTTTTTATTTCACGTTGGAATTCTATTTAAAAGTAATAAGGAATGATTTTCGCGGGCTCGTGTGCTAAAAATAGATTTCTGATGGGAAATCCCTCAACAACGTTTGCCGAGTACCAGTCTAATATTTTGTTTATCGGTCATGAATCGGACAATTTTTTCGTAACAGTGTTAGCGAATAATTATCATTTTCAAGCGAGATATTACATGTAGTCGATCATAGATAATGCAGGCGGGAACTAAAACTACGAAACATTGCGCATTTTCAACATGCAACATTGATTCCAGATACGGAGACAGACCAGAAATGACAAACGTTTTTTTCTTGAGATTCCTCAGCAGCTTAACCAGAAAAAAACATCGAAAAGTCTAAAAGGAAAGTAGCTATGATCATGAAACTTCGCGGGTAGATAGATCTCACCAAGGAGGAGTGCAACGTACAAGGAGCATAACTCTACCTTGCGTATTTTATGAGTTATTGCCCTCTGTTGTAGTTCTAGTGAAAGCCTGTGGGGGTATCAAATCACATTCAGCGACAAATTCTAGTTTTTTTCCTGAAAAATCATTTCCTAAACAAGACCGGTTTTGACGTCCACAATAGAAAAGTATTGGGAAAACATTGAGACAAAAGAAGAAAATGATGATCGATCAAATTGAAAAGACCTGCACAGCAAACAAAACGAGTGTGAATAACTTCTTTGGATATTGATGATCATTCTACTTTTGCCTTGATATTTTCTCTGACATAAAACACTAAGGGTAAGTTCATATGGCAACGCGGGTTCGACACGGGTCACCCGAGTTCCATATGAACAGCCTCGGGTTCGACGCTAGTGACGTCATTTCAACCTTTTGACCTCGACTCCACTAACCCTGGCTAAGGCTGGTGTTACTGGGGTTCCTAGATGGCGCCAAAAGGCGAACAATAACAACAAAAGCCAAGTCCGAATAAAAAATTCGTGCATTTACTCAAAATATACTTTTTTGTGCCATGTATGAGTGTTTTGACAAGGACTATCGTTTATGTTAACCGATTTCGATTTATATATTGTATTTTGTGGCCTAATTTTCGAATCTACTAAACACGTGTATTTGTTTACACCCGTCAGTGGATAAAGTCGTTCAAATGGATTGTTCTATGCGCATGCGGAAAATATTTTTAGACAGTCTTTCCCGAGTTGAACTCGCGTTCGTCATGAACTCACCCTAAAAGTATTCACACCCGTTTTGTCATCTGCAGACTTTTTTCAATTTGGCCCAACATGACATTTGGCGTTTTGGAAAGGGTAAGCGAGTACGCACGAGCGGCACGGCGAATCTAAGGCAGGACCGTATGTGTAAACATTACTTGTCAACTACTTATTTCATAGTTACCTATCTTAAAAAGTACACGACAGTGCAGCAACCTTCTCAACTCTTAATTATAATGTTTCTCAACAAATGATTACGGTAATCCAGCTCTTAGAACGTCATATTCAGCAAGTTGATCGTGGAAAAACTTCGCGAGATTCACAGCCATTTGTACGATAGAGGATTCCTAATCTATTTTTAGACCAGTGAGGCGTGACGATGACGTATTTGTTTAAACGAAAAACCGAATCCTATTAGATCTCGATCTTATTTTTTATACAAAATTAATCTTTTGTCATGTTTTGTGTGAAAAAAATGAAGTGAAATAAAGAGGTCATTTAACATGTCTTTGTACAATACCGAATTTTATTTCACATCCTACATTAGTAAACCAATGAAATCGTTCTATTCGTACCACGTGAGTATATAATACCTAGAGCCGTATTGTACGCACGAGATAATTGCGTGAACGCACGGGATTCTCGATACTCCAAAGCGGCCAAATCGATATTTGTACGATGCACCGGTTGAACCCTCCAAATATGCATTGCACTCATTTGAACCCTACAAATATCGATTGAACCGTACAAATATGGATTTTTCCCAAATCGAGGCTACCATACAAAATATCCATATTCGCATCGAAGAGTAATCTCCCTTAGTAGAGTTCTATTCTGCAAAAGCAAAATTGTGCATTAGGCCTAGAGTTGAATGTTTGTTTCAACATGCTATTTTGAATTCACTGTCCTAAACAAGACATAGCTTTGATTCTGTGATTGAAAAAACGCATTGGGAATACATTAAGGCAAAAGGAGAAAATGATTTTAAACATCACGAAAGAGATTATTTTCATTTCAAAACATTTCTGAATTGTAGCGCATTTAATTTGCAGCAATGATAAAGATCACACTTAACCCTTTCCCAAACAAGACCTGGATTTGATACCAATTAAAAGGCTTGACAAAAAAGTTCTAAGGGAAAAGGAGATTTGCCGTTTATCAGCAATTTCTCCTTTTCTGTCAATGTTTTCATTGTTGATTTACGCTTGGCATGATAGATAGTTTATATGACAAATTTCATGTACATTTCACACTGTCATAAGACGGTCTATTCAATCTTTTGAGACAAACATAAATCGATAAATATAGATTTAATGTCAGATGCCATGTATATTTCAGTGTTAGAAATGTACATGTAGCCTACATTTTTTTCATGACATAAGCCTATGTTGTTGTTTTTTCCTTTTTTATTTCACGTTGAAATTCTATTTAAAAGTAATTAGATCTCGATCTTAATTTTCAAACAAAATTAATCTTTGTCATGTTATGTGTGAAAAAAAATGATGTGAAATAAAGAGGTCATTTAATATGTCTTTGTACAATACCGAATTCTATTGGATTCGTACAATGCAGAACCAGTCTATATTTAGACTCGCCTATCGACTCGTCCAAATATAGCCTCGTTCTGCATTGTACTCATCCAATAGAATTCGGTATTGTACAAAGACATGTTAAATAACCTCATACTATTGGATTCGTACAATGCAGAACCAGTCTATATTTAGACTCGCCTATCGGCTCGTCCAAATACAGCCTCGTTCTGCATTGTACTCATCCAATAGAATTCAGTATTGTACAAAGACATGTTAAATAACCTCATATTATTTCACACCCGAAACTAGTAAACCAATCAAATCGCCCCTTTCGTACCACGTGATTATACAATACCTAGAGCCGTATTGTACGCACGAGATAATTGCGTGGACGCACGGGATTCTCGATATTCCAAAGCGGCTAGATCGATATTGTACGATGCACCGGTTGAACCGTCCAAATATGCATTGCACTCATTTGAACCCTACAAATATCGATTGTACCGTACAAATATGGATTTTTTTCCAAATCGAGGCTGCGATACAAAATATCCATATTTGCATCGAAGAGTAATCTCCCTTAGTAGAGTTGTCTGCAAAAGCAAATGTGCATTTGAGTTTAATGTTTGTTTCAACGTGATATTTTGAAATCACTGTCCTAAACAAGACCTAGATTAATTCTTTGATTGAAAAAAACCTTGGGAATACATTAAGGCAAAAGGAGAAAACGATTTTAAACATCATTTAAGAAATTATTTTCATTTCAAAACATATCTGAATTGTAGCGCATATATAATTTGCAGCAATGATATAAAATCACACTTAACCCTTTCACAAACAAGACCTTGGTTTGATATCCCTTAAAAGGCTTGAGAAAAAAAAGTTCTAAGAGAAAAGGAGATTGGCCGTTTATCAGCAATTTCTCTTTTTCTTTCAATGTTTTCATTGTTGATTTTCGCCCGGCGCGATAGATCTCTAGTGTACATGAAAACATTTCATGTATATTTCACACTATCATATATGACGATCTATTCAACCTTTTGAGACAAACATAAATCGATAAATATAGATTTAATGCCAGATGCCATGTCTATTTCATAGTAATAGAAATGTACATGTATGTAGTCTACATTTTTTCGTGACATAATGTGTAGTTTTTCTTTCCTTTTTTTATTCCGCGTCTTCGGGTTCTATTTAAAAGGAATAAGATCTATAATATTATCTTATTTTTTATACAAATAATCTTTTTCATGTTTTGTATGAAAAAAACATGGTGTGAAATAAAGAGGTCATTTAACATGTCTTTGTACAATACCAAATTCTATTAGATTCGTACTTTGCAGAACTAGTCTATATTTAGACTCGCCTATCGGCTCGTCCAAATAAAGCCTCATTCTGCAAAGTACTCGTCCAATAGAATTCAGTATTGTACAAAGACATGTTAAATAACCTCATATTATTCTCACATTTCCACGTCGCTCAAAACATGTTTACATTCGTGGCTATATATAGCATAACGGGTACTTGTCACAGCCGTGAACATCCGTATACGGTCGGTTGATCATGTGATACACAGGAAAGCGTGCGTCACAAATTTAAAGACATTTGCTAGATTCTTTTTGCCGAATTTGATTTTTCTCATTTTTACATATTTGTTTCTTTAGAGTATGCCTAGTTCAAATATGCAAAGAAAAATTGGGGTCGCCATATTAGTTTTCTTTGTATTTGCATTCTTACAACACACCTGTAAACCTTTTTGGCAGGATTTTTTGATTTTGTAAAAAATACACCCTATCTTAACAAATACATGATTTTTCATACCTTTATCACATATCTAACATATTTCTTTGGTCATACAATTCAGTTTGTATTACAAACAAGATGTGGAATTCATGAAATGAGTAGAAAAGTAAAAATACCAAAGGAATGTGGTTTTAAAAATTACTACTTTTTCCGTCAAAGGCACATTTTCCCACAAATTTCGTTCAACTAATGCACAAAAAATTTTTTACGAATTTAATTTTTTTTAAATTCACAGATTTTGTACATTAAGTATGCTGAAAATAACTATAAAAAGAAATAAAGGGGTAACCATATTAATTTTTTTGGGGGGGAATTTTGCACTAAAATAGACTGGGTTAACAGTTATGTTTTGATAAACAGTCGGTGTTGATATGAAATCTCTTATTTACGGCTTATATCAAGCCGTAGTTACGAGCTTTTATAACAAAACCCACGAAATTCATCAGTTTGTCCGAAATTACGTCACAATTTACTTGAAAAATCGTTCCCTTTTAAATGTCTTGCCAAAAGAAACACCCCCAGTGGGGTTTGAACCCGGAACCTCCGGGTTTCAAGTCGAGTGCGCTATCCACTTCGCCACGGAGGTTGTCATGAGTGAAGAATTTCAATGCGCACAAACTTGCGCACTAACAAACTCCCGAAAACGTCTTTAAATGAGTTCCCGTTATTTCATGAATGTTGCCCGTCACGCTGAAAAGGGCCTATTAATGGGAAGTCTATAAAATCAAATTTCGCGAAATGGACCAGACTCAACAGATGTCATTCATTTTTTTGTTTCTGGAAAATGTAAATATGGTAAGATGTATAAACCATTCTAGATTCAGAAAATAACTTTTGAATCAAAAGTTCCGATCCTAGTCAGTCTGCGCAGTCAGATCAGACTGACCAAGGTCGATACTTTCCACGCTTCCCAAACGGTCCCTTTTAACATGACTGCTCACAAATTTGAAACATTTCGATTTCCACGGGATTCCAGTGCGTGCTTTCTTATGAATAATGTTAAACCCTTTCCCAAAACGACAAAAAAATAACTGTTTCCATTTCCAATTGAAATCGGATCCAAACTGCAAAATAAATGGCATTGAAAATGTGAAATATTTAAGAAATAGCTTAGACAATATAAAGGCAAAAGGAGAAACTGCTAATAATAAGCATTCCTTTCTTTTGTCACGGTGGTTCCTCAGCTTTAGCAAATAGGGGCGTCCGAATCAGGTTTTGTATGGGAAAGGGTTAACCTCAAATTATAGTAAATTGTTGTACTA
This sequence comes from Fragum sueziense, assembly GCA_963680895.1. Lineage (NCBI taxonomy): Eukaryota > Metazoa > Mollusca > Bivalvia > Cardiida > Cardiidae > Fragum > Fragum sueziense. The sequence goes on from OY804596.1 coordinate 12,319,796, forward strand.
AACCCTTTCCCATGCGGCAATAATTTTAACTATTCATAAATTGGAATATTGAATGTTTTGTAGACGACAAAATGAGTATATAAACATAGGGTTTAGTAAAAATTTGTAAAATACTTCTGGTGAAATATCTAGGCAATAGGAGGAAATGCTGGTTATTGATCAGCGTTTCCTCAGATTGCACGAATGCTTTTTGAACTCTTTTTAGTAAGGGCATTCAAACAAGGTCATGTTTGGGAAAGAGTCAGTGCTCATCCGTATTAACCTGTCCCGTCACGCTAAAAGCGTGCTTCTATGAAGTTAGTTGAAAACTGAATTTTGAGATCACATCTATCGGACACCAACCTCATTCGAATTTTGAAACTGGATATTTAATATATTACAGGTAGATAGGAAGAACAATCTTGATTCAGAAAACTAACTTAAAGTAAAATGTTGCGATCCTGGGTAGTCTTTGCAGTCTTCATAGATTGACAAGGACTGGTACTTTAACAATTACCAGAAGATCCCTTTTACCGAGACAGGTCACATTTTGCAATATTACTGTTTATATTCTCTGACGTCATTTCAATGCGTGCACACGATTTGAAAATAAATTCCGTTGATTTTCGTATTTTACCGTTAAAGTGACATTTCACATTTATTTTATTTTCTATAAGTATGTCTTGATTCAAAGATTGTTTATTCTAATGCGTAGAAATGCAATCACTTTTTTGAAGTTGTTATTTATAAACGAAAATGCGCCTTTAAAGCTGAGACTGAAATGACAAGTTCTATATAAATCTGAACTGTTGTCCACAACAATTTGTCTAATTTTAGCACAAAAATATATATTCCTCATAAACGGTTCAATATTTTGACTTGAAATTTTCAGAATTTCCATAAGAAAAGATGCTCTTTAAGATAGAATAAAAGTAATATTTATGTAAAAATGATTGTGAAATGTCACTTTAAGAACTCGGATAATTCCGACTCGCACTTGAAATTGTAAACATTACCTACTGACATACATTGTAAAAGGGCGAAAATACGCAAACACACATTTCTGTTACGGACGGAAAAGACTTCTTTCAGAGTATCAGATGATTAGACCTCGATAACACAAAAAATATTTTTGTGGTATTTCTTCCTTTTTCACAGCTATTATGGCTTTAAGTTGAACAATCAAGACTTTTCCATTGAAAATGCAGGAATTGGTGCAGAAAAAGAGAAGATTGTTTGTCATCAAAATCATTTCTCTCAATGCTTCCCTTTCTATCCCGCATTTATCAAAACAAGATATCGATGCATTTCATCGACAACCTCGTACTTGCAGCTCAAAACAAGCTGCAGTTACGAGATTTTCGAAGAAAAGCGACGATATTATTTCAGAATGATATCTCTTGTTGCAGCTATATAAGTACAGTATGGCTTTGCTCCATTATCACACGTCAACCCTTTCCCAAACTAGATATAGCTTTTACGCCCATTTTAAAAGAAATTGTGTACGTGAATTTTGAAGAAAAAGAAAAGAATGCTGATGACTAGCATTTTCTCCTTTTCTCCGCATATCTTCGTGACTGTTAATCAGAAGATACATGTATAAAAAAATTATGTCTTTGTTTTCATTTAATTTTGGTTCGTAAATTCCTGAGTTTTAACTGATTTATTGTTTGACCAGATTGAACTGAGACTCCTTGCATATTCCGTTAATATTCGGGTCTTTCCGTATTTTCTACATCGGGACTATAATCTGTATAAGTACTGTTATACACTTCGCAATATCCACCGTTTAATAGTGGCCTACTGTGTAAGGCGACTCTTCTGTAAACCATAATGTCCGTGGTTCGAATCCCAATAGCACTTTTGTTTAAATATTTTTACTTTCAACATTTCTTTCTTTTTTTCAAATGCATGCATACATTTTGTAAACCTCAATCAGTTCACTTGAAGCCTTTCACTTTAAGTAGTCATTCAAAAAATGTCGAAACCGTTGAGATACAGGTAATATAAAAACGTGTTTGCTGATGTTGAAACTTTTTAAGACAACTGGGGGACCCAGAACCCTTTTCCTCGCTTTTCTATCTTGTGTATTGGCTAGGATGTCGACGGATTTAAAACCCCATATGTTCCATTATTGTAAATATTATCCCCGGGACAACAAATCATGGGTTTTTAAATCCGTCGACATCTAAGCCAATACACAAGGTAGAAAGCTAAGATTTGGCATATTTGCAATTTAAAGACCATATTTTAATAATATATATTTATTTTTTTGTACGAAGTTCTCGGAAAATTTGCAAGATGTTAAGTGTTATTCTGCCTTTAACCATCAATACAATTGGAGTAAGCAGGGTCAATGTCTTTTTGATTCCAGAGAAGCTGTGAGAGACCAACACATCAGCAACGTTCAAGGAAAGATTATGAATGATAAATGAACGAATAAAGATTATGATAAAAATGGAAAAGATATTTAGTGAACCATAATTATTGTGAAAATTAAGAAAAATGAGTATTTCATCAATCAATAAATTAATGCATTAATTAAGTATTGCATTTCATAGGAAAAAAGAAAGAAAAAAAGCTTAACAAAAGTTCCATCAGTAAAATGCTGGGTTCGATCTCGAGTCTCTGTAAATGAAAGTCCGGCGTCTTTCCACTACGCTAGTTTTTTGTTCAATACGATCATGCAGAAATAAAGTTAACATTTTTCACAGCGCAGGGTATAAATACGCGGAAACTATCGAATAGGCCGATGAATGCCGGAATACGCTTACGGAAAACGATGAGTCTCAGGTAAATTTGGTCAAACAATACAAATCTGTCGATTGAAAAAAGGTGTTGATATTTTGACAAATTGAGTATGCACTCTAATCTCTGAAAATATTAGGATTGTTCAACATTAACCCTTTACCAAATGGCAAAATTTAGGGGTTCACTTCAAAAGCTGCTACATATGTCAAAATGGCAGTTGATTTCCTTCGTGTCATTGTTTTCTCAAGTCTTTTTTCTTAGGAACGTCAAAACCAGGTCTAGTTCGGGAAAATGTTAATCTAAATCGGAAACAAGACGTTAGTCAATGTTTGCATACTTTAAAACTCTAATTTATCAAGTGATGGACCGCCAGTGACGGGACTCTGTCAGTTTGATACGGGTGGAGCTGCATAAAGGATCTAAACATTGGATATAAACAACCGGTCAAGGTAACAATATCTATATCGTCGCTTTTCAACAAAAAAAACCGTAACTACAGCTTTAAACTAGCTGTAGTTACAATGTTTTTGTTGAAATGCGACGGTATATCTGTCCGTCTGTCCGTTGGTCTATTTTATTTAGTGATACCTTTTCTCTCGATGTCTAAGATGGGTTTATTTTAAATCAACTCTTAATGTTCGTGACAAATTAGATGTTGAAAACATTATGGAGACTATAGTCCAGTCACTATATTATAGTACATGTTTACAAATTTTGTCTATGTAAACAAGGGAATTTAGCGTCCTTAATGTCCTTACAAGAGTTGCAAGAGTTGGTTCAAATTTTTCAGATTTGAGATACTTGCAAGATTAGAATCATCATATGCACAATTGCAGTGGTTTTGGGTTCGATGATGTGTGCCATAGACGACAAAAATAGATGCTAATAAAATAAATTTTTTGTAAGGTATAACACAGAAAGTATCTAGACAAAATTATGTTTATCAGCGTATTCTTCTGTTGTCTCATGTTTTCGCATGCAACTTCTATTATCGGTGTCAAAATCGGATTTTAATTGTGAAATTGATTGTAAGCTAAATCAATGCAGTTTTAGTCATATGTTTCAAAATTAATTATTCAAAGAGGTTCACTTGTTATCATACAATTAATCTAGCGATTGCCTGACTAGGCACTACAAGTAGGCACGAAGGAAAAATAAAAGGAAATTCTATAAGAACGGACTATTTCTATTTCTGTTTTTAAAATGAATCAAATTGTTAGTGTTTTTGCAAAACTTCGTAACTCCAGCTTCGATGATTACATGCGAAAATGTCGTGACTATAGCTTGAATATGCTGCTTTTCTGCAAAAACCTCGTATCTGCAGCTTGTTTTAAGCTGCAGATACGAGGTTTTTGCAGAAAAGCGACGATATGCTGTAAAGTTACTTTGGTTTAGAACGTAGTCAACGATATGTACCATAATTATGCATGTCTAAGACAAGCAGAAAAATTAAGTATATTAAATCTTTCTCAGATAAGATCTGGTTAAACGTCCGTGATAGAAAGACTTGGGAAACATTCGAGCAAAATAAAGAAAAAAAAATACGCAAAATCAATTTCCATTGATCAGCCTTTATTCCGTAGTCTGGATTACCCTAAGATTTTGCTGTTTTGGAATTGTTTTATTACCATGCAGAAGTATGATCCTTTAAAACAAAAACTTGAATGTTATATGGGTATATTTTAAAGCTTCTCTCTTTTAATATGTATTTAACTTAAAATAATCAATTCAGGACCTGCTTCGTCGAACCTCAAAACAATATAATACAAAATATCGTTCCATCATCCGGAAGTGTGTTTGTCTTAACCAGAATAATCAAAACAGGGACCGTTGACATAAAGCAAACACGTCTTATATCCCGGTTTGTTGTATTTCTTCTTTTTCTTACTTTTTACACATTTACACATTTCATTATTTTATTATTTAGCATTGACAGAAAGATCATTAAAACAATCAGCGTATAATTACTATGGGTAAAGGTTTATCAGACTGGCGAGATATCCTGGTCCTATCTCTATACTTTGTGTTTGTACTCGCCGTAGGAATATGGGTAAGTAGGAAAATGTCGTCGCTTTTTCAACAAAAACCTCGTAACTGCAGCTTAAAACAAGCTGCAGTTACGAGGTTTTTGTTGAAAAGCGGCGATATAGTAAATATATAGTTCATATTCTGTCTCTATAGATTGTCGAACTTCTTCAAAAGTTTTTTAACTCTATAGTCCATGAGCCAGACAACTTTTTATTACCACTTGGAGGGAGTAATTCTTTTTGCACTTTCTGAGTAGTTTGAAATGTGTAGTTAACTAATTGGTATGATAGCAGCTCGAAATTGGTAGCTTATGCCGAGAAAATCACCACTTTCTGAACCCACCCCATTTCTACCCTGTCAAAAATGAAAAAGTTGATGCGATTTCTTTTAGACGTGTATGATGAATTAAAAAGTTGTTCGTGTATTTGTTCTATGTCCACACAATATTTGGGAACTTAGTATCAGTCTCATTTTATCAAAACTCAGTTATATGGTCTTTCTAGACTATAATTCAGAAAACAATATACCGGCCCCCTTCGTCGAACGTAATACGCGCATTTTTGTTTGACAATTTTTCACTTTTCAGAAGCCAAAATGCACCATGCTACATATTAGGACTCACAAATATAATTTGTGATGTCTAGTTATTGATTCAAGCCCGATTCATGGCACAAAAACCTTGAAAAGAGTCCCGAGAGACCGAAGAAAAATATGGCTGATTCGTACCCTGAAATGTTCGTACCTACATTTGAATGCGGATTCTCAGTGTTTTAAGCTGTTTAAGCTGGTCCTTATGTATTGCCAGTGTTCCCAATTTATTCCAAAACTTTGTATAAAGCATTAGGTAGTCTTTTTGTGTACAAATATTAAGAATTCAGTCAAAATGGGATAACTAATGAGTTCTTTACATTACATGTAGGCCCTACTAAACAAAACTGAAATCACATGCACGTTTATTTTAACTTAATTTAACAATGAACAACTGATTTAATATAAATTAGAAGTTCTACACTAGAAAATCATATATTTGTAATGAAATAAATGTCATACAATTATATGAACTATGTCGTTCGCAACCAAATTAATAGATTTAAATGGGGGGGGGGGGTTGTCAAATCAAACATTGTAATTGCTGCCAAATGTCATGATACTGCATTTCAATAGTTTGCTTCGAATGCAAAACATCAGCATTGCTTTCTTTGTATCATTTCTTTCACTTCATATCAATTTAAATTTCTAAATGGTATTCCTAATGGAATGAATATAACGAATCTTAAAAGATTGCTCTATCTCAATATTTCGGCGTAGAAGCCTTTTTCTAGAGAAAAAATGTAAAAAAAAAAAGCTACATTATAATATTATACAATTGTTTATGTTAACGCTTACAGTTAATTAAAATCATGCTCATATAATATAACCTGATAACTGTGCTAATTTAAAATTCATTTGGATAACAAATCTTGCTTTACTTGTGCAAAAAGCAATATTCTTTGTTGTTTATTTTTCTAAAAATTCGAGTGTAAGTAATAGTTCTCTGTGTACACTAGAATCACACAACAAATTACATTTAAGACAAATGTAAAACTTCTCAATATGCTTCTCCAGTCTTTATGTTCATTTAGAATCAAGAAATTTGCAAGAGATTTAATATAAAGGGTCGAACATAAGCTTGTTTTGTTTCATTACCCCTACATATAAGTGGGGTATTAGCTACCATTCTGACATTGATATAACGAGGAAACAATGTCCTTGGATAACAGACGATTCAGAAATTGCAAAAAGATACAAAACTGGCTTAATTTGTTCAATGTGCACTATTATTTGCCTTTTCCTTGGGAATTCGAGTCCTAAGTAACTAATTCTCTGCGTACACCAATGCATTAAACAAATTTCATTTTAGACTACTGCAAATTTTCTCATTGCACTACCCCATCCTTTATCACGATTATAATCAAGAGCTTTGTAAAAGTAGTAATGTTCAGGGCTAAACCAATGCATGTTTTGTTTCACCAGAGGCCAGAAGAAAATTTTGTGAGTACAGGGTACCCTTTAAAACAAGTGTTTTCTGTGACATAAGCTATCATACTGACAGTGATATCATTGCGAAAGACTGCCCGTAGATATTAGGCAAGTAAAAGAGTGCAAACAGATTTAAAAATGGCTTTATTTGTCCAAAAAGCACTATTATTTGCCAATTTTCCCTTAGAATTCGAGTCCAAGTACGAGGTTCTCTGTGTACACTAAAAGATTGCTATAAATAACAGTTTAGACCAATATAAACCTTCTCAATGTGCTGCCCTATCCTTTATCCAAATTGTAAACCAGGAATTTTGCAAAAAGAGTAATGTTCGGGGCTGAACCAAAGCATATTTTATTTCGTCAGAAATCAGAAGAAAACTATGTGAGTAAAGGGTACCTCTGAAAACAAGGGTTTTTCGAGGCATAAGCTACCATTCTTGCATTTCTATCATACTGAAACATAAAGTATAGATATCAGACTAACCAAAAAGTGCAAAAAGAATTACTCCCTCCGAGTGGTAATAATCGGCCAAAATTCGGGTCCTGGCTCATGGACTACTAGGCATACATATGTACCAAAGCTGTAGTAACGAGGCTTTTGATGAAAAAAACAACGATATAGTTGAATCAAAATAGTACATTCTATCCCACTGTAGATCCAATAATATTTTTTTGGCCTATCTCTATACTTTGTGTTTGTACTCGCCGTCGGAATATGGGTAAGTGGACAATATAGTAAATATACTTTCTTTTCTATCTCTATTGATGGTCCTTTTTCTTCTTAAACCTCGTGACTACAACTTTATTAACCCATTACCAAACGACAAAATTTCGACTTGTCCAAATTTAAAGATGTTGCAGACGACAACTAAAACTGAATGAAAAAGTACACTTTTTTAATAATTTTGCATGGAAAATATTGTGGGGAATGGAGAAATTGCTTGTCACAAGCAATTTCTTCATTTTCCACAATGTTTTCCATAACCAGTTTCTTGCGGGGAGTCAAACAAGAGTCACTGTGTAGTAATGGGTTGAAGCTGTAGTAACGATGCTTTAGATGAAAAGCAACGATATATACACTTAACAGCACAGCTAACTCCTCACTTTTGTTTTTTGTATAACTAAGTAATTTCTCAATCAATCGCTTTGATTGTTCATATTTCAGTAGATGACCTCTTACCCATTAATTTTATTCAAAAACAAATTTAATTTTACGTGTCATTTACCTGGTCCAACGTGCACGTGCGTTTAACGATTTTGAAGTGCATGCACATACATCTTAAGAAAAACCTGAATAGTTCACCGTGTCTTTATTTAATGTTGATCGCGAGGAATAAAAAAACATAATTTCGACAAGTTTTACTAACGAAATTTTATTTAAACAACGTAACAAAGACAGGTCTAAAACGTCACATGGTGGACATGTTGGATGAGATCGAATTTTACACGTGTAAAACGGTTTACCAGTAAATAAAGTCATTGCAAACATTCACAAAGAACAATATTAGAACATACTACGACGAAGTCATTTGCTTTACACTATAACGTCACAAATGTGACGTCAACACTATAAAACTAGTAGCGTGTATGTCCGCCGTTTGCACGGCATATGGAGCGCATAGAATTAATGTAATAGACGATGAAAGCATAGGGAATAGCATTCTAAGTTTGCACTAAAGCGTTTTCCAACTCCTTAAGTGTTTTAGGCTGGCGTACTTAATTCCTTATTCGACGTCCTAGGTCATTCATCCCAAAGGTGCTCAAAAGGATTCAGATCCGTAGAATTAGATCACCAAGGAAGTACCCTGATGCCGCTACACGTTCGGTGCTTGCTATGAATCGTATCAGGGTACTTCCGTGGTACTCGAAGTCCCCGGATCTGAATCCTGTCGAACTCCTCTGGGATGATTTAGGACGTTGGATAAGAAATTAAGCACGCCAGTCTTGTAATACTTCAGGAATTGGAAAACGCTTTAGTGCCAGCTTTGAATGTTATACCCAAAACCTCCATTGCCAATTTAATTAATTCTATGTGCTCCAGATGCTGTGCAGTATTAAGAGCAAACGGCGGAAATTTTATAATTTTGACGTCACTTTTGTGACGTTATAGTAACAAGCAAATGATTTCTTCGTAGTATGCTTTCATATTTCACTTTGTCAATGTAGGCAATGATTTTATTAATCGGCAAACTGTTATACATGTGTTAAATTCGATCTATTTTAACGTATCGACTGTGTAACGTTTGAGACATGTCTTTGTTACGTTGATTAAATAAAATTTCGTCAATAAAACTTGTCGAAATTATGTTTTTTATTACTCCCGATCAACTATGAATAAAGACATGGTGAATTATTCAGGTGTTTGTTTAGATGCATGTGCATGCATTTCAAAATCATTAAACGCATGTGCACGTTGGACGAGATAAATGACACGAAAAATTAAATTTGTTTTTGACTAAAATTGGTGGGAAATGTGTAATATACTAAAATATGAAAAATCAAGGTGAATGATTGAGCGATTACTTGGTTATACAAAAATCAAAAGTGAGGAGTTAGCTGTGCGGTTCAGTATATGTAGTTGAATGAAAAAGTACATTGTACCGCACTGTAGAGATATCCTGGTCCTATCTCTATACTTTGTGTTTGTACTCGCCGTCGGAATATGGGTAAGTGGGCAAAATATCGTCGCTTTCTCGCTTTTTTTTTCAACAAAAACCTCGTAACTGCAGCTTAAAATAAGCTGCAGTTACGAGGATTTTGTTGAAAAGCGACGATATAGTAAATAGATAGTTCATTTTCTATCTCCATAGATCGTCTCTTTTCTTAAAAAAACTCGTAACTACATCTGTAATAAAGCTGAAGTTACGAGGTTTTTGATGAAAAATAACGATACTCGTGAGGGCCCATCAATAATTTCGCGAACTAAATCTTCTATTCAATTACCCGTTAACGTATTTTCACGAAAATTGGTATGCTGAAAGCTCATTAATTTTCCAACCGACTCATCTTATTAAAAAACGATGACGTCAAAAATATGACGTCATGGCAGAATTATGACGTAATGTCAACAGCGTTTGTTTAAAAGTGACGTCATTTTGCATTTTTGAGCAACCCCTTATGATAAAGTTTTATGTATTTCTCAATAATTCCTGTACGGACATCCGTGAAATTGTATACGTATTGTAAAGAGACATTATGTTTATCGAAGAGCGTTATCTAAAACCAGGTAGGCTATGACGCTTCAGAGAGGGTAGACAGATGAGAAAAAAAAATAGTGAATTTACTAGCTGACCGGAGATTATAAAGCTAAAAAGAAGGCCGCTAAAACCATATAATTTATTCTTGAAAATTAAAAATTAGGTGTTGAAATAGTAGTAAGACACTTGGATAATTTGTATGATACAGCTAAGGACAGTATGGCCAGTAATCTCGGAATGCGCCGTGCATCGGCAAGATGGGTACCGCGCTGGCCGCTTCCTGGCAGAATGGGGCAGGGGGTCATAAGGTGTCGTAAATAATACTAAAGTTAAAAGGAAGACGGCCATAACTTTGCAAATCAAATAAACACATGTGACGTGACATCGATGCATCATTTTTGAGTCGGAAAGTAAAGAACAAATATCAATTTTGGAAGCATTATTCTTCGTTCTCACCCACAAAAGATATGATTTCGAGATGTGCCAATGAGACTAATGTCATAATTTTCATTAATATTCGAGGAATCACACTGAAACATTTTATGTCTATATAGAGTCGATTAAGTATTTATAATTTTTCAGCAGTAATCAAACTTGGACAGCGCGCAAATATTATATGGTCCGGAATTCTGCCATGTTATGACAGCGCGTCGCGTCATAGCTGACGCGTTAAAAGGGCCGTTGTGAAAGTTGTGAGACTGGTGATAGAAATATTACCAAACCCTCCGCACCTCACAGATTATGCAATTTGCGATTTCTAGTTATATCCAAACCTTAGAAATAAATCACGGGGTGAAGATAATGAGTAAAAAGAAGAGTAAGGGTTTGTCATGTATAAATGTTTGCGGGATATGTCACGTGACGAGCTGTAGCACGTGCCATAGGCGTAGGTCAAGAGGTGGAATGAATGCAAACTGTGCAAGGGAAGTTACTTTGATTAGAAATGGGTACTGTTTCTAAGTTAATCAACGTATTTTTCTGATGTAAGATTAGTTCTCAAAATTATTGATGGGCCCTCGTATAGTTTTATCAAAATAGTACACTATGTCGCACTGTACACCGAATACTTCGTCCTATCTTTATATTTTGTGTATGTGCTCGTAATCGAAATATGGGTAGAGAGCTACTGGAAAACAAAGCTGATAGTTCAGTTTCTATCACAATGTAATGATAAAATTATGTAGTAAACAAAGTAAATGTTTAATGCCTGACAAAAACGGGCCACTGTCTTGACACAACGCTCAAAATCTGGGAGCAATTCGCACTATATCGAGATTTGAATAATTTCATTTTCACAACGGTGCTCTTTTATAAGCAAACTCGTTTCATACATCCATACTATTAATTCCTAAAATTCAAAACAACTCGCCAAATAAAGTCATTATTCTAAGTATTACAATAAACTTTAAAGGCATTTTAAATGTTTTAGCACCCCATCCCGCCCTTACCTCCAATTATCTCCCTGGGCGCTATCTTGCCGACATTCTTCGATGCTGGATTGGAATAAGTTGAATCAATCAATGGAAAGGCAGCGAGGAACTTTGCCAACTCAGTGTCAGAACTTAAAAAGGTATCATTTTCTAATAATCAAAATCTACCAGAAATAATAATTTCTGCGTTTATTTTGCAGTCATCCTGTCGAAAAGGTCGAGAAACGGTGAAAGGATATTTCCTCGCAGGACGAAATCTTTCCTGGTTACCGGTTCGTATTTTCATCAGAACATTCTTACTATTTGGTTTACAATTTTTCTTATTAAAATCGCAATTTGCACAAGGGAATATCGTTGGTGGGGAGTAAAAACCTCGTAACTACAGCTTGACAAAGCTGGAGTTACGAGGTTTTGACCCCCCACCGGCGATATGTTCTTTAAGCCGCGTTCCCATTGCCGACCAAATCAACTCGATCAACTCGATCGCCTAAATTCCCCGACCATACCCGATTAAACTCGATCAAATGTATTTACACGACTTCTTCTTTATTTCTTGTCGATAAATTCCCGATCATTTTTGCCGACCACGCTCGATCGTCCCGATCACTCGTGCCGACCAAGCTCGAGCAGTACTCGATCGCCTGATCGAGCTCGATCGAGTTGATTTGGTCGGCAATGGGAACGCGCCTTTATCTGATCATAAATGATATTAGTGCAAATATATGGCCATCCTTTTAGATAGGCCTACTGTCATCAGCAGTAATTTAGAATTTAGAAAATGGTTACCATGCACATGTATTGAGCTATACAGGTGTGGTCATATTGCTAGAATTCTGTCATTGCCTTATTTTACACAGGAGTGTTTTACAGTTACCGAATTGTTAAGAATATGGTCTAGAATAGAATTCTTTCTAGTGAAAAACTGGCTCTTTGCATTCGATAACCCAATCACTTATCTTTCACTTTATTTTATAGCAATAACCCTTTCTACAGCTATTTCGATTTGGCCAAACTTTTAAGTGGTGCAGAAAGCGAAATAGATGCGCCAAAATCAGCGCACCTTCCTTTAGAAACTATGATTATAAAAGGTGAAAATGTCGACAATCATCATTTTCGTCATTTTTCTTAATGTTTTTCAAGATTTCTAAAATGTGTTTATTTATGGATCGTCAGCGATAAGAGCTTGTGTCGGAAGACTTAGTGCTGTCTTTGAAAGGGCTTATTTGACACATGGCTATTAAGTGGTCTGGTCAACCCTTACTTAACCCTTGCCCAAACGGCAAACTTTTAGGGTGATCCACTTAAAAAACTGCCAAAAATGACAAAATTGAAGTTATTGAAGATAGAATGTGTGTAAAATATGGCATAGAAAATATTGAGACAAAAGGAGAAACTGCTGGTTATCAGCAGTTTCTTCTTTTGTTTCAATGTTTTCCCACGTATTTTCTATTAGGGGCGTCAATACCAGGTCTTGTTTGGAAAAGGGTTAAACAGCAAAAAAGTAGAAAGGAAAAGTAGACTGTTCCCATTTATAAGTCGCTACGGACTACAAAATGGTTGCCAATTAATATATGTGTGATTGTTTATACAATGTATCACAGAAAGTATTTAGACAAAGGGAGAAAATGGTGATTATCAGCACTTTCTTCTTTTGTCTCAGTGTTTTTTCAAGCCTTTTCTATCAAGGACGTCAAGGGGGGGGGACTGTTTGAGACAGAGTTAAGCCTTTCACAAACAAGACTTGGTATTGATGTCCCTAGTAGAAAATGCTTTGGAAACATTGAGGCAAAAGAAGAAAATGCTGATAATCAACATTTTCTCCTTTTGCCTCAACATGTTCTGAGCCATTTCGTATCAAAATCCTATCTTTAATAAAATCAAGTTTGTTGTCTGGATCAGCTTTCAAATTGGACCACCCTAAAATTTTGTCGTTTGGAGAAGGGTTAACGCCATCTTAACGCCACCTTTCAGATTGGATTCTCGTTATTTGCCAGTAACATAGGAAGTGAGCACTTTATTGGTCTAGCGGGCAGCGGTGCGAAATCCGGCATCGCGGTCGTGGCGTTTGAATGGGGGGTACGTAGATTTATAGCTTAGTTCAATCATTATGTAACTTTCCCAAAATGCAAAATTCTAGCACAGTCAAAATAGAAAACTGTTGCAATTGACAAAACAGTTGTTGACAAAGAAATTATTGTACATATAGCACTGAAAATATTGTGACAAATGGAGAAAATGCTGATCATCAGCATATTCTTCTTTTGCCTCAATCTTTTCCCACAATCCTATTCTAATGGACAGGCCCGAATTAAAAGTGGATACCGGCAACGAAATGTGTCCGATTTTTAGAATAAATTTTCACTTTGATATGGTGGACAATATAAAGGAAAGGGGAAACGCTGGAAATCAGCGTTTTCGTCTTTTTATGGTGCGCGAATAGGGTCTAAAGTCAATATATCGCTATACCTATAATTAAAATAGAGGTAGACCGCTAAAAATAGCAGTGTAGCGTCATATTTTAGCGGTACACCGATAAAAATATAGGTCTACCCATGAAATAAGGGTAGACCATTATTTCAATTAACTTTGTATCGCTAAATTAACAGTAGACCTACATTTTCATCGGTAGACCTCCATTTTTTTCGATTGCCAATCACAGAGTTTGTACTAAATAGTCGTTGATTTCCGGTGTTTTGACTTATGTAACGAGCCATTTGATTGGCTAATGAGATTTCGAGCAGAAGGCTCAAAAATGATTAGCGGTCTACCCATAATTTAGCGGTACACCGTTATTTGGAATAGCGGTCTACTCTTATTTTAGACGTAGACCTATATTTTCATCGGTGTACCGCTAAAAATATGACGCTACACCTCTATCTTAATTGTAGGTATAGCGCTATTTTGACTTTAGACCCTATTCGCGCGCCATACTTTTTCTTTAGTATATTGCCAAGCTTTGACGTCAATGTTTTAGATAGGATTGAAGGCGTATTCCTGCATTAAGGAAAGCACAGATCTAGGTCCACCAACATTTAATGTTATATCTATCTAAGTACCTTTGGATACTTAACCCTTTCCCAAACAAGACCTGGTTTTGACGTCCCTGATAGAAAAGGCTCGGGAAAACATTGAGACAAAAGAAGAAACTGCTGATAACCAGCAGTTTCTCATTTTGTCTCAAAATTTTCTTTGATATATTACACACACATTCTATCTTAAACAAGCTCCACTTGTCACCTGCAGCAGCTTTTGAAATGGAAATTTTGATTTTTTCTGTTTGGAAAAGGTTAAGGTGTTTCACCAAGCATTTTTGCCTGATATTTCACATTCATCTTTCAGTCAAATTACCTACACTCCCTCACACATATAGCTCTTCATTTCTACAAAACTTTCTATTGCACAATGTCTTTTAACACGAGATAAACGTCCATTTTACGGCCAAAATGGCTAGACGATTTGTGATTTAGGGTAGGTCGACATGGTTATGTAAAATGTTTATGGGTCGAGATTTGGTAAATGAACCAGTAACAATGTTCGAAGAGGCAAATTAGAACATAAGATCATAATCTAAAGTTTAATCCGTAGTAAAAATGGAAAATATAAGAAGACAATTTAAAAAAAACTATTTTCAATCAATTAGCGAATGCCCATTCGGGAATTTGTTTGATTTATATGAAAGGGAGACTTCCTTAAGGTGGCTGATTCATGCCATTTCACTTACTAGATAATTCCAAAATCAAAACTATATAATATTAAAGAAGTCTGAGCATACGTAGTTTTGGGAAAGGAAGGAATAATTAAGTGGTTTCCGAGTCTATTCATTTCATTTTCCTCGAAATAATGCGGTACACTATGCAGTTACGAACGCTCAGACTGAATCCACGTCGAAGAAGTAATAGTAGTAGAATTTAAAGAATTTAATAGTCCCTTAAACTACAATTTAAATGAGACGCCCTTTCAGATGCAGCATCTTCTTTTTTACCTCGGCTCGACAATTTACCATCATTTTGCGGAAAAAAAGGGTTCAATTTTCAATGTCAAGAAATTTGAATGTGACTTATTAGATGATATTAGGAAAATGTGATGCGAAAAAAATACAAGAGGACCATGATGGTCCTATATCGCTCACCTGAACCAAAATGATATGAGCCACGGTCTTGATCAATTCAATTAATATTCAAGACTTTAAGACTGGAAACAAACTTATGGTCAATAACATTGTGTCAATATTTGAGGTTGTTAGAGTAAAATTTGAAAGACAGATAACTGAGCAAATTCTATTCTGACTATTCTGAGATTCATTAATCCAAGATCTTATCGTTATCAACATCATAATCCAAATTCGTCTTGATTGTACATTATTTGTGGTTGTTAGAGTCGAAACAGCAATTTTGTCAGATTCAAGGGCACATGACTGACAACTTTCTTATTCGATTGAAGCAAAATTCAAACTCATGCAAGGTCTTATAATCAGCAGCATAGTGTCCAAGTTTTGGTCTTGGTTGATCTATAATTGTGGATTCTAGAGTGTAAGCAAGGTCGAAAACAGCCAATAACAGCAATTTTATCAAATTCAAGGGCACATAACTCTCAACTTTCGAAACATATCAGACTGAAAATCTGCCTCATTTGAGATATTATGGTCTCCAACATTGTGTCCAAGTTTTGTCTTGAATGCTCAATAATTGTAGATTCTAGAGTGTAGACAACTGGTCAAAAACAGCTGAAAACAGCAATTTTGTCAAATTCAAGGGCACATAACTCTGGTCTTTCCGCTTAAATCGAAACAAAAATCAAACTCATATGAGTTCTTATGGTCTCCAACATTTTATCCAAGTTTTGTTTTGATTGATCGATAATTGTAGATTCTAGAGTGTAAACAAGGTCAAAAACAGTCGAAAACAGCTATTTTGTAAAATTCAAGGGCACATAACTCTGGACTTTCTACTACGATCAGACTGAAAATTAGACTCATTTGAGATCTCATAGTCCCCAACATTGTGTATAAGTTTTGTCCTCATTGATCAATAATTGTAGATTCTAGAGTGTAAACAAGGTCGAAAACAGCTGAAAATGGCAATTTTGTAAAATTCAAGGGCACATAACTCTCGTCTTTCTGGTTTAATCAGACCGAAAATCAAACTCGTTCGAAATCTTATGGTCTCCAACATTTTGTCCAAGTTTTGTCTTGATTGATCAATAATTGTAGATTCTAGAGTGTAAACAAGGTCAAAAACAGTCGAAAACTGCTATTTTGCAAATTTCAAAGGCACATAACTCTGAACTTTCTACTCCGATCAGACTGAAAATCAAACTCATTTGAGATCATATAGTCCCCAACATTGTGTTTAAGTTTTGTCCTCATTGATCTGTAATTGTAGATTCTACAGTGTAAACAAGGTCGAAAACAGCCAAAAACGGCAATTTTGTCAAATTCAAGGGCACATAACTCTCGACCTTCAGGTCAGATCAGACTTAAAATCAATCTCATCCGAGATCTTATGGTCTCCAACATTATGTCCAAGTTTTGTCTTGATTGATTAATAATTGTAGATGCTAGAGTGTAAACAATATCCAAACTAGCTATTTTTTGCATTCAAGGGCAGATAACTTCGAACTTTCTGGTTCGATCTGACCCATAATCGAACTCATCCGAGATCTTATGGTCATACATGTTTTGTCCAGGTTTGGTAAAGATTGGCTTATATTTGTAGATGCTAGAGTGTTAACAAGAAATTGTGGACGGACGGACAGACGGACAGACGGACAGACAGACGGACGACGGACAAAAAGTGACCACAATAGCTCACCTTGAGCACTTCGTACTCAGATGAGCTAAAAAATAAAACAATAAAAGAATACAATTGTATTCTGTGTAACAAATAGTCGCCTTTCTTAAAAAACCTCGGAATTGCAGCTTGTTCAAAGCTGCAGTTACGAGGTTCTCGAAGAAAAGCAGCAAATATGAATCCCATGTACATGTTTTCATAATTTGCATATAAATTCAATTAACATACTAAGCTATGCGAAACGAAATGTAAACTGATTAAATATGGTAAATATGCAAACATTCTCGTAAAAGCAGTCAACATATGTAAATATCGTGACAAAATTTAATTATCAACAATAAATAATGATGACAATATAAAGGAGCCGAGATCTGGGAAAAGGGCTTCTATAACATTTGAGTTTAAAGTGACATTTCATTTTTAAAAGTATGTCTTGATGCAAAGATTGTTTATTCTAATGCCTAGAAATGCCATCAGTTTTTTGAAGTTGTTATTTATAAGCGAAAAATACGCCTTTAAAGTTGAGACAGAAATGACAAATTCTATATAAATCTGAACTGTTGTCCACAACAATTTGTTTAATTTTTACACAGAAATATATATTTGAACAAACGGTTCAATATTTTGGCTTGAAATTTTCAGAATTTTCATTAGATAACAAATTCTTTCAAATAGAATAAAAGTAAAATTTATGTAAAAATAAATGTGAAATGTCACTTTAACATATATGCCATTCATATTGTGCCTGAATACAGCCTGAAAATGATCCGTACATAGATTGGATTCAGGAAGTCAAAGTAGTCCACCCTTAATGAAATTCGTGCGACGTCTGAATTTTAGATTATTCACATTGAGTCATTTAAATTCGTTACGTATCCTGTATCCGAACTTATTCGGGCGACGTCGTAAAAATTCGGCGGTGGAACGTTCCACCGCCGGATGTTTACGACGTCGCCCAAATTATTCCGACGTCGCGTGAATCTCATTATGGTTGTACTGCCTTAAGAACCTATAGGAGAAAACCAAATACATTTGCCATAATGTAGGGGCCTACGTATGTGCAGGCTGACATAGATCCATGATGTTCTCAAATGCCATAGGGGGCTTTCTCCAGACCCCGGTTCAACTGGAATAAACAGGTCGGCTATTTTGATGGAACAATAACTTTTTCGTAACCCTTTCTCAGACGGTTGATTTAAAGATGGTCCAAATTGAAAGTAATTTAAGATAGAAAAAATATTTTTTTTATAATTTTGATATGAAAACATAAAAGTTTTTGTGACATAGAAATAAGAAAGAAATGCTTATCATAAGTAATTTTCCCTAAGGATATCTGAAAACAATTGGAAATTGATATATACATTGTATCTTTGTTCAGATGATTACAAATTAATATATACAACACAAAACACAATTACCTTTTTCACTCTAATTAAGAAGAAATAAACATATACTGAACCAAAGCCAAACCAAAACGTTCACCAAGATTGAAAGTAGATATCCCTTACGCGCACGTGAAACCCGACTTTTACGTTGAAACAAGCTGTAGTTACGTTTTTTGGAATGTTTTACAAAAAGTTAAGTTTCTTAACTTCGTTTTAATCCAAAACCTCGTAACTACAGATGTCGTTACCAGATTTAGAGTAAATCAACTACAGTCGACACTTGTTGTGTTGAAGTCATAAGGGCCGTCAAAATATCTCGACATATCCGGAGTTCGACTCATCCGATTTTGTTCAATTACGAATCAATACCATTTGACCATTTTTGTTGCTCATCAAGTGCGTTCATAATTGAAATATAGTAGGAAAATGACAGAAATTGCTCGAAACGAACAAGTTCTATCCTTTTCCTACTAAATTTCAATGGCCATATTTATTTTGAAATTATTTCATTTAACCTTCTGACTATCCATATGTGAGGACGGGCCAGATTTTCACTTCGACTTAAGCGGAAATTTCGTTTTATCCGATGTCGAAATAACGAGTGTCCATTGCACATGTTTATCTTCTATTTTCAGGCTGTTCTTTGTTTACTCCTGTTGGGGTGGATCTTTCTTCCGGTCTACCTCACTTCCGGTGTAAGTTGTCTTTTATATCTGATCTGCAGCCTTATTCACGAGTAACAAGTTTTAAAGGCACTAAAGTACACAAGACTGAAACGAAGATTACGTTACTCATTTTAGTTGAACAAGAACTTACATTTCCATACCCACTTTTGCTCTTACCGACAAAAAACTTATTGCACTGGTATAGGTCCCGATAAATCACTTGACAGAGCTATTAGCTAGAGATGCTCTGTCGAGTCATTTATCTAGACCTATAACCTATTTTCAAGTCTAAATATAGGCTACCGGTATGTCATAAGCAATCTTGGGACTGAATGGTTCTACATAATCTACGGAACACACACATAAGACGTCGCGCACGGTATTGGGGAACTAAATGTAACGTCAAACTAGCGAACGTCATTACTCTAATAATTGCGGAACGTTGAAGTTTTTACGTAGACGGTTGTGGTGTGCTTTTAATGTTTACTCTCTTTACAAACTAATGTGATTTAAAAAGACAAGACCATGTTTTAAGAAAATCTCCACTATTTCTGTCATTTGCACTTTTAAGCTTTAACGCCACTGTGATTCGTTTTATTTTCGTCTTTAAATGTGCCAAATAGATACTTTAAGGGCTACGCCAATTAAAAAAGTTTACGTTTTTAAAATTTCTGTCCACACGAACAAATTTGAACATCTTTTTTACGTTTTATTACTTTGCGTTGAAATTTTGATATGACAAACAAGAAAAAAATAATATTTTTATATTGAAATTAAATTATTGTATGAATAAGGGAACCGGTATTTTTTAAACTCTAAAGGGTAAAAAAGTAGAGTTTTCAACGACCTGAAATAATTTCTGTCCACACGCATTTTATGTCATTAATGTTTCGTTTATTATGCTAACTAATTTTCTTGTATGAATTATAGAAATAGAGAAAAATAATATTTCTTGTATCAAGTTTTGTTACATTTCAGCCATTAATTCACAAAATATCAAACAAAATTTTCATTTTTTCTGCGACGTAATTCTAATTGTTACACTGCGATTTTTGGTGAACAAACTGGGCTTATTTGCGTAATCGACATTGAAATTTGATTTCCGTTCGGCAAAACATTCTACAGCATTTCCACTGTCATATAATATACTTTTCAATGCGTTTGACGTAAGTTAATCGCAAAGTTGTTTATAAATATCCGTCGCCGTTGAAAATTTATGTTACATGTTACACGCGTTTTTTCGCCGAATTTACGAACAAAAAGTCTTTCTTGCAAATCTATACAAACTAACAACCTGAGAAGAGTATGTCATTGAAAAAGATCATTGTTTTACGGTTATTTTGACATATAACAAAGTTTCAGGAAGGAAAACGGTTCTTGCAAAATTCAGTTATGAATCGCAGAGGGTAGCGTTTTTTGAAAAGTTCCCCAATAGCGTGCGCGACGTCATAAGCATTCTTAAGATTGCTCGAGCAGTTTTAAAACTGCTAGTAGTTCAGTGTATGCAGTTTTTAAAGTGCTGAAGTACAAAGATTGCTCACAACATATCGTCGGTCGGGAGTCAAAAACTCGTAACTCCAGCTTTTTCAAGCTGTAGTTACGAGGTTTTGACTCCCCACCAACGATATATAAGTTATGTTTATATTTTCTACTATACAGATCTACACCATGCCGGAGTATTTGGGTCGACGTTTCGGCGGTGCTCGACTTCGCATCTACCTCAGTCTTATTGCAATCCTGCTGTATGCTGCTACTAAGATATCCGTAAGTCAAAAATCTCAAACATTTTAGTTGAAATGCTTATAATCTTTTGTTCGCCTCCTAATGCCACCTTGCAGTTATAGTAAGTACCCTATTATTCACGCGCGACATTAAAAAGAATCGGTGTCTGTACGTATCTCTTGTCTGAACACTTTTCCAAACATAGTCTGATCTAGTTGTCAAAAAAGGGAAGTTTGGGAAAACATGGAGGCAAAATAAGAAAATTCTAATAACAATTGTTTCCTCATTTTGTCCGAGTATTTTGTTATTCGCAATAGCTTTCAAATAGGTTTAGATAACTTTTATCAGCTTCAGGTTTAGTTAACTTTTATCAGTTTCGACAAGGGTTGGATTTTATTAAAGCACGATGTTCGCATCACATTTTCCTAATGTCATCTAATGAGACACGTTATTTATCCAAAATAAGAAGCCATATCACATCTCCTACGTATGGTATTACTTATTGAATTTAGTCCATTTAACATTTGAGCCGGCATCTGGGAAAAGGACCATTATTGCATACGAAACCAACATGAATTCAGATACAAGTATACGCACAGAGTCTTGCACGGCTAAATGTTGCCCCCTTTCAGATTTTACATTACCTAACACATTTGCTGTAGAATAAGAATAAATTATGCTGTACTAAGGAACAAACTGATATTTATGCTCGGTGGTTGTTAAAGCGTCAAAAGATAATTTTCCTATTTCCAAGACGACCCTTTTTGCGAGAATACACAATGTTCCTTCTGTTTCTGAACGTCTGTAATAATATTCGATGTTCCTATATCTGTAACGCCATTATTAATATTCAGGAAATATCAGAAAATATACGAAATAGAAATCTTATACATTGGCATTACTTTGATTTGGAATTGACAAAGCTTTGATACAATATCAAAGCTCTGCCATATACCATTGTAATGCATGTCAATATTGAAAACTTTTTTACAAATGATTTTTAGTCTTGGAAACTACCACCAAAAATCACTTTAGACATCAATGTTTCCATGTCAGCCTGTGGTCAAATACAGAATGCATAATACCAGCTTGCAGTAAGTACGGGTACTGAAAAGGCAATGATGAACAGCATGTATCTTCATAAGACTAACGGGCATCCTGCTTGTCTTTGAAAAATATGTTCTCTTACCTAGCCTACTCATGAATTGTATAAACGCCGTCTACGTGGGGTGAGATGCTAATGGATCCATCCATTCAGGTATTCCACCCGTCATCAGATACCAAACACATAATCGTCGTGTTATTACAGGTAGATATCTATGCTGGTTCGGTGTTCATCCAACAAGCATTAGGCTGGAACACCTACATATCTATAGCCGGGCTGCTGGTTGTTACTGCCATATATACACTGATAGGTGAGAACATAAGTAGACTCGACGAAAGAGACGAAATACTTCTAAACCAGTAAAATCCCTTGGACCTTATAGAGTAAAGAGTATAAAGACTTTTACATGACACGATATAATAGCATTGGCAAAACCTGTTCAGACAGAGATGAGACTTAGAATTGCCGAACATGTGAAAATATGACATTCGCGAAGAAATGTTTATCTTGGAGTAGGCACGAATGTTATTAACAATTGTCAAATAGTTCACTTTTATTTCAATATCATATTCTACATATCTTTCCAACTTAATAAAAAAGATGCTCATTTTTATAACAATGATCCTTCTGGCAGTGCCATTTCTGTGATGCCAAGGGTGTGCGTAAAGGCCAAGTTCGAATATCTAGGTATTATTTTTTGTGGATAAATGTCATTGCTAGGACATTGATGTTTCACAAACATATCTCGTTATATCTATGTTCAGGTGGTCTGTCTGCCGTGATTTTCACAGACACGTTACAAACAGTTATTATGCTCACTGGATCTGTTATTTTGGCTGTGATGGGTAAGTCATTCCTTACAGACATCTTTGATTGTCTAGTTTTTGTCTTGTTATGTCTAGCCCTTGCCTGTTCCTTGCTGTTATAAAGTTTTTATGTCGATTTTTATAAAGTGCAATAAATAATCACAACAAGTTGACATGCATCGAGGAGACAAACTTAAAGTTGGTCGATGCTGTTTCAAGAGCCTTGTCATTTGTACCGAAAGAAATACATACGCAGTCGAGCTGTATAACCAAAACAATTTGTATTCCCCTTTAAGAGTTGTTGTGTAAGGCTCTTTAAAGTGGGAGTGGCAAGTAATTCGCTTATTTCTCTTAGCCTGTATGCCACCCATTGTCTTATTAGCAGACGTTTAAGACACATACCAGGAAGTAAGGATACAGTTATTTACATAAATGTATCTAAATAGTAGTTTTGTCTCTCTCTCTCTCTCTCTTTTTGTGTTAGTACAAAATGTGACTTTCAAAATGGTTACATGTTCAGTTAAGCGCCAAGAGTACATGACCAACACGTGACAAAACTATAGTCTAATCACAGTATCGTGGTACATGTTTACAAAAATTGCCGATATATAAACAGTACAGCATCAAACTTCAAACCAGATCCATTGTAAGTTTGCATGAGATGGTTCGAATATTGCGGCTTTGACATATTCATGCACATTTATTTTGTGACTATAACCATTTTTTTTCATTGGTTACATATAAATGTAAAATTTCATAATATCGTGACTTGACTATATCACTGGTGGTGAACTCGGCCAAAGCGTGGGACGTTTTTTCTCGATCATAGTATTCCGTCGGTGTTGTTATAAAATATCGTAACTACGGCTTTATCGAAGCCGTAGTTTTAGGGCTTCGAGATTTTATAACAACACAGACGGTTTGTAAATACATTATCGGTTAACCCGGTCTATTTTTAGAACAAATTCATTGTTATTAAAAAAACTAACCAATCAGATCTTTGAACTCACATTTAAACACAAAATATCTGTACCTTGTTGTAGCGAAAAACGTCCCTCGCTTTGGTCGAGTTCACCACCAGTGTATATAGATCTAACCTTATATTAATATAAAAATGTTTGGGATTTTTTCCGTATATATTATAACGTATGAAATACAATGTCCTGATGTATTTTACATTTCTGGACACCACCAGTACAAGCTTGGGTTCTGAAAGGCTTTGCCCATCGATAACCCTTATTATAATCAATTGGTACTCCTTTTCTTTAAATGTCCAAGCATATATCGCTGATTTTCAACAAAATCTCGTAATAGCAGCTTAATACAAGCTGCAATGGCAGTTAATTTTGCGCTATAATTAGACAGGGTTTACTGTTATGTTGTGGTAAAACCGTCGGTGTTGTTATAAAATCTCGTAACTACGGCTTTAATCAAGCCGTAGTTACGAGATTTTATAACAACACCGACGATATAATATTTTTTTGTTCGAAATTACGTCAGTGTTTACTAGATAAAATCATTCCCCATTACGAGGTTTTTGTTGAAAAGCGACTTTACATACACAATTAGCCGTGAACTGAAATGATACCACTGTTTATTGACAGCCTATGTGAAGGTTGGTGGTCTATGGGCACTAGAGTACAAATACATGGAAGCCATGCCGTTAGAGATGGGCAACTCGACCTGTGGTATGCCGCGAAAGGACGCCTTTCATATCTTCCGTAACGCAGTCCACGGTGATCTCCCTTGGCCCGGAGTTGTCATCCGTTCTACATTAGTATCCGTCTGGTACTGGTGCGCGGATCAGGTCAGGTGCTTCAATTACTCTCATTGGTGTTGCCATTTTTAGTATTCCTTACTTAAAGCACACTTTTTCTCTTTGCTAAAATAGTCCTTGTAGAAAACATTTTTTTCTTAATCTAATTTAGAGTCTGTCACAAAAAATAGCTCATTTTTATGTTTCTTGATTCGTTCTCATTATGTTAAACATAACAAACTTGAACATTGATCTTTCTTTCTAAAACATAAACGTTGTCCCCCTTTCCTGTTATCGCCAGGTTATAGTACAACGAACATTGGCAGCTAAAAACATC
Organism: Fragum sueziense; assembly: GCA_963680895.1. NCBI lineage: Eukaryota > Metazoa > Mollusca > Bivalvia > Cardiida > Cardiidae > Fragum > Fragum sueziense. Next base: position 12,344,765 of record OY804596.1, read on the forward strand.
GGCCATGCTCGAGGTGCTGTAATTGCAGCAGGCTACCTGAAAATATTACCTCTATTCCTCATCATTTTTCCCGGCATGATCAGTAGAGTTCTGTTTACAGGTAGGCCTAACTACATTTGAGCCAGGATCTGGAAAAACTCCCCTTAAAACATTTGAGATAGCCAGATTTCAGTCAGGCTGTACATAGGTGCAGTCTAGCCAGCATCCATGTTGCTCTCAAATGGTTACTACATACCATGTGGAAGCTTTTTTTAGAACAATATGGTTCCTGGTCAGACTGCGTGTATACGCAGGCTGATCTGGAACCATGCTGTTCTCATATGCTATAAGGGACGTTTTTCCAGATCTTGACACGTTTGTTTGCAACAAAAGTGTAATAACGATCATACTATAAGTTGTGTGCCGTAATCCAATTAAATCCACTTGCTATAAAGTGCTCTAAACAATTTCCCAAATATCAATTGGACGGCACATTTTGATTAAAATAAGGACTTGGATATAAATATGCGATATAGTTATTTTCTTTAAATAGTTTGAGAAATTTATTATTTTTCAGTTATGAAAATTCCCTATGTGATTTTCAGATGACGTTGCTTGTGCAGATCCACAGATATGTAAGGCGGTGTGTGACAACGAGGCTGGGTGTTCAAATATAGCGTACCCCAAACTGATATTGGAGCTAGCTCCAGTTGGTATGTAGTTATGTATGTACAGTTGTGTGATTTTGTCAGGAAAGTACTGTCTTAACAGATTTATGGACGGTAAAAATGGTGTCTGGGTAGGAATATTATATCAATACACTCCTAATGATATAGGCGCGACATCAGATTTTTTTTTTCGTGAAGTGGCGTTACCATTTGCTTCGTATCCGAACCTATTCGGGCGACGTCGTAAATATTCGGCGATGGAAAGTTCCACTGCCGAATGTTTACTACGTCACCAAAGTAATTTGAACGTCTTGTGAATCACATTAGGGTGGACTACCTTAAGTCCGTCACGGATACAGAGATACACATACGCATGGACAGGGCATAGTCTAAGCGATTGGTGCAAAGTATGACTAAAATTGCTCCGATAATGAAGAAAGCATGAAACTTTATTAAATGTATAATGTTAACGTTTAATGTATTTCAATATCTATAGCCCAACACCACATTTGAGTAATTTTGATATACGTGTCACAGCAATTACATGCATATAATTAAAATATGTAAAATTGTTTACTGAAAATGCCGAACGGACATAAATATATGCTTAGTTGTTAATGAAAATGTGTTGCACAGCAACAGTTGCTATGATGCATGTAAAAAAACATTAAAGGTCTTCAGTATATTAAGCTTTTGTACACGTTATATGACGGTTGTTATGGAGAAATTGTTGCATAGCAACCGTTGCTAACACCTTTTGAACTGTTCGCATTGGCTACACCTCTGAAAATGCTGAGGACGATGTGAACTACATGTGTACCAACTTTCATGCTTTCTTCATTTTCTGAGCAATTTTTACACCAATCGCCTTGACTACAATAGTGTGCCCGTATTGTCCATATTTGCAGTACAGTGACTTCATGAACGTGGAAATATTTCTTATCATGTACTATAACTCATTATTACATTTACAATGCATGTACACATGAATACAAGTTCAGTATAAATTTATCAGATGTTAACAAAGTGCACAAGAATTTCCCTATTTGGTGACTATTTTGAAGAAATTAAGCTGCTGAGCACTTTTGAAACTGTATGAAAATTACATCTGTGGTTTACATGAAGCTGTAGTAGGACTGGGGAGAGAACAATACATGACACTAACAGAAATATACGACACCCGTGTTTTATTGCAGGTTTGAAGGGCATAATGATGTCTGCGGTGATGAGTTCTCTCACGTCTATATTTAACTCGGCTGCTACAATCTTTTCGTCTTTTATTGTAGGTCTGAAGGGTGTGATGGTGGCCGTCATGATGTCCGCGGTGATGAGTTCTCTCACCTCTATATTTAACTCGGCTGCTACACTCTTTACGTGTTTTATTGTAGGTCTGAAGGGTGTGATGGTGGCCGTCATGATGTCAGCCGTGATGAGTTCTCTCACGTCTATATTTACCTCGGCTGTTACACTCTTTACATGTTATATTGTAGGTCTGAAGGGTGTGATGGTGGCCGTCATGATGTCTGCGGTGATGAGTTCTCTCACTATATTTAACTCGGCTGTTACACTCTTTACGTGTTATATTGTAGGTCTGAAGGGTGTGATGGTGGCCGTTATGATGTCTGCGGTGATGAGTTCTCTCACGTCTATATTTAACTCGGCTGCTACACTCTTTACGTGTTATATTGTAGGTCTGAAGGGTGTGATGGTGGCCGTCATGATGTCTGCGGTGATGAGTTTTCTCATGTCTATATTTAACTCGGCTGCTACACTCTTTACGTGTTATATTGTAGGTCTGAAGGGCGTGATGGTGGCCGTCATGGTGTCTGCGGTGATGAGTTCTCTCACGTCTATATTTAACTCGGCTGCTACACTCTTTACGTGTTATATTGTAGGTCTGAAGGGTGTGATGGTGGCCGTCATGATGTCTGCGGTGATGAGTTCTCTCACGTCTATATTTAACTCGGCTGCTACACTCTTTACAATGGATATATGGAAGAAAGTCCGACCTCAAGCTTCAGAAAAAGAACAACTTATAACCGGCAGGTGGGCATGTATAAGGTTGAGATAATTCGGTACATGAGTACAAATTCTACGAGCAGTGAAACATGCTTTTTCGGTTTTTATAACACAAAAATCATACGATTTGTATAATATTTTAGCTGCAACTGCAAACATGTGTAACTCAATTGAATCTTCGAACCAAGGCATGTAAAATTGCATATGTTTGGAATTCTGTTTTCATACAATACTGACTCGTCTATTGTATACAATTGTATTTGTTTTTTACATTACCACAGCTAGAGTATGTTTTCATGCCCTGCAATACATGTACCATGGTACCGATTTATAGTAAACACTATTCCTTTTTTCTTGTGTCCTAAAAACTTCGCATCAACTCACAAAGCATACTTTGTGTACTCCAGACTGACCAATAAGGAAAGTTGTGAGAAATACGGAAGCAGAAATTTCGCTTTGTAATTTCTTATAATATAATCGTATAACATTGACCTATTTAACCCTTTTCCAAAAAGCAAATGAAATTGACGTCATTAGTGATGGTTAATTTGGAAAACATTAAGGTGACAAACGATAATTTAGACCAACTAATGACCAGGAATGTTCCATTTCCATATCCTTCAATAATTTCTTCCATTTTGTATCAAAACCTTTTTTCTACACAATTTCATTGTGTCTTCGTATTTTAATTCAGTTACCAAATTAACTTTATGGAAAGGGTTTGTGTATTATTATGTCGACATAGTTTTATAATACTATAACTGCAGTTTAATTCAGGATCAGCTACTTTACTTTTAATATAAAAAAATCGGTATACGACAAGGAAATGTCAGTACTCAACCTTTATTATCTTTATTTGATTGACGCTCAAAGTCATATTTCATAGAGCAAGTATATATAGGTTATGTTTGTAAATGAGATTTATTAGTATTTCGCAACTATCATAGAATGGGAATCTCAATGTAGGCCTATGTAAAGAAAAAATGACATTTTATGTAACGTAGACAATGTTGACATTTTCATAAAAAACTTTAAACATTTACTCCAAGTGACAAGCTACTTTTACATTTATCCATTTACCAAATAAGACCTGGTTTTGACGTCCTGGACAAAAAGGGCTTGGGAAAACATTGAGGCAAAAGAAGAAACTGCTGAAAACCAGCAGTTTCTCCTTTTGTCTCAATATTTTCTGTGCTTTATTGTACACATATCCCTACTTTTTTAAAATCAACTTTGTAATCTGCAGCAGCTTTTAAATAGGACACCATAAAACTTAATTGTTTGGGAAAGGGATAAAAACAATTTTAGGGTTTGGTGACAAAAACTTCTCCACAACGACAGCTTGTTTAGTACGCCTTTGACTAGGTTAGAAAACGTTGTAACTACAGTTTGAAGGGGCTAGAGTTGTGGCAATTTTAACCGTAAATGATGAGAATGTTTTGTAAGATATATGAATTTGGCACGAGGGAATGCTTAGCCTGCCAAGAATAGTTTTGCTATATATTGTGCTAAGTACGTCCATTGGACAAAATTCTCACTTCCACACAAGCGGTAATTCGAAAACCCAAGTCGATCTAACTTAATTTTTGTGTTTTAAGATCCGGCTCGTGTTCACTAACAATTCTAAATCGATTGTCAACTTCAAAACTGCGTAACTAAGCCATCTAATTTGTTCAGACGTATATGTCGGCCAAGCTGATGGATGGTTTTGTAATTTCATAAGACTAGTAAACTCCACGGTCATATTAGTAAAGTCACGGCATAATCACCACAGCACGTCCAAAACAGGTCGTCCGAGCAGCAGCATTTTGGACGTGATATGGACGTGACGTAGATTAAGATATATGTGTGATAGGAATTTCAGAGCAAATAAATATGTTTCTACCTTGATATAAGCATTAGTACAAAGAGTCATTCAATCATGAATCAACATGGTCATAAGTACATCACGTGGACTTGGCGCAAAGTTGTCGTAAGTGCATGAAACTATAAAGTACTTACAATATTTTGGCACTGACCATTGAATAAATCATGACATGAAGTGGTAAAGTTTTAGTTTAATTTGTGAACCATTTACATCAAATATGACGGGAGTTTTATTCACGTCAAGTCGTAACTGTCACGTCACTTGTCAAACTTTTATTGTCGAAAGTTTTGGCTAGCTCATCGCGGAAATTAACTAATTGTCCTGTCGGTTTTTAGAGGTCTTTATTTAGAAGCGATAATTAAATTTCTCATGTAGATCTAGCCAACCTTGTTTTCTTTAGCGGTCAGACATTGAAAATTATTCTTGTGTAATATGCCTTGTACACGTTAAGGAGCAACTTGTGAACTACGTCATCAATGTATGTGTATCAAGCGCTTCGTCAGGGAAACACAATAACAATTTGATAACTATAAAAGAGCGTAATACAGCAAGGGTCCTATTCAAGACGGTCTTTTAAACATGTCAAATCCTTTCTAGTTGCCCTGTTTCAAAGCAATGGGCACGATCTGATATTGACTTCTAAATATACAAAATATTTCAAATCGCATTTTCCGGGACAAGTCTATTTTGTTTTGATAATCTTTATATTAATACAAAAAATGACATTTTTTTTGTTTTGTTTCAGACTATTCGTTGTAGTTTTGGTAGGAACCAGTATATTATGGATCCCTCTAATCAAGTCGTCGAATGGAGCTGAATTGTTTATTTATATCCAGGCGGTGACGGGGTACATTGTACCCCCAGTGTGTGCGGTGTTTCTCCTCGCCATTTTTGTTCCGCGTATAAATGAACAGGTAACTACCAATGCTTTTCACCCTCCCAAATACCGTAACTACACCTTTAAATAAATTTTAATAAACATCAACTTCATAACTTAAACGCGAACATTCTCAAACTTTCAATACTCAACCAAGAAAAATGGTGATAAAGCGCCAATTTGCGGCAAACATTTACCCTAACAGGTTCCCGAATTGACCTATATATGTTACAGTCAATCTGTGAAATCAGCCATTTTATGAATTGGCTAAAAAAATTAGCTATTTCATGAAATGACAGATCCACTCAGCCATTTCATGAAATGGCTTAAAATTTATATATAGAAAAATCAATTATAGTTGCAAATTGAGGAAAAAAGGAGACAAAAAAAAACATTATTTCACACATTGGCTGAAATAAAACCAGCCATTCTGTGTAAAATTTAATTGTTAAAGTTAGCATTATTTTAATAAAAATGATTTTTGTGGTGAATTGAAGCAAACTCATCATTTCACAGATTGGCTGAAATTAAAACAGCCATTCTGTGGAAATTTTTAGTGTTCATTTTTTTTTCTTTCATGAAAATTAATCATACTTGCAAATATGAAGCAAACTCGTTATAACACAGATTGGTTGAAATAAAACTAGCCATTCTGTGTAACGCTATAGAATAAAGATTATCAAGCAAAAACAAATATAGTAGCAAAAAGAAGCAAATATGAATCAATAGAATCATTACACAGATTGGATGAAATTGCATCATCCAATCTGTGTAATACAAGAGCCGTCATAGACGGAGTATGCTCCCCGAATAAGTGCTTGTCACAAAATAAAAAAAAACTATCATACATTAAGCCCCTTTTGCCATGACAGCTTATTTTCTACACACATTATTTATAGAATATGGTCTAGAACATCTCATTTATCACATGAGTACAACATTTCATTAAATTCTGCCCATTAGATGAAGAGAAATTAGAGAAAACTAATTTTTACATTAAGGCCCCTTTTCCATGACGCAGCCTCAAATTAAGAAACGGAGAAAAGGGTCCCTAGGTATTATCCCAGGGAGTTCACATGTGAAGTTTCATTGAATTTGGTCCAAGGGTTGCTGAGATCTGGCTGTGGACGGACGGACGTACACACGGACGGACAGCCGGACGGACGGACAGCATGGCGACTATATGCTCCCCCGAAATTTTTTCGGGGAGCATAATAAACATTATATTTTCCGCCATTTCATGAAATGGCTGATTTCACAGATTGGCTGTAACATAATAAACTTGGCTTATCGGTATGTGTTTGGTCATCTTGCTCCCGTGGTCTTTGAGACCAACATTGATCCAGGATATCGGTTATCATCTGCTAACATACATCTTGTGCAAGAATCACATTCTTTGTTTAAAGCTCATATGAAAATTCATATAAGACCACAGATATTTCACAAATAAGTATTGTTTTCACAGGGTGCATTCTGGGGTCTAGCTGTAGGCCAGATGGTTGGTATTGCCCGGATGGTCCTGGGGTTTATATATACGGACCCACCTTGCGGCACAGAGGACACGCGGCCCGGCATCGTCGCCGATATAAACTTTACTTACGTATCCGCCATCTTGTTGGCCATCTCAGCTATTGTCACTGTTGGTGTTAGTTTGTTAACATCGCGGTCAGATGTCAATGTAAGTTGAACATAAACCTATTTTTAATACACCACTAAAGGTCGGATAGTGGTATCACTCTGTCCGTCCGAGTCATCATATTTGTATCATTGCTAATTTTGATTAAATTGCAGCCATTACAATTCCGGAGCTGTAAGACTTCAGTCCATAATTATCTATCAAACTTTGGGTACCCCTTGTCAATTTCCGTTGCCACCGATGCGCCTGGAAATTGAGGGTATGCAGATTTTTAATTCCAGATACCAACATGATTTCCGTTGCCACGGATGAAACCTGAAGTTACACGCAGTGTTTAGTATATCATAATGGATGGAACACCTCAGAGACAGATTCAATTATGTTTACAGGATTTTTGTAGTCAATCACATACCCTTGTCCATAACATTTAATTTTACCATTTTCAATGCATGGCAGAAAATAGGGGCATATCAAGAAAGTATACTGTGACAATGGTACCATTTCTAATGCCGATGCTGTGGAATCATATCAATCTACCTTTCTTTGAAAAAAAGGAAATGTTTCATCAATATTGCAAACGATTTCGTGAAGCGAGTGTTTTGTACACTGGTACGATCTATATGTATTCCTGTACGAGTATGTAGGTTCTGGATACAATGATTCGTGATGTTTATATTTTACTGAGGCACTTTCAAATTCCAAAATTCATTTAGTACTTCATTTCTTCATCAACCTCAAATTACATGTGTTTTCATTCAAGGTAACCCATCCCTAATGAGATTCGTGCGATGTCGGAATTATTCGGACGACGTTATAAACAATCAGCGTTGAACTTCGGCGGCGGTGGTGAATCGGCGATGGGATGTTTACGACGTCGTCTGAATAGGTTCGGATATGTAACAAATGTTTTACGTCGCACAAAACATTCCAACATCGCGTGAATCTCATTAGGGGTGTACTACCTTAACAGATTGACGGCCTGACGATATGGAGTGTACATAAGCTGGGTCGAAAACGGAACAGAATGACTTTACGCACGAAAGCCATCATCCAAGACAATCGTATGCAAAAGCTAAACAACGTCGAGTCGCAGCAATATCTACAAGGTAACTATGGGATAAAAACTCTGCCTCGAGAACATGAGTCGGGGACGGCAAAATATGGTACAAGCATTTCATTTAAGACTACCGTGTTTCCAGAGCAAACTCTGATCAAATCGAATCTAATAAGGATCCATGCCGCTGACTTATAGTTGCTACAGGTTTTGAATAAATGATAAGTGCTAAAGTTAACAACTGGTGTGGATCTTTTCAGATCCTTGCTCAAGTGTTTTCTCGAAGTAAACTTATTCGTGTTTCTGACTTAACGATATCTTTATGATTAATATAGGCAATCTGTTTCATAAGCATTGTTTAGCCATGTTACTCATGTCAAACAATATACTGTACTGTCTGCCATACATCCATTTCTTATATGCATGATATATGCCTGGCATCTAAAGTACACTTATAGGGTCAAAATATTTAGAATTCTTAGTTTCTTGTTCAATTACATGTACACTAGACGATGTTGATAATCGAGTGAGTTGATTTAACCCTATCCCAATCGACAAAATTTTAGGGTGATCTACTTCAAAAACTGCCACAAATGACAAAATGGGTGTTATAAAAGATGGGATTTTTGTACAATATGGCACAGAAAATATTGAGACAAAAGGAGAAACTGCTGGTTATCAACAGTTTCTTCTTTTGTCACAATATTTTCCCAAGCCAATTCTATTATGGACGTCAAAACCAGGTCTTGTTTGGGAAAGGGTTAAACCTACAGTCCATTTATGTTCAAATAATAATGTATTCAATCCATCACCAGAATACAAAACACTTCGTGCAATTTCGCGCATTATCCTTGTCAACGATAATTGACAAGGGATACCCTCGTCAATTTCTGTTGTAACGGATGACGTCCGAAGTAGCACGACGTTTTTAGTTTCTTATGATGGGTGGAATATCCTAAATGGTGTACTCATTTTTCTCTACAGATAAATCTCGGATGAAGGACACGTCAAAAAACATCCACGACCTTAATGGTGACCTTGTCAGTAACCATGGAGATGACATTGAACTTGACATGAATAAAGATAAACAAGAACTAGCCACACGGTACAAACAAATGATGACAATAACGAAGAAAAGTGCCGTATTCTTAAACATCAATGCAGCTCTTCTTATAAGTGTGTTCATTATGTGTTATGCAATATTTCATTAATTCTATACCAAACAAGTCTTTGTGTTTGACAACACTAACAATGATATGTTACATTGAGAGAAACCATGAAAATATTGATAACTAGCATTTTCTCCTTTCTCCATATTTTCTGTTTCATGATATATCACGACGAGAATCACGTGAAAGAACCATTACAGATAAAAATAAAAAGAATATGTCACAATGTGAGTTGGTCGTCAATAACGTTTTTTTCTGCTGATTTGAAGATATCTTTACCGTCCAGCAAATCCCTGAAGTATTTCCACATTCTCTGCTTCAAAACGTGTTCAAATTGGTGACGTATCACAGATTTTTCAATATTTCGCTATTTTGTGTCACGTTACTTTTCGCCTTGGAGTAGGCCTACGCATAGGGTTAATGTACCAAACTGCTTGAAAAAGCAGTCTAGTATATGAGTATGATAAATAAATGTAACGTAAACTCAAATGTCACAATGAAAATTTTCTCAGATGGACAAAAAGTTAACAATAATGAAGAAAGTGGAGAGGCATTAACCCCGTAAACGTTACTACGAGTATTACGAGGTTCTTACAACACGATGTGGAATCAGATGGCACAACAATGTCAGAAATTCGTCAATGATTTGGTTAATACTCGACCAATTTGAAATCGGGAAAACACCAAGAACTAGCTGAACGCGGTAGTCTGTTCAAAATCAGCTCATAAAAAAGGCTTTTGGCGACCAACCAAATTTGTGATTGGTCATTCATTTTTATCGACCAATTCTTAAAAGATCCTTTCATTCGGCAAAAGAGGGGTTTCCATAAGGCCGTTTTCCTGGGACCTTAATTTTCCAATGATAAAAGGGGACGTGTTTTGCCGAAAAGTCTGAATCGAACAGACCTTTGGTTTGGTGTATATTGTATATTGAAAGTTGGTGGGGTAATTCTATTTAGGCGCTACCCAAGGTTCTTATTCATCAATCTTCTGTCTAAATGAAAATAATTTGCGAATTTCCTTAAAACATGTTTTGTATATGGGCCCATGTAAAGATGACATGAAATCCATTGGCCCGCTTATGATAAATATTAAACTATCTGGCATTTTATGTAATTTTTCAATATTTTGTATATTTTCATCTCCCAACTTTGGGAAAAACGTCAAGACGTTTTTATAAAGCGACATATTGGAATGATATTTTTATTCATCAATCTTCTGTCTAAATGAAAATAATTTGCGAATTTTCTTAAAACATGTTTTGTATATGGGCCCATGTTAAGATGACATGAAATCCATTGGTCCGCTTATGATAAATATTAAACTATCTGGCATTTTATGTATTTTTTTCAATTTTTGTAGCCTATATTTTCATCTCTCAACTTTGGGAAAAACATCAACACGATTTTATAAAGCGACATATTGGAATGATATTTTTATTCATCAATCTTCTGTCTAAATGAAAATAATTTGCGAATTTTCTTAAAACATGTTTTGTATATGGGCCCATGTTAAGATGACATGAAATCCATTGGTCCGCTTATGATAAATATTAAACTATCTGGTATTTTATGTAATTTTTTTGTATATTTTCATCTCCCAACTTTGGGAAAAACATCAGCACGTTTTTATAAAGCGACATATTGGAATGATATTTTAGGTGAGAACTTGTCAATGATTTTTCATTGCAAAATTATGAGGATTTTTGATAGCTAGTCGGGAAAATGAGTTACGGGTCCTTGAATGCACGAAAACCCATGACAAATTATGGGATGAATAACAAAATACTTTTTTTCTGGATTTCTTACGTACAGAAAAGCAGAAATGTTTACTTAGCTTAAATTATAGCTTACCTCAGCAAATAATACTACAAATATGCTAATGCGGTCAGTTTTAAGGTCCGTGAAGTTGGCAGCCCAGCAGCCTAGCAGAGTGAAGTTGGCAGCCTAGCAGCCTAGCAGCCTAAAATTTTTTTTCGCAAAATTCTTGATATCTGACACTAGAAATATACACGAGATATAAGTTTTACCCAAAAAAACGAAATTTCGAGTGAAAATAGAATAGTTCCGGATATCTCGAATTTTTCAACTTTTCCGACAAAAATGTCTCAAAACTTGTCATTTATACATAAATGCGGTTCTTACAAAGATAGTAATTCAAAACTTAGAAAAAACACGGAATTTTTCATTTTACGAAGCTAAGTTGTTAGACTGCTGGAAATGTGAAGTTGGCAGCCTAGCAGCCTAGCAGCCTAAAAAATTTTTTCGCAAAATTCTTGATATCTGACACTAGAAATATACACGAGATATAAGTTTTACCCAAAAAACTGAATTTCGAGTGAAAATAGAATAGTTCCGGATATCTCGAATTTTTCAACTTTTCCGACAAAAATGTCTCAAAACTTGTCATTTATACATACATGCGGTCCTTATAAAGAAAGTAATTCAAAACTTAGAAAAAACACGGAATTTTTCATTCTACGAAGCTAAATTGTTAGACTGCTGGAAATGTGAAGTTGGCAGCCTAGCAGCCTAGCAGCCTAAAAAAATTTTTCTCAAAATTCTTGATATCTGACACTAGAAATATACACGAGATATCAGTTTTACCCAAAAAACTGAATTTCGAGTGAAAATAGAATAGTTCCGGATATCTCGAATTTTTCAACTTTTCCGACAAAAATGTCTCAAAACTTGTCATTAAGGTATACGACCCATCAATAGAATCATAAAGATACATAAGTAACTATATATATTTAAAATCACCATGGTATCCCGCATCTAATTGCCAATTTTTATCAACTTTGATCGTTTCGTTAGTGAAATTTTGATAATTTTATATCTTGCATCAGGGTCATACAAAATCATGAAATGCCAAACACCCCAAGTGAGCTTTTAAACACAAAAACTGCATGATTAAAAGCAATAAACACAAGTGTTTGCATCTAGCCAATAGCTTATATTATCCCCAACAATGAACTAACAAGTAAATAAATAATAACCAGCAACAAAATATTTTATTATGCTTTTGTAATACATGGCTACCATACTTTCGACAGGCTTTTCGGACAAATCTGAAACAATAGTCAATTTTAAATAACATTCATTTCAATGATAAATCAAAATGCATGGCACAAAAGTAAGATCATAATTTTCCTATGTGTATATTCTTTCAAGTAAAGTAAAAATTAAACAGTTTCGCCGTACACAAATTTAAAAAAATCACTTTGACTAATACACCCCCTTTTTTACCACCGCCCAATTTCTTAAGGAAAATGGCACTCTTTGTTCATTATACTTAATTAAATTGTTCCATACGAATTTTACATGTTTTTAATTGTTTGTATTGGAATATTTATATAATAGTAAATGTTACTATTAAAAAAAACATATATGTAAACAAAAATGTTTATAAAACAAGAGATGTCAGTGGACAGGATAGCTCCACGAAAAAGTGTTGGATTGTGAAATGTTATAGGATGAAAAGAAAAAAAAGTCTACCCAAATAGAAAATTTGAAAGGGTTGGAATCTTTACCCATTCTTTATCCTTAATAAGGATTATATACATGTCTGACCACAAGCATAAGTTTCAGTACTTTAACAATGGTAGAAATAAAATTGTTACAAGTACATAATATCTGCTTGTAAATCGTTAGCCAAACATGTCTATATCGAAAATTGTTAAAATGCCCCAGAAATGTGTGTGTCTGAGTGTGAGTTGAGGACGGTATTATCATCACAAGAAACATTTTGAAAAAAATAAAGCCAGGAATGTTGTAGAAAGATAGGTCTCTGCCAAAACTAGGTCTTGTTTGGGAAAGGGTTAGGTGAACAAGCAACTTTTGAATATCAGTTTTCTGATGTCATGTTTGAATCATGTCTGCTGTCTAATTAGTAGCTAAAGAGATCGAAAAGACGAGACAGAAACACAAAAATATTTAATCAAATAAAAAATCTACAGAGAAAATGAATACAACTGCTTGTATCAGTATTTGCTTCTTTTCTCTCATTGGTTTCTTTTTTCACGCAAACCTAGCGTAGAGAAAGCATCAGTTGGTCTTATCTTGTGTCTAGTTGTTTGGGAAAGGGTTAAACAGAAAGAAATGACAAAGGTCAAGCTTACCTTTTCCCAAAGAAAAAGCCCAAATTACGGTAAACAAAGTGACCAGTTATGGAACGAAATAATTATGGTGCGAATCAACCTCCAAACAGTGACATATTACGTCAGAGGTACGTAATTCGGATTCAGGGGAGATCAGTGGGTGCGCTGTAGTTGTTGTTGTTGCAAAGGGATGTCATTCTAAATGCCAAAATATTTTGATTTTTTCGTCTTTTGTTGTTTCATTTCTCGTTTTTATTAATTCATCGGCTGGGATTCGTTGTAGAAACTGTTCGTAGAAATTCAAATCTAATGTAGAAGTCTGTTTACAAAAAATGTTTTAAAAAATCTCCGTAAATCCGAACATGCTCGATTATTTCCGTTGTTGCGGAAACAGCCGACATAACACGAATCATTTAGAGCTAATGATGGGTCGTATTCCTTAATACATCAATGCGGTTCTTACAAAGATAGTAATTCAAAACTTAGAAAAAACACGGAATTTTTCATTTTACGAAGCTAAGTTGTTAGACTGCTGGAAATGTGAAGTTGGCAGCCTAGCAGCCTAGCAGCCTAAATTTTTTTTTTCGCAAAATTCTTGATATCTGACACTAGAAATATACACGAGATATAAGTTTTACCCAAAAAACTGAATTTCGAGTGAAAATAGAATAGTTCCGGATATCTCGAATTTTTCAACTTTTCCGACAAAAATGTCTCAAAACTTGTCATTTATACATAAATGCGGTCCTTATTAAGATAGTAATTCAAAACTTAGAAAAAACACGGAATTTTTCATTTTACGAAGCTAAGTTGTTAGACTGCTGGAAATGTGAAGTTGGCAGCCTAGCAGCCTAAAAAAAATTTTCGCAAAATTCTTGATATCTGACACTAGAAATATACACGAGATATAAGTTTTACCCAAAAAAACTGAATTTCGAGTGAAAATAGAATAGTTCCGGATATCTCGAATTTTTCAACTTTTCCGACAAAAATGTCTCAAAACTTGTCATTTATACATAAATGCGGTCCTTATAAAGATAGTAATTCAAAACTTAGAAAAAACACGGAATTTTTCATTTTACGAAGCTAAGTTGTTAGACTGCTGGAAATGTGAAGTTGGCAGCCTAGCAGCCTAGCAGCCTAAAAAATTTTTTCGCAAAATTATTGATATCTGACACTAGCAATATACACGAGATATAAGTTTTACCCAAAAAACTGAATTTCGAGTGAAAATAGAATAGTTCCGGATATCTCGAATTTTTCAACTTTTCCGACAAAAATGTCTGAAAACTTGTCATTTATACATCAATGCGGTCCTTATAAAGATAGTAATTCAAAACTTAGAAAAACACGGAATTTTTCATTTTACGAAGCTAAGTTGTTAGACTGCTGGAAATGTGAAGTTGGCAGCCTAGCAGCCTAGCAGCCTAAAAAAAATTTTCTCAAAATTCTTGATATCTGACACTAGCAATATACACGAGATATAAGTTTCACCCAAAAAACTGAATTTCGAGTAGTATTGTTAATAGAATAGTTCTGGATATCTCGAATTTTTCATCTTTTCTGACAAAAATGTTTCAAAACCTGTCATTAATACATCAATGCGGTCCTAACAAAGATGAGAACATTTGTTTTTTAATTAACGTTTCTTCAATCTGATGCCTTGAATAACTGTTGTTCAGTGCATAGACTTTTAAAAGATCGTGGGATATTCCGCGCATGTTTATTGAGTACACCGAAACAGTTCCCGTCCTTCTGAATTAGTGCCGAAACCCCTCCGTGCCGTTAACCCGGATATTCTTTGTAATCAACCGAGTGTCTGCTAGCTATCCGCATGACTTATGTAGTCCGTGTTACTCGCTAAAGATTCGGGATATTTTGAAGATATCCTTTCGAAAACTTAGACGAGATTCCGAAGATATACGGACAATCATATCCGCGACCAAATTTTGCTCTCTATCAAATATTTTTACGTTGACAAAATTTATGGTCCGGAAGGCTACGAATCATACGGAAGGTTTGGTGATAACATTAAGAAGGCAATAGGAAGTGGGGAAGGTATGCATTACGTTAAATTTACTGTATGCATACTTTTTGCATAATTATTGCCCGTGCCATAGTGCACGCTAGGTCTAACTACATTATTGGTATAGTGATAACCTCAATATGCCAAAGAAATTATTTCTACTCGGAACAAGTGAATTTCGAGTGATATAACTCCGAAATGGATTGAAAGGTTTTTTTATATTTCTGTGTTGAACCCTGTGTTTAGCCCTGGTAAGCTTATGAAATATTTGTGGACTTAAAATACTAAAGACACATAAACATGTTCTATTTCACTTTATTCTTTTATATTTATTTTGTAATACCAAACAAAACAACAAAACATTCTCATCAACAATTATTCACTAATCAAAATTACAAGACTAATGAAAAGAAAAAAATAATTTCCAAGAAAAAGACATTAAGGTATCCAACCCCTCAAAAACATTAAAAAGCCAGATACGAAATTGTGCATATAATTCCTAGATTGTGTTACATTTCCATTCCAAATTTTGTACGGTTTAGAATTTTGAATAAATGCATACTTAATTAAGAAAATGTTTGATAAAAATGTTAAAAAATACCCCCTTGCATATGAATATAGAGTAAAATAATATTTGTAAATTATATTCTCCTTTAAGCATAATCTTGAAATCCGGCACGGTGAACCAACTTATGTGAAGTGTATTCACAAGTGTGTATAATTTGGTGCATTTCGTATGGCTAGAAAGTGGTGATTTTTTCAGGGTCTGTAAACCTTAAGTTTTACATATACTTAGTACATTTAAAAACGCAGAGTTTTCAAAACCTTATATCAAGATGTTTTAAGATGAAATAAGAAATGGAAATACTTGTTATGAATTTCCCACAAGTTAAGAAGCGTGAATAGAAAAGATTAAAGTTAGTAAATCTCGAACATTTTACGGCGCCGTAGCCAAAGCGTTAAACACTATGTGCACTACAAAAAAAGAACATTTAGATCCTACAAAAAATTAGTCTGCAGACCTACTTTGTGGATTAAAATCCTCATTTCAAATGACCAAATATATTGTGTTCGGCTTATCTTCATAACTTCAAGAATGTCTACAATAAACATTTGAAATGATATAATACGAAATAATAAACGGATGCTTATCTGATAAGAATTCTTGTATAACAGAGCTCAAGAATGGTACGTACGCACGATATAGGTGATTGTTCATAGTCACTTCTGGCACCCCATTATCTGCTGATGGCTATTAACGTTTACAGTTTAGCGCCTGGTCAAACATCACAATATACAATTAACAATTCCCATTTGAAAAGCTGCTGCAGGCGACAAAGGGACGTTTGTAACATACTGACAAAATGGGAAAATGATGAACATCAGCATTTTTTTCTTTACTCTTAATGTTCTCACAAATGCTTTACTTGTAAGGAACTTAAAAACACCCTTGATTGAGTTAATAGAAATTCGTTCAACCATTAAGATGCGGATTGGTTGCGGGGCAGACGGTTTTCGACCCACGGTTTCCGTATATCGGAGGGAATTGCCCGGTTGCTCCGACAATCAACGGAGGAAATGACATACAAAAATAATATGCCGTTTTTTGTTTTTTTAAGTACTTTGTCAACCAAGAATGAATTATCGTCGGTGTAAATGCAAAACATGGTATGTCGATTCTTGCGATTTGCAAAGTGAAATCTTGTGTGTCCATTTAAGACAATTCTTGCATGTGAGATATTTTTACTGATTAGTATGACACATTATTTGTGAACAATTTGTCCAAATTTCAAGTACAGCCTTTTATTTTGGGAAAAGTTATTACACTTTTTTCCTACTCATTTAGAATTTTCCAAAAACGAGATACGAGGTTTTGCATTTATAGCGACGTTATGCTTCTTCCATGATATGTACACACGACTGTGATAAAAACCTGACAAAAGCCTCTGGGACTAAAGCATGAATCCACATGACGTTCCCCAACGCGTTTATGAATGCGAGCTCGACCATCGGACTGTACAGATGTATTCAAGGCGCGCCACTCAGCAATAACTTGTTCAAATCGACCTTATGTTGTTAAAGCCACTGTAAACGATGTCATCGACGGCGTGGTAGCAAGACTAGACGTATCGGAGTACGTGAAAGCTCCATTAACTGATCTCTAACAGGCCTTCTGCTCACAGAACTCAACTCTGGGATCAACTTTGCAGTAACTTTTACCAAGTTTCAAGTTTCAAGTTTATTGGATAACAAAAGACAATATGTCTATCTTGTACATGTACAAAACAATTGAAAGTATAAATGGTTCCAGTTGTTAACAATTTAAATGAAAATTTGAAATAATGATCATGTTGAATTTAACAAGATAAATTGATGGAGAAAAGTTAAGTTTGTCCAAAAGGTTAAGATTCGTTTTCTCACATACCATACACAATCACACATCTCAATAACTAGTATTCTGAACTATGAAAAATGATTCTGTGAGTTACAGCGAGTCCGGGCTTAAGAGTCGCAAATGTTCAAAACACGGTTAAGACACCCCCACCCCGAAGCCCGTTCACGCCGGTAATTAATACACCTACATTTTGAAAAAGAAGGTAACGAGGTCGCATACTACTTGTAGGAGTACTATGTGACGCCGTTACTTGATTTTGATTTTTATCAGGAATGTTCCACATATAATCCTCTTGTTTCGAAACGAAAGGACAAGATAGGATTTGTGGATCATTTTTTTACCGACAACAATCGATTTCACTGGTGGTTGTTCCGATTATGCTTGACTTGTCGGATTGACGTCACGCGTCGACGTATCGAATGTGACAAGTTGCGTGTGTTTCTAAATTGTTGAAATTGTCTCAAAATTGCTTACATTATGTTTCTTTTCAAACCAAAACGCTAGGCGACCTATTGCTTTGGCATAAGAGGCCTACTGTCTAAAGTATGCATTAACGTGCATCTTTGGACAAACGTATGGCGTTATTTTCTGTTCAATTAAACAAATTTACTTGTTTTTCTGAACAACAAGCAAGTCAGCAACAGTTTCGCTATAAAAACAAATTTCAACCTCACTTAGGAATAACGTAGCTTGCAACAAAACACTCAAACGAAAAGGACGTTAACGTCGAACATCCGTGCATGTGCAGTTGGTGGCATTTGACATTTCGTTAACAAGCATCTCTTATGGACAATTCCGAGTGATGTTTCTTCTCAATAGGTCGTATATTTACATATTGAATAAGAAAATAAGCATGTACACTTACTTTTTTCCATTAGTATATAAATATATTAGGTTTGGTTTAATTATGATAAATGTTTTGATTGTTTTTATGTACATTATTTATTCTTAAACTAAACTGACACGATTTAAAAACGCAAAACACGTTTTCATTAACCATTCCTTTCCTATTGCCTCGATCGTCACCATATTTGGGAACATGTATGAGGTAATGTATACGCTTTACGCCCCAACGATTTTGTCGTGTTTACTGTAAACTATCCGGACATCTGAACCGCCCACCACTAAATGCTCGTGTGTCTCGTTCATTCAGACCACGTGTTAAATCACTAAAAAATTTTGTGTAAAAAGTGCCACTTTGATTTACTGATTGAAAATATACGAGAACTACGAAACAAAACTGTGTACAAAATGCTGAGGCTTACATTAGGAAAAAGGAACCGAGTTTTGGGGCTTTTGCTTGGCGGTGTTTCGCAAATGAAGGTTGCTAGACGCTTTAATGTAGCCGAATCGACGGTTCCAAGGTTTATGTGACGTGTAAGCAACACAGGAACATTTACAGACCACCAACGTCCTGGTCAGCTGCATGTAACAACTGTACTTCAACACAATTGTATACGTCAACGTCACTAACGCAACAGATTTGTGACGGCTCAGTCTGCAGCAAATTCTATGGTTGGTAATCGTGGGTGGTCTATACATTGCGACACGGTGATAAATCGCCTGTGAAAACACGGGGTTCGCTGTCGTCGTCCTGTTCGATGCCAGGCCCTTGACAAAACGTGCATTTTGGCATAATCTGACGTCCATTCAGGCATTATTTATGGCTTTAAAGGTCATTTTCTGTCCTGTTATGTTAACACTTGTAACATTTACAATTTTACATGGCTATACATCGGTTTTTTAAGATCTAGTAGATACCATCTGTAAAAGTACTTTTTTGCGTTTTTAAATCGTGTCAGTTTAATTCATAGACACCTTGATGTATTAAAACCAAAGAAATAAATTAAATGTAAATCAATGGAGTATAATAAAATTGGCTTTGTATTTTGAATCAATATGCTACAATTAAATGATTAAAATTTATAAAATGAATAAAAGTAAGCAAAACAAAGTATAGATGTTATCGAAACAAAGTAATTACGAAGAAAAATGACATTTTTCCATCAAATGTATTTTTCCAATGGTTATAATAAGGAGTGGGCTTTTGTCCAGTGAGCTTATGTTCAGTGGGCTTTTATCCAGTGGGCTTTTGTCCGTACCCCAAACCCAACACCTCGACACGAAGAAGTTTTGCAGTTGACGGAATTATTCTATATTCTATATTCAGAGCAACAGACAAGAGGGGTAAATTCGTTCTATTCTATTTATACGCTTGTACCCCTATGCTGTAGGTAATCATTTGAAAAATCGCAATGAGATAATTTTGATAAGTACTCAAGGATGAGTACCCACAATGATCCCCACAACATACAATTTGAAATATTACATTTTAATAACGCTTTATACGCTCTTAGTATGCGTGACCTGTAATAGTATGCGATCATTTTTGAATGATGATTGTAATGTAATGCATTTATTTAGATTTTTTATACCTATCAAATAAAGGTGTAGTCGGTGAGTGCAGGACAAAAGACCACTGGGACAACTGGACACAAGGAAAATAGCCCATATATGACCATAGCCATAATATAGAACCACGAATAATATCCCACATTATTTGTTTTTATATTTGAATGATATTGTCAATAAACACATTAATTATAATTTCGGAATAATAATAACAATGATATTCTAAAATAAATATATCATAAAATAATGGAGATAATTACAATATATTCAAATTCTTAGAAGTATTTGTTTTCACGAAGTCATTACATGGGCTGGAAACGATTTTTTTTCTTCTTTTGTCAATGTGGATTTCAGCAATTAATGCAAACCAGGTAAGAAAAAAATGAAGAAAGCCTATATCAGCCTATTTTTAATGAAAAGTTGAAGAAATCGAGATATCCATACCAAATGTTTATCGCAGTTACACTGGTGGTGAACTAAAACAATATTCGCTACAACAAGGCATATTTTGCGTTTAAATGTAAAACAGACCGGGTTTACCGTTTTGTATTGACAAACTGTCGGTGTTGTTAAAAAATCTCGTACCTACGGCTTCGATAAAGCCGTAGTACGATATTTCATAACAACATAGACGGAATGCATTGATCGCGAAAAAAACGTCCCTCGCTTTGGCCGAGTTCTCCACCAGTGAGTTATATCCCTTGAAATCAGCTTTTCAGCACTATTACTTAATAAAACTAATTTCTCGTGTATAATGCTAGTGTCAGATATCAATAATTTTGCGAATTTTTTTTAGGCTGCTAGGCTGCTAGGCTGCCAACTTCACATTTCCAGCAGTCTAACAACTTAGCTTCGTAAAATGAAAAATTCCGTGTTTTTTCTAAGTTTTGAATTACTATCTTTATAAGGACCGCATTGATGTATAAATGACAAGTTTTGAGACATTTTTGTCGGCAAAGTTGAAAAATTCGAGATATCCGGAACTATTCTATTTTCACTCGAAATTCAGTTTTTTGGGTAAAACTTATATCTCGTGTATATTTCTAGTGTCAGATATCAAGAATTTTGCGAAAAAAAAATTTAGGCTGCTAGGCTGCTAGGCTGCCAACTTCACATTTCCAGCAGTCTAACAACTTAGCTTCGTAAAATGAAAAATTCCGTGTTTTTTCTAAGTTTTGAATTACTATCTTTATAAGGACCGCATTTATGTATAAATGACAAGTTTTGAGACATTTTTGTCGGAAAAGTTGAAAAATTCGAGATATCCGGAACTATTCTATTTTCACTCGAAATTCAGTTTTTTTTTGGGGTAAAACTTATATCTCGTGTATATTTCTAGTGTCAGATATCAAGAATATTGCGAAAAAAAATTTTAGGCTGCCAACTTCACATTTCCAGCAGTCTAACAACTTAGCTTCGTAAAATGAAAAATTCCGTGTTTTTTCTAAGTTTTGGATTACTATCTTTGTAAGAACCGCATTGGTGTATTAATGACAAGTTTTGAGACATTTTTGTCGGAAAAGTTGAAAAATTCGAGATATCCGGAACTATTCTATTTTCACTCGAAATTCAGTTTTTTGGGTAAAACTTATATCTCGTGTATATTTCTAGTGTCAGATATCAAGAATTTTGCGAAAAAATTTTTTAGGCTGCTAGGCTGCTAGGCTGCCAACTTCACATTTCCAGCAGTCTAACAACTTAGCTTCGTAAAATGAAAAATTCCGTGTTTTTTCTAAGTTTTGAATTACTATCTTTATAAGGACCGCATTTATGTATAAATGACAAGTTTTGAGACATTTTTGTCGGAAAAGTTGAAAAATTCGAGATATCCGGAACTATTCTATTTTCACTCGAAATTCAGTTTTTTTTTGGTAAAACTTATATCTCGTGTATATTTCTAGTGTCAGATATAAAAAATTTTGCGAAAAAAAATTTTAGGCTGCTAGGCTGCCAACTTCACATTTCCAGCAGTCTAACAACTTAGCTTCGTAAAATGAAAAATTCCGTGTTTTTTCTAAGTTTTGAATTACTATCTTTATAAGGACCGCATTTATGTATAAATGACAAGTTTTGAGACATTTTTGTCGGAAAAGTTGAAAAATTCGAGATATCCGGAACTATTCTATTTTCACTCGAAATTCAGTTTTTTGGGTAAAACTTATATCTCGTGTATATTTCTAGTGTCAGATATCAAGAATTTTGCGAAAAAAAAATTTAGGCTGCTAGGCTGCTAGGCTGCTAGGCTGCCAACTTCACATTTCCAGCAGTCTAACAACTTAGCTTCGTAAAATGAAAAATTCCGTGTTTTTTCTAAGTTTTGAATTACTATCTTTGTAAGAACCGCATTGATGAATTAATAACAAGTTTTGAGACATTTTTGTCGGAAAAGTTGAAAAATACGAGATATCCGGAACTATTCTATTTTCACTCGAAATTCAGTTTTTTGGGTAAAACTTATATCTCGTGTATATTTCTAGTGTAAGATATCAAGAATTTTTGCGAAAAAATTTTTTAGGCTGCTAGGCTGCTAGGCTGCTAGGCTGCCAACTTCACATTTCCGGTGTAACGTAGTAAAGTGACCCCCATAGAATACTGACCCCCCGGTCACTATTTTATATAGAATACTGACCCCTTTTCTATAAAATACTGACCCCCATGTAAAATAACGACCCCCCTGATTTTATCTATAAAATACTGACCCCCACAAAGCTTAGATTGCCAATTTGAATTACACTATATGTATATCGATTCAAATCACATCCTTGTTTATTATGCTCCACGAAAAAAGTATCAGGGAGCATTTAGTCGCCATGCTAGCCTTCCTTCGTCCGTCCTTCCGTCCTCCTTCCATCTGTCTGTCAGTCCGTCTACAGTCAGATTTCAGCAACCTTTATGCCAAATTCAATAACACTTCACATGTGTAATCCCTGAAATAATTTTCGAATCTTTGTTCTCGGGGTGTTTTTTTTTTTTTTTTTTTTTTTTTTTTTTTTTTTTTTTTTTTTTTTCAATTTGAGGCTGCGTCACAGAAAAAGGGGCTTTGATGTAGAAATTAGTGTTTATCTAATTTCTCTTCATTCAATGAACATAATTTAATGAAATTTTGTTCTTCGGTGATTAATGAGATGTTCTGTAGCTTATTCAATTAACAATTCATGTACAAAAATCATGTCATGTGAAAAGGGGACTAAATGTATGATAAAATTGCGTCAAGATCTTTAAGGTTTGCGAACTGAGAATGAAAACACCACTTTCTAGCCATATAAAATGCATCAAATTACACACACTTGTAAATACACTTCACATAAGTTGATTCACCATGCCGGATTTCAAGATTATGCTCCAAGAAGAAAATAATTTACAAATATTATTTTACTCTATATTCATATGCAAGGGAGGTAATTTTGAACATTTTTTTGTCAAATATTTCCACAAATATGCATTAATTCAAAATTCTAAACCAAACAAAATGCTTATGTTTGTATTTGGAATGGAAATGTAACACAGTTTAGGAATCACTGGCACTTTTCAATTTTAGCCTTTGGCTCTGCATTTCATTCTCAGTTCGTAAACCTTAAGTCTGCCCGAAGCAAAATCTCTACAAATCTTGCACCAAATTGCGAGAAACTTCAATATGAACTTCGTGAAATTCTGTAAAGAACTTTTATCTCTATTTCTCAATTTGATGCCGTGTTATGGGAAAAGGGGCCGTATTGTAGAAGTTTTCATTCATATTTCTTTTAATCTAGATAGAATTTAATGCCATTTTATATTTGATTAATTACTTTTGTCATATCTTACATCTTTAATTTCCAATTGCGACCGCTATTTTACGCCTTTTAGTCTGACTTATTTCGCTTAATTAGGTTATATGGACTTCCCATTAAGTCCCCTTTAGCGTGACGGGTTACTTATAGTTTTCCATGACAAACACATTGTTCTACACAGAAATGTGACGTCATTGTGACGTAGTTTTCGGATTAAATCGCTTCCCCAATCGTTGAAGCGTTTATTTGATTGGTCAGAAAAAAGGTCACAGAAGATGACCTCTAACTGGTGCCTGTCAGATTTTACTGTGAAGTCAACACAGGATTTTAATCAGATTGAGAATCCTAGAGAACTATCTCGCTAAAGTGACTAAATGTTAATTAAAGTAACATTTCACATTTATTTCAATTTCTTAAAGTATGTCTTGATGCAAAGATTGTTTATTCTAATGAGAAGAAATGCTATCAGTTTTTTGAAGTTGTTATTTATAATCGAAAAATGCGCCTTTAAAGTTCAGACAGAAATGACAAATTCTATATAAATCTGAACTGTTATCCACAACAATTTGTCTAATTTTAGCTCAAAAATATATATTTCTCGTAAACGGTTCAATATTTTGACTTGAAATCTTCAGAATTTCCATAAGAAAAGATACTCTTTCGGATATAATAAAAGTAAAATTTATGTAAACATAGCCTAATTGTGAAACGTCACTTTTACAAGAATCACTCTAATATGCAACCACCAAGTAGAAAAGTGTGTATGGCAAACACACATACATAACTCTGGTATGCTTCTAATCCGAGTTTTCTCTGACGAAATTCGCTCTTTGATATGTTGATGTCGCAAAAATGAGCGGCACAAAGATATCAAAGAGCTAATTTCATCAGAGAAAACTCAGATTAGTAGGCTTCGAACTCACAACTGAGGGACAAGTGATTTTCGGTCAGAAACCTTTTAAAATCATTTGTCCTCTCCACACAAATATACATCGGTATTAGTTCGTAATCCATGAACATATTGTAGGCCTACTGTACAAAGATGCTCCGAGACCGGATAGCCTAGTCGGTAACGTCGAAGTCTGCCAATCAAGGGGTCGTGAGTTCAAACCTGCCTCGGCATGTATCCATTTTGACATTTGACAAAAGTCATTTGTCTCTCACTTATGGGTGTGAATCATCTATGAGAGAGCAGCTGTAGGCTCTGTTTGTAATTTTGGTAGGACGGGTGTGAGAAATACCAGAAATCCGTATTAGGGGCCCTAGCCGCTGCAATATGACCGTAGCAGTTGAAAACAGCGTTAAATAAATCAAATCAATTCAATTCAGATTCGGTGGAAGCGTCATTCCAGCCAGCTTGAATCGGGTTCGCACAATAATGAATGAAAAGTTGCGTTTAAAACAATCTGTATGTACGGACAGACGCATGCACGGACGAGTGCCATTACACCTCCGATGCCTATCGATGGAGATTATTATATTGTACGGGTACCATAGTTGGGTTTATATTAGAGAAAGATATTTGGTGTGAATGTTGGAAAGGGGGTCGATATTTTATGGGGGGTCACAATTCTACGTGAGGGGTCACTTTTCTACGTGTGGGGAGGTCATAATACTATGACCCCCGGTCATAACATTATGACCGGGGGGTCAGTATTCTATATAGAATAGTGACCGGGGGGGTCAGTATTCTATGGGGGTCACTTTACTACGTTACACCGGCAGTCTTACAACTTAGCTTCGTAAAATGAAAAATTCCGTGTTTTTTCTAAGTTTTGAATTACTATCTTTGTAAGAACCGCATTGATGTATTAATGACAAGTTTTGAGACATTTTTGTCGGAAAAGTCGAAAAATTCGAGATATCCGGAACTATTCTATTTTCACTCGAAATTCAGTTTTTTGGGTAAAACTTATATCTCGTGTATATTTCTAGTGTCAGATATCAAGAATTTTGCGAAAAAAAATTTTAGGCTGCTAGTCTGCCAACTTCACATTTCCAGCAGTCTAACAACTTAGCTTCGTAAAATGAAAAATTCCGTGTTTTTTCTAAGTTTTGAATTACTATCTTTATAAGGACCGCATTTATGTATAAATGACAAGTTTTGAGACATTTTTGTCGGAAAAGTTGAAAAATTCGAGATATCCGGAACTATTATATTTTCACTCGAAATTCAGTTTTTTGGGTAAAACTTATATCTCGTGTATATTTCTAGTGTCAGATATCAAGAATTTTGCGAAAAAAATTTTTAGGCTGCTAGGCTGCTAGGCTGCCAACTTCACATTTCCAGCAGTCTAACAACTTAGCTTCGTAAAATGAAAAATTCCGTGTTTTTTCTAAGTTTTGAATTACTATCTTTATAAGGACCGCATTTATGTATAAATGACAAGTTTTGAGACATTTTTGTCGAAAAAGTTGAAAAATTCGAGATATCCGGAACTATTCTATTTTCACTCGAAATTCAGTTTTTTTGGGTAAAACTTATATCTCGTGTATATTTCTAGTGTCAGATATCAAGAATTTTGCGAAAAAAAATTTTAGGCTGCTAGGCTGCTAGGCTGCTAGGCTGCCAACTTCACATTTCCAGCAGTCTAACAACTTAGCTTCGTAAAATGAAAAATTCCGTGTTTTTTCTAAGTTTTGAATTACTATCTTTGTAAGAACCGCATTGATGTATTAATGACAAGTTTTGAGACATTTTTGTCGGAAAAGTTGAAAAATTCGAGATATCCGGAACTATTCTATTTTCACTCGAAATTCAGTTTTTTGGGTAAAACTTATATCTCGTGTATATTTCTAGTGTCAGATATCAAGAATTTTGCGAAAAAAATTTTTAGGCTGCTAGGCTGCCAACTTCACATTTCCGGCAGTCTAACAACTTAGCTTCGTAAAATGAAAAATTCCGTGTTTTTTCTAAGTTTTGAATTACTATCTTTATAAGGACCGCATTTATGTATAAATGACAAGTTTTGAGACATTTTTGTCGGAAAAGTTGAAAAATTCGAGATATCCGGAACTATTCTATTTTCACTCGAAATTCAGTTTTTTGGGTAAAACTTATATCTCGTGTATATTTCTAGTGTCAGATATCAAGAATTTTGCGAAAAAATTTTTTAGGCTGCTAGGCTGCTAGGCTGCCAACTTCACATTTCCAGCAGTCTAACAACTTAGCTTCGTAAAATGAAAAAATTCCGTGTTTTTTTCTAAGTTTTGAATTACTATCTTTATAAGGACCGCATTTATGTATAAATGACAAGTTTTGAGACATTTTTGTCGGAAAAGTTGAAAAATTCGAGATATCCGGAACTATTCTATTTTCACTCGAAATTCAGTTTTTTTGGTAAAACTTATATCTCGTGTATATTTCTAGTGTCAGATATAAAAAATTTTGCGAAAAAAAAATTTAGGCTGCTAGGCTGCCAACTTCACATTTCCAGCAGTCTAACAACTTAGCTTCGTAAAATGAAAAATTCCGTGTTTTTTCTAAGTTTTGAATTACTATCTTTATAAGGACCGCATTTATGTATAAATGACAAGTTTTGAGACATTTTTGTCGGAAAAGTTGAAAAATTCGAGATATCCGGAACTATTCTATTTTCACTCGAAATTCAGTTTTTTGGGTAAAACTTATATCTCGTGTATATTTCTAGTGTCAGATATCAAGAATTTTGCGAAAAAAAAATTTAGGCTGCTAGGCTGCTAGGCTGCCAACTTCACATTTCCAGCAGTCTAACAACTTAGCTTCGTAAAATGAAAAATTCCGTGTTTTTTCTAAGTTTTGAATTACTATCTTTATAAGGACCGCATTTATGTATAAATGACAAGTATTGAGACATTTTTGTCGGAAAAGTTGAAAAATTCGAGATATCCGGAACTATTCTATTTTCACTCGAAATTCAGTTTTTTGGGTAAAACTTATATCTCGTGTATATTTCTAGTGTCAGATATCAAGAATTTTGCGAAAAAAAAATTTAGGCTGCTAGGCTGCTAGGCTGCTAGGCTGCCAACTTCACATTTCCAGCAGTCTAACAACTTAGCTTCGTAAAATGAAAAATTCCGTGTTTTTTCTAAGTTTTGAATTACTATCTTTGTAAGAACCGCATTGATGAATTAATGACAAGTTTTGAGACATTTTTGTCGGAAAAGTTGAAAAATTCGAGATATCCGGAACTATTCTATTTTCACTCGAAATTCAGTTTTTTTGGGTAAAACTTATATCTCGTGTATATTTCTAGTGTCAGATATTAAGAATTTTGAGAAAAAATTTTTTAGGCTGCTAGGCTGCCAACTTCACATTTCCGGCAGTCTAACAACTTAGCTTCGTAAAATGAAAAATTCCGTGTTTTTTCTAAGTTTTGAATTACTATCTTAATAAGGACCGCATTTATGTATAAATGACAAGTTTTGAGACATTTTTGTCGGCAAAGTTGAAAAATTCGAGATATCCGGAACTATTCTATTTTCACTCGAAATTCAGTTTTTTGGGTAAAACTTATATCTCGTGTATATTCTAGTGTCAGATATCAAGAATTTTGCGAAAAAAATTTTAGGCTGCTAGGCTGCTAGGCTGCGAGGCTGCCAACTTCACATTTCCAGCAGTCTAACAACTTAGCTTCGTAAAATGAAAAATTCCCTGTTTTTTCTAAGTTTTGAATTACTATCTTTGTAAGAACCGCATTGATGTATTAATGACAAGTTTTGAGACATTTTTGTCGGAAAAGTTGAAAAATTCGAGATATCCGGAACTATTCTATTTTCACTCGAAATTCAGTTTTTTGGGTAAAACTTATATCTCGTGTATATTTCTAGTGTCAGATATCAAGAAATTTTGCGAAAAAAAATTTAGGCTGCTAGGCTGCTAGGCTGCTAGGCTGCCAACTTCACATTTCCAGCAGTCTAACAACTTAGCTTCGTAAAATGAAAAATTCCGTGTTTTTTCTAAGTTTTGAATTACTATCTTTATAAGGACCGCATTTATGTATAAATGACAAGTTTTGAGACATTTTTGTCGGAAAAGTTGAAAAATTCGAGATATCCGGAACTATTCTATTTTCACTCGAAATTCAGTTCTTTGGGTAAAACTTATATCTCGTGTATATTTCTAGTGTCAGATATCAAGAATTTTGCGAAAAAATGTTTTAGGCTGCTAGGCTGCCAACTTCACTCTGCTAGGCTGCTAGGCTGCTGGGCTGCCAACTTCACGGACCTTCAGTTTTATCTGTTGTCCGTCCATCTGTCTGTCTGCCCGTGCAAACAACCGTCAGACGAAATTCGGGTATACCTAGCCACCCAATCCGCTATAAACGGCTATGAGGCGCATAAATAAATGCGATCCTAGGCGGCATCGTCGACGAAATATCCAAGCCTTAGCACTGTGACACATAATTTGAAGCATAAACTGTACTAGACATCTCCTTTGTGTCGGGAAACGGGTTGGACAGAAAATACGTTTCGTGATTAATCAAGAATCACGTTTGGACTTGTTAAAGAGGCGGATTCGAGCAATTGCCAAAGTAAATGATTAAGGAGACCTGACTCTGGAAATCCAGCAAACCTGGTATTTCCGTGCTGCACCATACCCTACAGTATCTTCAAGAATGCATATAGTCCATGAGAATAGGATTCTTAGCCATGATAAATACACACATTGATCACATGGGATATCAAGTTGTGATATGTGACTTTTTATTTATGGGGCAGTGCACTTCTAAACGTCACCATTTCATTAATTACGAGCACAGCTTCGTGAAACTTTGCCACATTTTTTAGAAATGAATGATTTTTAACAAAGAACCAAAATAACATGGGTTTTCATCAGAGATGTCGATTTATAGGTGAATGAATGAAGTGGCCGTTTAGAAGTTCGGGTGAGTGTAAACTGGACCAACCAATAAAGGAATTTGGGAAACATGGAGGAAAAAGAAGAAAACGCTGATAATAAGGTTTTTTTTTTTTTTTTTTTTTTTTTTTTCTTTTTTTTCTTTTTTTTTTTTTTTTTTTTTTTTATTTTGCCTCAATGTCTTTAGTACTACATGTATATTGTACGTAAATATCCACTGGGTCGTCGTTTTCGAATTGAAGCCGTGTAAACTGTTGTCGTATAGAAAAGGGTGAAATATTACGTTAATTACTTAACAACCGAAGCATGACGTTGACGTCGACGTATAAAGAACGTGAGCTATTCCAGTCACTTTACAGTTGACGTTAGGACGTATACTTGTTACTTGACGCCGGTAACTGTCAGTTGACGTGATCCTTTAATCTCGAATTGTTGGACAAAGACCGGAACAATGGGAAAAGGATTTATTGCGTTGTTGGCGTTGATCGGACTTGTGCCGTTGGTAGTGTCACAGAATGATGCGTTATTAAATTTTTACTTTATGCAACAGATGGCCAGAGGTGGAGGTGGAGGCCTATTGGGTCAGCCGGCACCGCCATCTAACCAGGGCAGCGGGCAACAGGGTCAGGGCGCGACCAAGTCAGCAACGTCTGGCGCACAACCACAGACACCTAAAGGCCAAATGAACCCTCTATTATTTCTTGGAATGGCTGGAGGAAACGGTACAATTCTCTTTTTGCTATAATAATTGAGTAGAAAGCAGACAGTTTAGGCTATGGTTAGACTGCAATCCATAAGTTTAGTAACTTTGGTTACGATAGTAAAATGACGCGAACAGCATGATATTGGTTAACTAATACCTGTCATATCTTAGCCAGTGAATCAATGATCTTTTGCTTTTTAAGGTTGAAAACCCGTAATGTGATCATTGTGAGATTCATAAAACATCGGCTCTTTCGACCGGCGTCGTTACGTGTCCGAACTTATTCGGGTGCGGTCGTAAACATTCGGCGTTGGAAAGGTCCACCGCTCGCTGAATGTTTTCGACCGCGCCTGAATACTAAGTAATCCCGACGCCGAGCGAATCTCATTATGGGTAGACTACCTTAATGATGTTTAAACCAATATGTGGATGTCCCAGTGGCATTCTTAATTTCTATGGATTTTTAGATGCAATACATAATATAGAATAATTCACGATTTTGAGATCGTTAACATTCGTAGAAGCCCAAGAAATACGTTAACGCCCGACTGCGAAGAAAGATGGTCGTGGTTTTAGTATTTTGCGGGCTTCTGCGAATGTTAACGACCTGATCGAAAAATACGTGAGTTGGCGCTATTATTGCATAAAATATGCATATTCGGGGGAATAAGGTACAGAATTGTGATAAAAATGACGAAATACGTCGAAAAATTTAAAACGGCACAAACAGAAAATATATCGGATTTTCCCGGTATTCGGTCTGGAATTCAATATGAATTCAGTTATGCATTGACACATACAATTCCATAAGACAGAAGAAGATCATAAACCATCACAAAAACCAATGAATAACTTTTGCAAATGATCAATTGGGAGATTGAGTTCAACTCCAAACTCCACAGCATTTATTTTTGTATAAATTGACATGAAGTTTTGAGAGTACGGTCCTATATAATGTAACTAAATGTGTGTAAACTTTGAGCAATATTCATTGCAAAGAACCAAATTTATTTGACCTTGACCTTCAAAGATTTTCTGAAATAACGAATTTTAACTTTTTGACCTAAATCTGATTATGAAAATAAGAATGTGATGTGAATTTTAGAATAATAAAAGTCTTTTTCATAATATCCTAGTTGTAACTACTCAGTTCACTGGAAAATTCCCGATTGATACTGACACTAATGCACATAATAAAAAGGATTTTTGAAGAGGTAAGTGGATAATTTCCTTTTCAATAGCCATTTTTGTTTTGTATGTCAAGGTATATTGTAAACTTACCATTGAACAAACTTAGAACAGCAATGTTATTATACATGTGACTTTATTTATTGAATTTTACTTACATAAGCCCATTTTTATAGCAAGATATACCTGAAAATTATAAAAAGTGATTTTTAGAATGACCTTTGAATGTCAAAATCATATAATTTTGATTCTATGCCATGCATTTGACTCAAAGTCACGAAATGTTTAGCTTTATGATATAGAATCATTTTAATAAATTATTATGACAATCCATACAAAATTAAAGGCTGTGGAGATAGTTTCGTAAAGTAAGTACATCAAAAATAAGCAAAATCTGAGATTGACAGAAGAACGAATACAGAAAATCAACAAACTAATAAACATGATTAGTGATTCCCAAAATGGTCTGTCCTTTGTCCATCCAACGTACATGCAAAATTTCATATTGATCCGATCCATATAGAAAAATATTTTAACTTCAAAATAAATATTTGAATCTTATATCAATTTACCCACCCACTTTGTTAGCCATTATCTCCAAAAATGAGCTCTCATTATTTTTCTTTACACATACAAATTTAAGATATTTAGTAACCCTATCAATTCACAGAATTTAAAGGAAATCTATTTTTGAGCCCTTGTTGCAACCCATCCTTCAATTATCTTAGATTTGTTTTGTGAATGTTGGTATCAAACGTCACTCCAATATAGTCTGGTTCCCTGTCGTACTATGTATTTTAGTACGTCAGGCATTCGCTAAAAATGGCCGCCTCCAGTGGGGTAATTTAATTACAATGATAAAGAGCACAGTCCATGAATTTTGAGAGCAAAGATATGACATTTATGAATTAGATAGTTTTCGGTAATCCTTTTCTCTAAAGATCTATACAAACACCAAATTTGGCACAGATCTTTCTCAGATTAAATTATCTTCAAAACATATAGTATCCACCATGAAAATATAACGTGGCAGCTATTTTTTTTCAAGATGGTCGCCATTTTTATAGAAGAAAAAATCGGAAAAATCCTTAACATTGAAATACAAACACCAGATTTGTCACAAACGTATCTCAGAATACTCTGTCTTCAACAAACAAGGTATCCATCACGAAAAACATCTTTCGAGATGGCCGCCGTTTCTAAAGCTCAAAATGTTGGAAAATGCTTCTCTTTGTGATATAAGCACCAAATTTTGCACACATGTTTCTCAGAGTATACTATTTTCAAAAATAATGGTATCCACTTTGAAAAATGACATGGATTTCGTTTTCCAAGAAGGCTGTCTTCTCTATAGATCACATTATGTGTCAAAATAGGGACCTATGTAACAGGCACCAATAAGTTTTACACCAACGTTTTGTGACGTACATGGAGATGTTCTTTGTGACATACATACGAGATCGGTTATGGTTATGTCAGCCTTGATTAAAACAAGAATTTTAGCCATATTTTTGTCATATTGTGGTAAAGACTGACAATTTATGACATAACTGCCCTTGTGCTAAGTAACAAAATAGTCAACAGGATATACTGTGTTCAAAAGCCAAGGTATCCCAAACTAAAAAGAAATATTTGGCAACCTCTTTCAAAACTTTTCCTCTGATTTGTAATTGAAACTACTGTCATTGTGATAATTTGGTAGACCTCTCTACACTGTGTTGTAAGTTGTCCGTTAGATTTGTGTAGTTTGTACGGAAGTTTTGAGTGGTCAATTAAAGATGGCGTCCGTGAAAAATCGGGAGAGGTGGGTGTCTTAGTTTTTCGTCGACAATTTCCTTAAATGGCCGTATCTTGTCTTGATACTGATATCATCGTACAGGAGAAATGTATGCCTATTCACGGTGCTATATAGCCAAGTACCAGTGTTGTCCTATCGTCTTTGGTCGTAGTGCAAAGACAGCCCAACACGGAAAACTTTTTTCGAAGCGAGAAAGTTGGCCTTTTAAGGATAATTACATAGTAAACAGCGAACTAGGGAACAAACTATTGCTCTAACTTGGATGTTTTTAACATGCTCTTTCTATGGTTACCGTTATTTTACACAAAAATGTCCAGAATGACCACAAACACCGTGTTTACTAAACGGCCAAACAACGGTGTAGTCACAATGAAAATATGCAAACACAACGGTGCGGTGTCTGTGTTATCTGTACGGTGTAGTTATTATTTTCATAACAAATTGTGAACGGTGTAGACTTGGTATGTTGTATAGGGCGAACCAGCTCTAACAGGTAGCAGATCATATGCAGCTCTGATTTATCTCCCTCAAATACTTTGGTCTTAGAAAACCCAGTTCTCTCCCTTGATGAAAACGCCGCCATCCTCAAAGTAAACGAAAACAAAAGTTAAGGAAATATGCCGTATTCTCTTTTCTTCATTCACCTAAACCTAAAACAGTTCAATGTATGTTTAATTTAATTTTCGGAAGACATTTTTTGTTTTTTGTTATTGAATTAACTTCTGACGGATATGATAATCACAAGAATACCATCACAAAATATTAAACAAGACATGAAGTAATCGTCATTTTAGAACAATGTCTACTGACTTACCTTTAGATGTGGGTGCAATGGCCAGTTTCTTGTTCATCCGTTCAATTGATTTGTAAATTCGAAATTAAGGCTCTGACTTTGAATTTTTCTTTGTAACTGTTTTAATTGGTTATTACAATCAATTCTTGTAATCAATGAAATGATTTCAACTCATGGAGTATGATAATTATTGATCGACATGTATCTTGTTTTCAACTTGACCCCTCATTGAAAAGTCCGATTTTACCCTAAATAAAGGATTCCATCAACAAAACATAAATTATAAATAACAATATATATATAAATTTGTTTCATAAATATTTGGACCATTTTTTTTTTTTTTTCGTCTTGTTCGACTAAATCAAGTCTTGAAAATAGAATTACGGAACTGCAAAATTTATTTTGGCATTTTCAGACGTAATTAATCTCTTCTTCAGGTCTGACAATTTTCTGACCAAGATTGTTTGGGCCCACTCATAAAATGTAACCACTTGCAATGAAAAAGACAATATCCTATTCGCCAAAACGGTTTGACTATTGGAGTAAAACGCATTGAAGTACTTCCAAGAGAGTAGAACTTACACACATCCATAAATAAATTAAATACAATGTTTTCCATCGGGAACCGACCTTCCTTGACTATCTTATGAAAAGATAACCAATTACCAAGTTGATCAATGCTTCTCAATGACTTAATCACATCAAACTGTTCGTTTCAGCCATTATTTCCATGTCTCGCGAGTCCCTATCCGTATCATCTGTTTCAGCACGTCCAATGGAAATATCAGGAATTAAGGTCGGAGCTTTTTGAAAAACTTTATGGGGTGTTGAACTTCGTATTTTTTATGTACATGACTCATGCATACAAAATCAGGGGTATCATCGATAGAAAAATTGTTAATTTCAAAATCCTGATTTTTTACGTTGATGATGTCTATCTTGTGTATTCTATGCTCGCAAATGGGGATGATGTCCTAGTCTAACTGCTTGATAATATCCAGAATTATACTAAAGTTCAGAGTTTCCAAACCTTTTTGCCCTGTCTGATCATTGATCTCCCTCCTGCACACTTTTAATATCTAGCTGGAATGGTCCTGTTCCGAATGCTTCACAACCTTTTCGAAACTTCATTCGAAATGACAGTAGTAACAAGTGAACAGCATGGAACTGAAAATAAAAGACAAAATAAAACAGACGCCGGCAGATTCTTGATATTTTCTACTTTTGACCCTTACGGAATTGCTTTGACAAATAGCGAAGAAACTAGATTTTTTCTCTATTCTGATTAAAGTATACTTTGTAGACATATTGTCACCTTCTTTGCTGCAATGCATTAACAAGTCAGTCACATATTAACATAATTGTTGAAGAATTTCGGTAGTAATTGTAAAACGTGATTCCCAGGCATGAAAACGTTATCATTAAACATTACAATATTATCATTCCAGAAATAATAAGTTATGTATTGCTTCAAGTCTACACCATTCACAATTACATTATGTCTACACCGTTCACAATTTGTTATGAAAATATAACCACATCGTACATAAAACACAGAAACTGCACCGTTGTGTCTGCATATTTTCACTGTGACTACACCGTTGTTTGGCCATTTAGTTAACACGGTGTTTGTGGTCATTCTGGACATTTTTGTGTAAAGTAACGGTAACCGTAGAAAAGAGCATGTTAAAAACATCCAAGTCAGAGCAACAGTTTGTTCTTTAGTTCGCTGATTACGGTGTAATTATCCTTAAAAGGGCAACTTTCTCGCTTCAAAAAAAGTTTTCCGTGTTGGGCTGTCTTTGCACAACGATTGAGTACGATAGGACAACACTGGTATTTTGATATGTAGAACCGTTGATAGGTATACATTTCCCCTGAATAATGGTATCAGTATCAAGGCAAGATACGACCGTTTAAGAAATTTATCGATGAAAAACTATGACACCTACCTCTCATGTTGTATCGTTGTCGCCATCTTTGAATGACTGCACAAACCTAACAGACAGCTTACAACACAGTGCTCTAATATTTGGACCATTACAAATAGCATGCGGCCATCTCAGGAATTTTTAAGAAGATGTGATACCTTTTCCAGGTAGAGAACATGTAATATGAAGAAAATACAATCTTAGAAACAGTTGTGCAATATGGGGCTTTCATGACAAAATCAAAGATTTGTAAATTATTTGGACCTTTGTAGAGGTGGCTGTCTCAATGACAGGTGTGTCGACTTTTCATGGCCGATACTATTCATTTTGAAGAAAGTGTGTTCTAAGGATTATCTAGCAATATGTTACAAAAGTATACAGCAAGGAATATTTGTACATGTACATTATTAGAAAGTGAATGCTATGCCATATATTTGGATACAGAGATGGCGACCATCTCAATTGCCCAACCTTATTTGTATATAAATTTTGTAGCTTTATTACTCCATATTGAAATGAGAATAGAGCTTTTTTGTCATTAAACTATAAAAACCATAAAAACATTCAAGCGAAAGTTTTTTTTCGGTGCACGTGAACGCGTCCTACTTTCGTTTTGCACTTACAAACACTTTGGCTCGAATGTTTGAACAAACCACTTAATTTGGAGCAGAGTTAGTTAGAACCGGGATTAGCCCTCTCAAAGGCGCGTTCCGTGCACTTTATCTCATCAAAATCAATAGAGTATAAGCCGAGAAATTAAAAAATACCTTGAAGCGGACGATTTTTTCGATGTTAACGCTTCCCAAAAGTCACGTGGGTTACCCACCGTGATATACGACCACACGTCATATTTACGCAACTCAGTTTTCCGCCCTCCTTTTTTTCCGATACGGTGACACACACTAATGTCACTTTCAACAAAACCGGTTTCTGGGTTATCTGAGGCCTCAATCATCACGGTGGATAATCACGTGATGCAACAATTTCAGAAAATCTTCAATAATTTTGTTAATATGAGACCGATTTGAATTCGGTTTGAAGCAGAGAAGGCGGACAGACGTCACACATTAGATGATAGTGTTGGATTTGTTAAATATTAACTGATAAAAAAGTAATTGAAGATAAACCAAAATTTTGGTTTATCTTCAATAACTTTTTAATCAGTTGATTTTTTTAAAAAAAATCCACCACGTCCAGGTTATTCTTGACATTTTTCCACATTCTCTGCTTCAAACCGAATTCAAATTGATCAAGTATTGACAAAGTTATTGAAGATTATCGGAAATTCTAAGTCACCTGATTATACACCGTGAATCATGTCCTTTAACAAGTTGATAACTAAGGTGATTAGGTCCTCAGAAGCTCGCTAGCAAGGTTGAAATCTGCGACGTAATAATACAAACGTAGATAGGTTCAACCTTGGCTAGCGAAGATGTCTTTTAATATACCACTCCATATGTCTTGATATATCCATAGAGGATTCTGTATTAAATTTCGTCCCTTGACAACAAGAAGTGGCTATCAGCAGTTAAAATTTAACTGCTGATAGCCACTTCTGGTTGTCAAGGGACTAATTTTGTCAAAAAAGCACACTGGACAAACTTACCAGAATACCTTCAGAAAATAAAATTTATCATCATAATTTTCCCCCATTATGAATGTTCACACTTTTCTATTTCAGATAACTTATTGGCATTAAGTTTGTGTGGAAGAATGCCCGTGTTATGTATGGCAGGCGGATTAGTGAAAAGATAGGACCAGGGACGAACAGACGCTGTCATTCCGATTCTTCCACATTTGAATATCTACAGTTACCATGCCTAGGCTGTATTCTGGCTCTCAACATACCTCGACCGTAATACGGAGGGCACATATTGAACGTGAAAGTAAATGCATGTACATGACGCCATCAAAACAAAACAGACCTATTGAAAACTGAAATATATTGTAAACAAACGGTAAATCACAACAATTTAATATCCTGATAATAACTTCATCGCAATAATGAGGATGTATTCGACTTTTGAGTGTTGTTTGTTTCAAATACATGTATTTTCCTGACGTAGCCTTAATCAGTCGTGCTCCGTCGTTGTGCTTGTGGTGCAATTCGTACAAAAAATGAACAAGTTGACCACCTAATACGTCCGAAGGATGTTGAGAGCACGATAACATCTGAGTAGTTCCAACTTCACATTCTAGTGCTCTCCCTTTTTATGCTAAATTTATACAAGCTGGTAGTTTAGAGTGAGGTCAGATTGTGCCTGCTTGTCTAATATGGATTCACTTTATTATACGGAAAACCTTTAATATCATTTACATGTAACAATTTTACCAATATTGACATAAGTTTTGGCTAGATCTAGTTTCTATTGTTGCAAGCGGCATGAACTTTATAAAGAGAACCATTTTGTGTGTGAATTCATAGAAAAGTTTGATATAAAAGGAGAAATGCATGTGATTGGCCTTCTAGTGCTAATGAACAGCATTTTCTTCTTTTTTCTTGATGTTTTCTAAATGAATCTACACAACTTAAAAACCTCAAAATTAGGGCCTTTTCGTAGAAAGGTTCTGTAGAATTGCATGAACCCATTCCCAAACAACAAATTTTAGGATGGTCGAATTTGAGAGGAGCCTCTGCTTACATACATGTACGACTAAATACTGTATTTCAAAATCAGAAAATGTATGTGTTATGACATAGTAAATCTTGAGGCAAAGAAGAAAATGCTGGTTGTCAACGCTTTCTTCTTTTACTCTTTTTCTGCAATGTTTTCCAAAGCTTACTCTTTAAGGGCGTCAAAACGATGCCTTGTGTAGGAATGGTTCAAAATGTGGGGGGATCATGAAAAGATGACAGATATTGTGAAATGACAGCCAATGACAGCTTAGATTCACATGTTAACATCACGTTTTTGTAACATACCATTGTTTAAAGTAACATTTTGTCGCTTTTCAACAAAAACCTCGTAACTGCAGCTTGTTTTAAGCTGCAGTCAAAAGGACCTCTATGGATAAGGCGAGAAATCTCCCTAAAAGCCCAAATGAAAAAGTCAATTTTCAAAACATACAATTTGATAATTATTTCGAGCTGTATTGTTAGATGTATACCTAAATCATATGAAAAATGATTTTGTACAATCAAAGCGATTCGGCATGTAGAGATAACTCTTGGTTTCCTTACCTACCCCTAAACTTACATTTTACTACCCCATCGGTATTCATTTAACCAGAATTACGTTTTCCATTGTTTTATTAACAAGAATTTTTCCACAAATGTAAAGAAAATTGATGTTAAAATCATAAACCAGTTTTCGTTTTGTTCTTAATGCACATGCGCATCATTGAAGCGAGTTTAAAGGCAAAATTTTCCCGCCAAAATATGGCAATTGGTATATGAGTACTATTTTTAGTATAAAACAATGTTCCACCCCGTGACCCAGGAAATCCTTTTTACAGGGGAAGCCTATGAACAGGTTACACAACATATATCAATGGGAAGCTGGGTCAAGGGGTGGAACGATGTTCGCCAGCCCATTGAAGGTAGCTATTCCTCGATTTTGGCGGGAAAGTGCGCTTTTAAAGTTCTTTAAATTCTGCGCATGCGCAATACGGACAAAACCAAAGCTGCCATATGATGTCAACACCATCCATCCTTGTAAATGTAGAAAATAAATTGCAAATAATACAAGAAGAAACTTCATCTTACTTCTATGAATACCGGTAGAGTAAGAAAACCGAAACCATTTAGGTGGATACAAAAATCAAGAGCTATCTGCACCTATAAAAAAAATTAAATGACATAAAATCTGTATTCATTTCATTCATTTATCTACCTAAACATAAATCTTAATTTTGTTTCTCAATTTGTCAGTTTTGAAAATAGACACATCGAGCTGAGCCTTTTAGGGAGATTTCTCGCCTTATCCATAGAGGTCCTTTGTCAAATATGGCCATTGCATAACATAAGACTGTTGGCTATATAATTCTATTTATACGTAGTTATGCAGTTCTGGGTGTTATTAGACATTTCGGGAGGGGTAAAGACATTAATACTATAAAGACATTAAAGGGACATTTCATTCCAATTTCAATTTTTTAAAGTATGCCTTTATGCCAAGATTGGTTATTCTAATGAGTATAAATACTATTGGTTTTTGGAAGTTGTTGCCAATAAGCGAGAAACACGCATTTAAAGTTGAGTCATAATCGATAAATTGCATATAAATCCGAACTGTTGTCCACAACAATTTGTTCAATTTTAACACAAAAATATAAATTTCTCGTAAACGGCGCAATATTTTGGCTCGAAATTTTCAGAATTTTCATAAGGAAATATGCTCTTTCAGATAAAAATAAAAGTAAAATTTATGAGAAAAAATTCTGAAATGTCACTTTGATAATTATTTTTAATTGTTTACAGTACTTAACATTCTGTCGCTTTTTAACAAAAATCTCGTAACAGCAGTTTGTATTATTTTTTATGAAAAGCAGCAAAATTTTGTCATATTTTGCCTTTGTATAACATTAGACTGTTGAACATGCGTGCTATAATGCTATTTATACGTAATTATGCAGTTCTGAGTGAAATTAAGAATTTAGGGAAGGGGTAAAGACAATTTAGAATAATTATTTTTGATTTCAAACCCAATGTTGCGGGTACTCATTTTAATTGTCCCGAGATTGAGATTTCAATGAGTTTCTACAATATATGGTTCGGTTAACAAGTAATTATATTTTGCATTAAAAAGACTTTATCTCCTCCTAACTGTAACTCTGGATTTATTATGATTTCTGAGACATATTAATACGAAACTGAGATGGTATTTTAAAATAAGTCATTTGATTCATTTCTGGAAAGTTATCTTTGTAAAATAATGAGTAATCTTTAGAATGAATAAAAGCCGAGGTCAGTATTTTCGATGAGACTTTTTTATGGGTATGAATAATATATCGCTGCTTTCATACAAAAACCTCGTAACTGCAGCTTAAAAGAAGTATCTGTTACGAGGTTTTTGATGAAAAGCGACGATATTCAGATGATGCTTCCGCGGATTGGAAAATAATGCTCTTTATATTGATATTCCAACGAATTCCATCCATTATAAAATATCAAAAGACATCGTGCTAATAGGGAACGATTTCATCCAGTTAACCGTGACGTAAATTCCTACAAACAATATTATTTCGTCGGTCTTGTTATAAAATCTCGTAACTACGGCTTGATTCAAGCCGTAGTTACGAGATTTTATAACAATACCGACTTTTTATCAAAACATAACTTCAAACTAGTCTATTTTTAGCACAAAATTCATTGTCATTCGCCGTTATCGGTAACAACGTTAAAAGGTGAATAGAGATCGATGTTTATCAAGTAAACAGTGACGTAGATTCGGACAAGCACAATGATAGAAATATATCTACAGAGTTATAATCGATTCATGTTTAGCACAATATACTTATAATGCCTATTAATATCCCGTTTAAAGAGACAATAAAGGTGCGCAATAGCAATGCATTTTGTAGTTAAGGATAGACTCTGCATACCGTTAATTCTCTCTTACAACCGGACGTACGTGCTCCTGCGTGTGGTCTGCGTCTAAAACGTAGGCATAGTAGTGCGATACACGCACGTACAATTTTAGTGGACGCAACCACGACGCAGATTAAGCCTCTAGCCTCTAGCCTCTCTTACAACCGGTCGTTCGTGCTCCTGTGTGCGGTCTGCGTCTAAAACGTAGGCATAGTCGTGTGATTCACGCACGTGCAACGTACGATTTTGGTGGACGCAAACACAACGCAGACTACACGCAGCAAAGATTGAGCCTCTCTTACAACCCGTCGTGCGTCCTTATAAATCGTGCGTTTTAAAACGCACGATTTATAAAGACGCATGACGGGTTGTAAGAGAGGCTTTACCACAGTCCACATCTATTTAGGCGACGTCTGCCTTTTTATGCTTTATGGATACAAACCGTATGATGGGTGGAATACCTTAAATATGTAGGTAACGTAGGACTCTATGATTCCAGGGATCGTGGGTCCGCATCACGACCTGATCTGTTTTTCTGATATTACGAGATACGTCAGAGATATAAATAAGGCGTGGTAAATGAGCCGGAATCTGGAAAAACGTCCCTTATAGCATTTGAGACAGTCAGGTTTCAAGATCAGACTGTGCGTGAATGCAGTCTAACCAGCATCCATGTTATTCTCGAATGGTTGGTACAGACCACGAGGAAACTATTGGAGAACAATATGGTTCCAGGTCAGACTGCGTGTATACGCAGGCTGATCTGGAACCACGTTGTTCTAAAATGCTATAAAGGACGTTTTTCCAGATCCTGGCTCAAATGCTTTTCAAAATGCAATATTTCATTAATTGCTCATCAAACCTTAGCCGCGTTCTTTAGGGCCAGATTTCTTGAGATATCTTGAGATTTCTTAAGGGGGAATGCTCCAGTTTTTCGGAACACTCGGTTATTACTGTAGACAATTTAATGTTTCTTACCAATATGTTTCGCTACCATATTTTCAATAATATAACACACCATTACAATTTACCATTTTCGACGGTAAAAGTGTATTTAAACGTGCAAAACTGATTTCCTCAAGATGAAAATCGATTATTTAGAGCAAGACAGTCGTAAGTGTGTATGCAGTTACCACTGTTTTGCGTCATTTTATTCCTGTGTAGCTGATAAAAATTGCTGTAATTCGTTAATAAGTGCGCTGACCTATATATTTTCTTTTTGAATTATTACCAGGACATGTTGCTTAATACAATGAGGGAGTTTTGTCAAATTCTATTATGTAGAACTTGAAATATTTCCAAAAATATGCAAATTTTGACACACAACACTCCAGCTTCGTTGATCTAACCGAACATGTGAGCATGCTGTTTTATACATTTTCGCGATTATAATAGCACATATTTTGGGTTTTCTGTTCTTATTAAATGTAAGACGTTACTTTAATTCCGTTTTCGGGACTAAACGATGAATATACAGCATTTTATCAGCATTTTAATGACCTTGGACAGGTGCAAGAAATTGTGCATTTTTTCGCTGTAGGGGTATGTGATACGATTGCCTATAAAATTCAAACAAGATCGCTGACCATCCATTTTTATTTCGTTTTTCAATTGGTAATAACATGTAATTTCAACATACAAAATATGATTAAATTCTATTATTGGGAAAAAATTTAGGAAACTGGAGCATTCCCCCTTAAGATGTTTTAGGATAAAGCGCTCTTTTAGGCAAGATTTTGAAGACGATCACTGCGAGCCGCTATTGATCTATACTTCTTTCGGAACCCCTCGGTAAATTCTGTAGAATCTATATGGGAGAGAATTGACCGAGTTGTTCAGAATGATTCATGATTGATAAACCGCAGAGTTCCGAATGCTCCATACTTCATACAAATGACGTCACGATGACGTCATTTGTATGGTGTATGGAACATTCGGAACATTTCGCTTATAATCTCGGTCTCGAAGACGCTGAATCAAAAACATTTTAAGAAATCTTAAAAAAATCTCGCTCTAAAGAACGCGCCTCTTATGTTGTGAGTAAACATTGGAATCGTCTCGTTAAAACTATTCAAATGCGTATACGCACAACATTGTAAAGTTTGAATTTGAAATAACAAATCCAGAATGCCTTTCCATATACCATTTACCGAAAGATGAGCAATTTACGAACAATTTACGAATCTGTCCAATCCCAGACTAGATTTGCCGTTCGAAAGGGGGTAAATCGAGTTTACGAAAGTGGTATCATCGACGAATGGTTGAATTTTTATCACAGATTGGATAGTGTGTTTTGCGAGAGAGTTTAGGAACACACGGAGAGGCGCACCAGTCATCGTGATACATTTATGAATGGGAAATTTGTGTTGAGTGCAAATGGCATTAACACATCCTAGCTCAAGCAGAAAATGCTTGTCAAAGCACTGAGGCAAAAGAAAACAATGCTAATAATGATATTTCATGTTTGTCTACTGTAGAGTAGAGTGATGCCGTATTGGACAAGCAGGCACATACTACGAGCAGTCTAACCTCTCTCTATCGGAACTAAAGGAGGGGGTGTTGGATTTTCAATATGAAAGAAAATTCGCTAAAACTCCATGGTGTGGGTGCTCAATAGAATCGCCTCGTCCAGACGATTATAATGAATACCACAATATAGGGTTTGGATATCAAATA
Organism: Fragum sueziense; assembly: GCA_963680895.1. Taxonomy (NCBI): domain Eukaryota; kingdom Metazoa; phylum Mollusca; class Bivalvia; order Cardiida; family Cardiidae; genus Fragum; species Fragum sueziense. The sequence goes on from OY804596.1 coordinate 12,389,191, forward strand.
ACAAAAAATAGAATGTTTTCATCCCCTCGTATCTGTTCTCTGCTCTATTCTCCCACCATGTATACAATAGATTTTCAAAAGTGGAAGAACTGTCATTGCACCTGCCACCCTAATCCGAGTCTTCTCTGATGTAAATACGCTCTTTGATATTTTGATTTTTCGCTATGTACATAGCGAAAAATCAAAATATCAAAGAGCGTATTTACATCAGAGAAGACTCGGATTACTGCCACCCCCACCCCTGCCCCCTGGTCAAATGTGGCGAAAAAGAACAAAATCGGACTAGGTCACGGAAACGGCCATTCTGACATTCATCCTTTATTATCCAGAATTACCTTACGTTCTTCAGTAATTCCCACACCTTGTCAATTTTCTTTTACAGAAAACTTAATGACATTGAGTGCACTGAGTACCAGCGAGTGTCATAGAATGTCAATTATTTTGTATCCCCGCCGGCCTTGTAACGCGAAGATAGAACCAGGAGGCGAACAGGCACGGTGGATAATCACGTGATACAATATTTACTGAATATCTTCAATAACTTTGTTAATACGGGACCGATTTGAATTCGGTTTGAAGCAGAGAATGTGGACAGTCGTCACGCATCAGATAGACGTTGTGGATTTTTGAAAAATCAACTAATAAAAAAGTTATTGAAGATAAACCAAAATTTTGGGTTATCTTCATTAACTTTTTTATCGGTTGATTTTTTTGAAAATCTACCACGTCCATGTTATTCCTGACATTTTTCCACCTTCTCTGTATCAAACCGATTTCAGATTGGTCAAGTATTTACAAAGTTATTGAAGATTATCGAAAATTCTAAGTCACGTGATTATACATCTTGCGAACAGGTGTCATGACAATTCTTCCATATTTGAAAATCTAGTGTTCTCCTTTATTATGCTAAACTTATCATGTAACTGGCGGACTTGTAGGCTATAGTGATAATGATACATTTGCGTAGTTATGCAGTTCTGGTTGAAATGGCAATGAATTTTGTGCTAAAAATAGACTCAATTTACTGTCTAGTTTTGATAAACCGTCGGTGTTGTTATAAAATCTCGTATCTACGGCTTGAATCAAGCCGTAGTTGCGAGATTTTATAACAACACTTACGAAATACTATTGTTTGTCCGAAATTACGTCACGGTTAGCTGGATAAAATCGTTCCCTATTAGACATTTACGGAGGGGATAAAGACATTTTGAAATAAAGATTTTTTATTCCAAACTCAATGTTGTGGGTACTCATTTGAATCGTCCCGAGATTGAGATTTCAATGCGTTTCTAAAATATAGGGTTTGGTTAACAATTAATCAAGTTTCATTAAAACTATACGAAACAATTCTTTGTGTTTGACAACACTAACAATGAAATGTTACATTGAGAGAAAACATGAAAATGTTGATAACAAGCATTTTCTCTTTTCTCCATATTTTCTGTTTCCTGATATATCACGACAAGAATCACGTGAAAGAACCATTGCAGATAATAATAAAAAAAATATCACAATTTGAGTTGGTCGTCAATAACGTTTTCCTGCTGATTTGAAAATACCTTTCACGTCCAGCAAATCCCTGAAGTATTTCCACATTCTCTCCTTTCTTTAAAGTGACATTATACATTTATTTTTTCATAAATTTTACTTTTATTTTATCTGAAAGAGCAAATTTTCTTACGAAAATTCTGAAAATTTCAAGCCAAAATATAGAACCGTTTTCGAGAAATCTATTTTTTTTTTTTTTTTTTTTTTTTTTTTTTTTTTTTTTTTTTTTTTGGCTAAAAATAAACAAATTGTTGTGGAAAACAATTCAGATTTATATTGAATTTGTCATTTATGTCTTAACTTTGAAGGCGTGTTTTTGTTTTTTAGCAACAACTTCAAAAAACTGATTGCATTTATGCGCATTAGAATAAACAATCTTGGCATCAAGACATACTTTAAAAAATTGAAATGAGAATGAAATGTCCCTTTAAAACGTGTTCAAATCGGTCACATATTTCACTTTTTTTCCAATGTGTTGCTATTTTTGTGTCATGTTACTTTCCGCATTGGAGTAGGCCTAGGGTTAATGCATTGAACTGCTTGAAAAAGCAGTCTTGTATATGAGTAAGATTGATAAATATAACTTAAATTCGAATGTCAGAATGAAAAATTTCTTAGAAAAAATTTAGCCTAGTCAAAACTCATAGGTGTTGCAGACGACAATTTCCATTGAACAAAATTTAACATTTTTTTGTCTTTCTTGGCGGAAAACTTTGTGGGAAATGAGGAAATTGCTTGTCACAAGCAATTTCTTCATTTCCCAAAATGTTTTCCAAAGCCTTTATTTTGTGGGACGTCCAAAAGCGTCATTGTGTTGGAAAGGATTAATCAGTTCCCAAACTAGTTTTGACATCCCTTACCAAAGAATGACACGCAAAAACATAGAGTCAAAAGCAGAAAATGCATATAATTAACATTTTCTCATCCCCCCCCCCCCCAATATTACTAGTGCTATATTGTGCACATATCTTTTTTTTATTGAAATCTATTTAGTCGTCTGTAGCAACTTTCAATTAGGAACAAATCATTTTTCCTGTATCCCAAACAAGACCAACAAACTTGGAAAACTTTGAGACAAAAGAAGAAAATGCTGACAGTCATGATTGTCTCAGTTTGTCTCAATATTTCTAATGCCATATTGTACACAAACCATATCTACATCAACATTCTACCATTTTTTCATAAAAAAGGCTTATTATGATTTTGACGTACCTGATGGAAAAGGATTGTGAAAACATGGAGAAAAAAGAAGAAAATGCTGATAACAAGTATTTTAGCTCACCTGAGCACGAAGTTCTCAAGGTGAGCTATTGTGGTTACTTTTTGTTCGTCGGCCTCAGTCTGTCCGCCTGTCCGGGCCAACATTTGGGTGTTTATGTGGATCAATCCGTCCATAATTTATATGAAATAAAGAACAATTCCACTTAAACCATGCCATTTTATGTGGCACTTTTCTTCATAAAGATCAAAGAAAAAAACAATTAATCCTGAAATGTTGGAACGCCCGTCTGTCTGTCCGTCCGTCCGTCTGTCCACATTTTAGTGTTACCCCTCTAGCACCCACAAATATTAACCAATCTTAACCAAACTTGGTCAAAACATGTATGCCCAAAAGTTCTCACATGAGTCCGATTTTTGGGTCAGATCAGACTGGGAAGTCCGGAGTTATGTGCCATTGAATGTCAAAAATGGCTAGTTTTGACTTTGTTACCACTCTAGCATCTACAAATATTGACCAATCAAGACAAAGCTTGGCCGCAATGTTGGTTACTATAAGATCTTGGATGACTTCGATTTTCAGTGTGATCGGATCACGAAGTCTGGAGTTATGTGCCCTTGAATTTGACAAATCGCTGTTTTTACTTTGTTTACACTGTAGCATATACATTTATTTGCCGAACAAGACAAAACTTGGCCACCATGTCGGTGACTATAAAATCCTGCACGAGTTAAATTTTAATCTTCATTGGACGAGAGAAACCAGAGTTATTGGCCCTTGAATTTCATAAAAGAAAATACCGTTTTCGACTTTATTTTCACTCTAACAAACACAAATATTGACTAATCAAGACACAACTTTGTCACAATGTTGGTGACCATAAGATCTTAAATGTTTTAATTTTTCAGATTGATCGGACGAGAAAAGACAGAGTTTTGTGCCATTGACAGTGACAAAATTGCCGTTTTCGACTTTGTTTTCACTAAAACAGCAATGAATATTGACCAATGAAAAAAAAAACTTGGACATAATGTTGAAAAGAATATCTTTATCAGAACAGAGTTATGTGCCCTTCAATGTGACAAAACTGTTGTTTTCTTCCGCTTTGTTTTTACTGTAACAGCCACAAATATGGGTCATTTAAAATTATGAATGCAGGTGGATCATGATCTCGCATCTTAATTCATGTGCTCTTGAACTAGAATACATTGGGAATTTCATTCTATCTAGGTTCAGGTGAGCGATTAAGGACCATCATGGTCCTCTTGTTCATTTTTGCCTCAATGTCTTCAGTACCATACTGTTCGTAAATGTGGGCTTTGTCAACATCCATTCAAATTGAAAACGTGTAAACTTTTGTCGTTTTAGAGAGGTTTATTACGTTAATTACCTAACAACCGAAGCGTGGCATTGACGTCGCCGTATAAAGAACGTGAGCTATTCCAGTTACTTTACAGTTGACGTTAGGACGTATACTTGTTATTTAACGCCGGCAACTGTCAGTTAACGTGATCCTTTAATCTCGAATTGTTGGACAAAGACCGGTACAATGGGAAAAGGATTTATTGCGTTGTTAACGTTGATCGGACTTGTTCCGTTGGTAGTGTCACAGAATGATGCGTTATTTAATATGATGTTGATGTCACAGCTGTCTGGAGGGGGAGGCATGTTTGGTCGACCGGCATCCACATCTAACCAAGGTGGCAGCTCACAGGGTCAGGGCTCGGCCAAGTCATCATCGTCTGGTGCAGCCCAACAAACAACTAGACCACAAATCAACCCTTTATTATTATTTGGAATGGCTGGAGGAAACGGTACAATTCTTCTTCTTCTTCTTCTTCTTCTTCTTCTTCTTCTTCTTCTTCTTCTTCTTCTTCTTCTTCTTCTTCTTCTTCTTCTTCTTCTTCTTCTTCTTCTTCTTCTTCTTCTTTCAAATTAAAACTGCTCCAATTTGAAAATTTGCAGAGCTACAGATAAGCGGGAAGAATTGTTTTTCAAAATGCAACTTTTCGATCATTTATTGTTTATCAAACCCTATGTTGTGGGTGGTTTATCAACCCCTATGTTGTGGGTACTCTCGTGAATCGTCTCCTCGAGTAAGGGTTTGGAATTAGAATAACATACGAGCCGGGATCTGGAAAAACGTCCCTTGCAGCATTTGAGACAGCCATACTTCAAGACCAGTCAGTGCCTAAATGCAGACTGATAGAAAACCGTGCAGCTCTTTTACGATTGCTATAGGTCACAAAGAAGCTATTAGAGATCAACATGGATCCTGATCAGACTGTGCGAATGCACAGGCTGGTCTGGATCCAGGTTGTTCTCAAATGTCATAAAGGACGTTTTTCCAGATCCTGGCTCATACATACATTTAATAGCAATCGGCAATAAAATCGCATTTTGCCATTTACAAAAGAAAAAAAGTATGGCAAAGACATAAATATACAACATATATACATACAGTACAAGCAAAAGCACATGGGAAAAAAATAAAAGCGAAGGAAAACAAATACCTAAACGATAGAAAGAATCGAATAAAATAGAACATGCATAGGCTATGTAGAGATTAAATAGACCATGAGAGCTGTTTCGTGATATCTTCTCTAATTAGAAGTGCATTGTTAATAAATTTAGCTAATTTGAATTGAGTATTTTTGTTTTTAGAAGCCATTATGTTAACAAAGGGGGTGTCTCAAATCTGCCCACGCATGAATTTTCTTTTAATTCTGCATGGTGATAGAGGACCATATACAAGCTATGAAAATGCATTTAGTTTCTTAGATAATCCAAACTGGATTCCAAAAAGCCACCTTGACTTATTCCCACTATTGCATGAAACATGGTCCCTTTTTCATGTGTCGCAAAACTTTAGTTTTGTGTATTTTCAAGATCTGTCAAATGAATTTGAAACGAGACATATAAGGCATTACATTCATACCAGAAAAGGTATTTGAGGAAATTATTATGAATGTTTTTTATTGAATTAATCATGAAAAAATGCATATTTTTCAGCAAAATTTTGGAAAAGAGTAAAATTGAATTCCAAAGTTAAGTATGTTGGAGTCTTTGTCAAGATTCCATATCATCACAAAAACATGCTACATATTTCCTCTTACTTTGAGCCAAATTATATAGAAATCCAAAACCGGTAACAATGTCATATAATACATAATATTATTATTGATGAATGTGATGTTTTGGTCCAAAACTTGTATTCAGTAAAAAATTGATTGTGCTCCTAAAACATGTTTATATTCAGTAAAATCAACTGTAGCATACAGTACAAACCTACAGCAATATTCATGCCCAAAAAACCCATTGGAAAAAACATAGAATTAATATAAATATTACTTATATTTACAAAATTACTTGTATGGAAGCCAAGATAGGCATACATATACACATTGCAAGTTTTCTTTACTATTTGGTCACATTGTCTATGCACCATTTTTAGTGAGACTATGACATGCAATAAATATCAATCCAAATGTTATGAAATTGAAAAGACGCTTAGAACGGGTTCGGTAAAGCATCAAAAGGTGCCCTTCCGCGTAACCAATACATAACCAAATATTTTTGCTATAAGCACCCCTAATGAACTAACATGATATGGAAGGCCCCTTTGATTCAGTAAAAGACTGTTACAGCATTATATCTTTTCATTTATACAGTTGAAAATGTGCTTGTTTATATCAAAACGTGGCCCAAATTGGGATAAAACAGGGTGCAATTATTTCCTCAAATTATTTTTCTGACCATAGCTTAACCTGTATTGATACACAATTTATACACATTTCAATAATGTCATATGATTAACATGTTGTTTAGCCATCAATAGCCGTTAATAGTCACATGGGAGCTGGATTATCTGTTTCTTATGCATCACAACAATATTTTCACTTTTGCACGATTGTCAAATGCCATCAGAGAAATCGGTGCTTTTTCTTATTTGCTTTCTCATGTTTCAAAAGATCTATAAATAACTCTTGCTGTTAGCTTTCATGAATCACGGCTGATTTGAATAATTTAAAGTGATTTTTTTTAGACAATTTCCTCTCTTTTTTGTAGAGTAGGTACACCTGGGACAAGATCTAATGTGACCCTGGACAAAAATATTGTAACCAACCTTGAAGTCTACCCCTTAGCAAACTTACATACAAAATTTAAAACCTCATGGCTGTGTAAAGCTTTACAAAAAGAGCTTATTTTTATTATATGAAATGTTTCCCCTTTTATGCTGCCACAGCAACAAAAGTTTATGACAAAAAGAAATTCTAATACACAGAGTTGTACTCCTTTAACCCGATGATACTTTTTATCAAGTTTCAAAAAGATTTACATATCAGATTGGGAGAAAAAAGAATTTTTGAGAAAATGCCAACAGACAGACAGACACACGGACAGATGACAGGAAATAACCGAAAAAATGCATTGCATCTTGATTTATCCTCAGGTAAACTAAAATAACCAAAAAAGTAAACAAAACATTTGAAAAAAGTCATTTTTAAAAAATCTTAATTTTGTCCATTCTTGGAAATGTGCACTATTCAGGGGGAAATTCCAAAAGCAACATTTTACCGGTTTTATTTTTTCTCGATATTTCACGATAATCATCAGTATATTTGTGCACAACTTTTACATAATTTTCAAATCTTGACAAAAACTGGAACAAAGAAATTTTTTGAACAGAATTTGCTTAAAATATTTAAAAACAATGAATTTTTGGGTTACCCCCTTACACAAGTTGATATAAAACGATTTTTTTGTACATAATTATATATTTTTTTGTTTCATACAGGATCATGGACTATTGGGCATTATTTTTAGAATGAATTACGCGATGAAACTAACAACCAGAACGCTTGCACACTGTTTTAATCAGGGTACCCTCTTTTTTCATGGTGAAAACTTAAAATTCCGAGAAAATTGTTTTCTGGAATGTTCGATTTGAAACATTTCATGAATATGAACCGTTATCTAGTGTACTAACTTCACGCCAAATTTCATTAAATTCCGAGCGTGGGCAGACTCCCATGTTATTTTTCCTATTCGTGAGACACCCCCTTTTTGGAGAGAGAGAGGGCCATTTTATAGTTTCATTTTTTTTTTTTTTTTTTTTTTTTTTTTCGTATTTCGTCATATCTAGGTCAACCTAAAAGAAAATGATATTCGGATTCAACAACTTTCAAACTACAAAGGGTCCAGGATAGGAAAAATAAATGGTAGTCTGCGCACGCTCGGAATTTAATGAAATTTGGCATGCAGTTAGTAGGGCCTACACTAGATAACGGTTGTTCATATTCATAAAATGTATCAAATCGAACATTCCAGAAAACAATTTTCTCAGAATTTAAAGCTACTATTTCCCAGATTTGAACCCAAAAATTGTCAAATACAAACGAAATGTACACTTTTTAAGCTTTATATGACCTGATTAAATGATTACGACAAACTATTGAAGCAACGACTCATTTTTTCGCAATTTGATACCAAATTCATGAAGCGATGTCGAAAGTAGGTCAAAACAGTAGGACATGCGACTTTCTTAAATGACGTCACAACATACATGATGACGTCATATTGAAATTCAAGTATGAATCTCGTTTGAATCATGGTCCGCGCTGTATGCGCATGCGCAACAATTTAAAAATAATTCTAACCCCATCTGAGACGGGGTTGAATTTAGGTTTGGATTCTCCCTAAATTCAGCTATCTGTCTTGTAATTTCGGCTCATTCTCTGTCTGAATCGCATATTATTAACCATCCCAAGGTGGTCAACACAAAAGTTTTGCATATTTTTTCAAAAAAAAAAAATCTTTTTTTGCAATTAGACCATCTGTTACCGTCGCCCTTTAAAGTTGCCACTATGAAAAAAGAGGGTATCAGAACGAAACAAAAATATATATAATTCTGTACAATATATTAATTAATATGATGTTAGGGGTCTACCCAAAATTTTATAGTTTTTACAATAATTTCAGCAAATTACCCTTTTCTATTTCATTTCTTTTAACCCATTACCAAACGACAAAATTTTGAGTTAGTCCAATTTGAAAGAAGTTGCAGATGACATTTCAATGTGAAGAAATTTCGATATTTTATAGCATTTAGGATAGAAGACATTGTGGGGGATGCAGAAATTGCTTGTCACAGATAATTTCTTCATTTGCACAATGTTTTCAAAAGTCATTACATTGTGGGGAGTCAAAAGGAGTCACTGTGTGGTAATGGGTTAAGGAATGGCGTTTTGCAAATCATTTGTTTACTTTTTTGGTTATTTTTAGTTTACCTGATGACATATAAGGATATGAGATCTTTTTTTCGGCCACTTCTCTTGACATTTTCTCAAAAATTCTTTTTCTCCCAACCTAATATGTATATCTCTATGAAACTTGGTAGAAACTATCCTGTGGTAAAAGCAGCACAATGCTGTTTCTTAAAATTTCTTACTGACAAAAGCCTTGGTTGTTGTGACGGCATAAAAGGGACAGCATGTTGCATTATATAAACACAGTCGTTTTGTAAAACTTTACACGGCCATGAGGTTTCAAATTTTGTATGCAAGTTTGCTATGGGGGCAATTCAAGGCCAGGGCCAAATTAGGTCTTGTCCCAGGAATATTTTTTATATATACATTGTATAAAAAAAGAGATTCTAGATCTATATTAAAAAAAACTATTAGAACATTCTATTCAGCAATGAACCATGAGAGTTAACAGCAAGATTTTTTATGGATCTCTTGAAACATGAACAAGCAAACCAGAAACAACATCGATTTCTCTGATTGTATTTGTTTATCGTGCAAAAATGAAAACACTTTTGTCATGCACCGGAAATGAACATTTCAGGAAACTGTCTTTAACTGAATTATAGACGGCCTTCCATATCTAGTAGGTTCGTCAGAGGTTCTTCGAGCAAAAACATTACTAAAAAGGCAACATTGGGTGCTTTACCGTACAGGTTCTAGACGTCTTTTCCATTTCACAACACAAGGCTTGAACCTCCTTGCATGTCGAAGTGTCATTATTATTTAATGATGGTGCATAAACAATGTGACCAAATAGTAAAGAAAATTCGTAATGTGTAAATGTATGTATATTTTCGCATCCATATATATAATTTTGTAAATAAAAGTAATATTCATATCTTATCTATATTGTTTTAATGGGTGTTTTGAACATGAATCTTACTTTATATTCTCACTGTATGCTACTGTCGATTCTTTTGATTAAAGGAATGTTATAGGAGCACAATCAAATTTTTAGTTAATGCAAGTTTTGGACCAAAATATTACCTCCATCAAGGAGGGGTTCATACTGCCAAATGTTCCTTGCGAATCTTTACCAATTGGACATTCGTAGGCCATTCGTGAACATTCGTAAACAGTTCGTTGGTATCGATAAATAACTCATATGAAAAGCCTTCTTCCTCAATGTCAGCTGCTAACCAAAACATTAAAATACATTGTAAAGAAATCGTGTATACTCATATGGATTTTGTTTTGAGTGGTCCATCCGGAACGGCCTATCGTATTTAAATGTAAGTATTCGTAAACAACTATTATGCATTCGTAAATAACCCACAATAAATCGGTGATGTTCGCAACGATTCGTGCTCATACGGGGTACATTTTTGACATGTCATAAATTTTCTTACGAAAGTGCATGGACTAAATGTTAAGTTATCCTCTACTGAATTACTCCTAGTTTATCGCAAATCATCCGTTCGTGATTCACGAATGCATACGGCAACTTTACGAATACAATGAGCCAGGATGTTTAAATGAAAGAGATGTAACCACTGTAAAACTGCCTGCTTTGAATACTTGTGTAGATTGATATTTCAATATTTTTGATACAAAGGCAACAAGCCATGTGAATTATAAACAGAAAGACACTGCGCTATGAAATACGAAAGAACGCAACCTATTAAAATATATTTAATATGCAATGAAAAACAGTGTAGTTCACGAACTGGTTTCCTGTTTGAAGGATGAAGTCTTAACCCACAGTACAAGTACCTATAAAGAAATACAACAGTAATCTATAATTAAAACAAGAGGCCCAGGAGGGCCTGAATCGCTCCACTGATTAAAGTGGAAGAATTTTCCCATGATTTCTTGTAAGCCTTACACAGCGGCAGCCAAATCTTGATATTTGTGAATAAATTTTGAAGAGACTCAAAGAACATTCTTGCAAAGTCTGGTTCAAATTGGCCCTATGGTTGATTTTTAAAGAATTTTCTTATGATTTCTCTAAGTCTGATAAGCCCCTTTCTCCCTGCCACGGCCACATTTTTTTGACAAATACAAAAATTTGAGAACAAATTTTAAAAAGAACAACTAAAGGCACATTCCTGCAAAGTTTGGTTCAATTGGGCACACTGGTTGATTTTTAAAGAATTATCTTATGATTTCTTTAAGTCTGATAAGCCCCTTCCTCCCTGCCACTGCCACAATTTTTGACAAATGTAAAAAATTGTGAATAAATTTTGAAAAGAGAGACTCAAAGAACATTCCTGCAAAGTCTGGTTCAAATTGGCCCTGTGGTTGATTTTTAAAGAATTTTCTTATGATTTCTTTAAGTCTGATAAGCCCCTTTCTCCCCGCCACGGCCACATTTTTTCACAAATGTAAAAATTTGTGAGCAAATTTTGAAAAGGATGACTCAAGGCACATTCCTGCCAGGTTTGGTTCAAATAGGCCCAATGGTTGATTTTTAAAGAATTTTCTTATGATTTCTTTAAGTCTGATAAGCCCCTTTCTCCCTGCCATGGCCACATTTTTTGACAAATGTAAAAATTTGCGAACAAATATTGAAAAGAATGACTCAAGGCACATTCCTGTTAGGTTTGGTTCAAATTGGCCCAATGGTTGATTTTTAAAGATTTTTCTTATGATTTCTTTAAGTCTGATAAGCCCCTTTCTCCCTGCCACGGCCACATTTTTTGACAATGTTAAAATTTGTAAACAAATTTTGAAAAGAATGACTCAAGGCACATTCCTGTTAGGTTTGGTTCAAATTGGCCCAATGCTTGATTTTTAAAGAATTTTCTTATGATTTCTCTAAGTCTGATAAGCCCCGCCCTGCCACGCCCACATTTTTTTGACGAATCAAAAATTCGCGAACAAGTTTTGAAAAGGGTCACCCAAGGAACATTCCTGCCAAGTTTGGTCAAAATTGGCCTACTGGTATAAGAGGAGAAGATGTTTAAAGAAAAAGTTAACGGACGGACGGACGCACGCACGCACGCACGGACGCACGACGGACAAAACGCCATGACAATAGCCCGCTGGCCTTCGGCCAGTGGAGCTAACAAGACCATTTTATGCATGATCAAAGTATCAGACCAATTTTGGTTAGTATCAATTCAAAACGTTTCTTGTGTCGACTTCAAGGTGAAAGCAACACAAACTTCAGCACTAATTATTGCCTCAAAATTCACCCAATACCTTACACTTAAGGTATACCATCCCTAATGAGATTTACGTGACGTCGGAATTATTCATGCGACGTCGTTTAACATTCGTTACGCATCCGAACATATTCGGGCGACGTCGAAAACGTTCGGCGGTGGAACTTTCCACCGCCGAATGTTTTCGACGTCGCCCGAATAATTCCGACGTCACGTCAATCTCATTAGGGGTGAACTACCTTAAGGGTGCCAAAACCAGGTCTAGTTCTGGTGAAGGGTTATATCAAGTTCAGACAGTATATGCTGTATAATTTAAAGGAAGAATCATTTTTTCGCTGCTCAATAAATTTCGGAACTAAACTCAATTTCGGATGACTTGAAAAAGTTCATTTCAAAGATTTTATTTCTAGGGTTTCATTTACATCTACTTACTTATTTTTGAAAAAAAAATCACATGAATACCTACCCCGAGCGCGGGTCGGACTCAGGGCGTCAAGTTTAAAAAGGATCGTTGCGCCTGTACTACGCTTTGCCCACACGCCACAGAGGTTGAGAACCACTCCGCCTGTCACATTTACCGCACAACACACGGTTATACATTTCAGTGATAGGTGCACTTTTGAGAAGAGCTTCAGATAAAATTGTGTGTTGGACTTTCAATGTGCAAAATACAAAACATTCCTTAACCCTATGTTGTAGCAACTCATTCGACCTATAGGTCATAGGTCGAAAAAGTTGCTTTTGTCCGTTTTATAGAGATCGAGAGGGGATCGAAGTTATAGAGGATGAAATCTGTGCGTTTTTAGAATGTGGATTAAATAATAATATCCACAATCAGTAGGTTAGTCAATTTATTTCAACGAAAAGAAACAAATAGATAGAAATTGTTGGGATTATTTCATGTGACGACCAAAACAACTATTTAAAACGCAGAGCACTGCATTTATGTTTCAAATAATTAGAAAACGTAGAAATATTGTACCGTTAAAAATTTTGAACGAAATGTGAAATATCTACACTACTCTAAAATGTAATCTATCATTGACCAGTCCACCGAATATCATCAAAATCGGACCTAAATAAAAATTACAGTGACACTAGTTTAGTATCTCACGCAAGGGCGGGGCAGGTAGGCACCGAATGTAACGACGTCACAAGTTTGCAACGTTAAAATAATGACGTTACTCCTCCACCTAATGTTCACCTAGAGTTGCATTATATTTACTGTTACGTTCAGTTCACCCAATTAAAATATCCCTGTGCCTGTGTTTGAATGTCCAGAGCTAATTCACCAAAGTTCTTGAAACTGTGACATTTTAGTACCCATTTCATACAGGAAAATACCCGAACTTCCACTGAGGCTAAGAGTTTCTCATCTTCCCAGATTTTGTTCCAGAACTCTTCAATTTCGACAAAGGGGGGTTTTCTTTCACTTGCAATAGATTTTCTCCAATTTCGCTGCAGAACTTAATGGCATCAATTTTGAAGATTTTGTTGGAATTGTTTGCTTCTCATTTCATATCTCCTGAATCTTTGGGTTTGGGCTTGGATTTGTTGCTTGATCGTTTCTTTTGCTTCCGGTATGTCTGCTAAGCTCTTTATGCTTATGCTGTAGGGGAGACCGGGGCTAGTTGGTCCATGGGGTAAGTTGGTTCAAGGGTATTTTCTGTAAAGTGATTACAATTATGACGACAGTATGAGGCAAAATACAATCCTTGATTATGATATATTTACTGAAGAAAACAACAAAGCTGTTTTAGGTCACGTTAAAAAAATAGAGAAAAAAATCAGATTTTGCACTACAAAAGTAACTTTCTCGCACCTGCATAATTTTTAATTTTTCTTCTCTATGTATCTAGTAACAAGCGCATGTTATACATATTTAGAAAGATCATTGTCTCTGCCATTCAATGGTTTGTCTTTTAACATTTTCTACTTCTTTTTGAGAACCATTGGACAGTTTTCAACCAAACTTGGCAGGAAGCATGCCCATGGGAAGGCGCTTCAGATTTGTACAAATCATGGAGTTATTGCCCTTTGTGGCCCAAAACGAGCCAAAAAAGGACCAAAAAGGGGTAAATAGGGTACACATAAGAAATCTTGAATTCACATTTGGTATTTAAAGTATTTTAATAGCACAAGTTTTGTAAAAGAGAAAAAACTGTGGGGGGAGGGGGGGGGAGAGATAAGGGGGATCGCGTTATTAGTTTTAAAACTTTTAACATTTTCCTTAATTGTAAATCCATATTTTTTCTGCTCATTTGGTTCAGGTGACCGATAAGGCCTTCTTGGCCTCTTGTTTTTTTTTTTTTTTTTTTTTTTTTTTTTTGCTTTTTTTTGGGGGGGAGGGGGGGGGGACCTGAATTACCAATAAGATTGTGTCATGTTATGTTATCTTAAAGCAGCTGTCGCAGTGTCCACCTTTGTAAAAAAAAATCTGAGTCCACCAAAACAAAAAGTTCCAAAAATCAATCAAGCATAATTAACAATTTTAAAGGCATTCTAAATCTTTATAAGTTCGATCCAAGGGCACGGCAAATATCCTATTTGACATAAGCAAAGATTGGAGTTCTAATCTGGATTGGAAATTTTCTAGACTAGTTCGAGATCGGCATAGAGCGGCTTAGAATTTCAATTTGGATTAGCCCAGAGTAGAATTCTTAATTGGACTATGCCTACTCAGGATCTGCCTAGATTCCAATGTAGCCCCCGATATATTCACCAGAATATTATGTCTTTCTATGTGGTTCAAAAAAGTGTTTTATTATTTGAAATAGTATCTGCAAACAGCCGACGATCAAAGTAAGCCAATTTTGTAATGATATTTGTTGTTTCTACTCTTTGGGTGTAAGCAAATACAACAATGTATGCTATCCATCTAGCAATTTTACACCTAGAGTCAAAAATCTTAATTAACCCTTTCCCAAACAAGACCTGCTCTTGACGTCCTTAATAGATAAGACTTTGGAAAACATTGAGGCAAAAGAAGAAACTGCTGATAACCAGCAGTTTTTCCTTTTGTCTCAATATTTTCCGTGCAATATTTTACACAAATCCTATATTTGATAGCATACTTTTTGTCATTTTTAACAGTTTTTGATGTGGGTCACCCTAAAATTTTGTCGTTTGGGAAAGGGTTAATAGAAATTATTGAAGCAGACCCTTCTGATATGCCTGACATACGAGCAATATCATAGGATGGTTATTTAGAACCAGAGCACAAAACGTCGCTGACTAATTTGATGTTTTTCGGGGGTCACTTCTACTATTTTCAAGTCGGATTTGGGCGTACTATTTACAGTCACCTCACCATTTTAAACCTACCTGAGCGCAACGTGCTGGAGGGGTTGGGGAGGGGGGGGGGGCTTTCATCAATCCTAAACTATTAAACGATTTGTAATTTTGTCAAGGCAATCGCGCTGTATATCGTCGGTGGGGAGTCAAAACCTCGTAACTCCAGCTTTTTCAAGCTGTAGTTACGAGGTTTTGACTCCCCACCGACGATATATGAATTTACCGAAATTTAGTATCTAGAATTTATTTCCTTTAGAATTTCTCACACCAGTCAAATTTCTATTTCAGATAACTTAATGGCACTAGGTGCATTGTCTGGTATGGGTGGTATGGGTGGTCCCGGTAACCCGTGTTCTAGAGCGCCCTTCTTATGTTATGGACACATGCTGCAGAGAAGATAGATCAAGGGCCTAACAGACGATGCCATCACGAATCTTCAACATTTGAAAATCTAGCACTCTCCCTTTTCATGCTTAATTCATTGATGATTTTAAACAAAATCCTAGTAACTGCATCTTGTTTCTGTCCACAGTTACGACGTTTTGTCGAAAAGCGACGTTATTAACCTTGTATGTAGAATAGAGTGGAGTCACACTACACGTAGTATGTACCTGCTTGCCAAAAATATGGATTGCTTTATTGTTCGGAAAACCTGAAATATTTACATTTAATCCTTTTCCCAAATGACAAAGGTTTAGTCTAATTTCTGTTTTTACATGCGGCAAAGTGAATTCATAGAAAAGTTTGACGTAAAAGAAGAAATACATGTGACCGGCCTTCTAGTGCTAATGAACAGCATTTTCTTCTTTTCTCTTGATATTTTCTAAATGAATTTACATAGCTTAACCCTTTTCAAAACAAGACCTGGTTTTGACGTCCCTATTATCAAAGGCTTGAGAAAACATTGAGACAAAAGAAGAAAATGCAGATAATCATCATTAATTTTCTCCTTTTGTCTTAATATTTTCTGTGCTATTTTGTATACATTTTTCCTTTAAAAACAACCATTTTGAGGTTCTCAGCAACTTTCAAATTCGGAACACCTAAATCTTTGTCGTTTGGGAAAGGGTAAATATACCTCAAAAATTGTGTTTTTTCACGGAAGGGATCAGTTTATCTGTATGAATATTGAAAAAGTGAAATGTGTTTCATTTTTTCTATTCAACCCTTTCTCAAACAACAAATTATAGTACTGTCCAATTTGACATGTGTGTCTGCTTAGAGACAACAAAATACTTCATATCAATATGGTCATTATGCTGGTCATCAACATTTTCTTCTTTTACTCTGATACCTCATCACTTTCCCAAGCTTTCACTTTTAGGGGCGTCAAAACATGTCTTGTTTGGAAAATTGTTAAAAATGTGGGAGAATCGTGAAAAAATGACATATATCGTGGAATGACAGCCAATGACAGCTTGGATTCACACGTTTACATCAAGTTTTGGTTAGATACCATTGTTAACGGTAACATCTTGTCGCTTTTCAACAAAAAATCTCGTAACTACAGTTTGTTGAAAACTGCAGTTACGAGGTTTTTGATGAAGAGCAGCAAAATGTTATCATATATATAGACATTGCATAACATTAGACTTTTGGACTTGCAGGCTATATAATGCTATTTATACGTAGCTATGCAGTTCTGAGTGACATTAGACATTAGAGGAGGGGATTAAGACATTTTGAAATAACTATTTTTTTTATTCCAAACTCAGTGTTGTGGGTAAATTGATCATATTTTGCTTTAAAAACGACTTAATCCTCTCACATCTTTAACTCTGTGTATGATTTTGATTTTTGAGACATTTTAATACGAAAATCAACTGAGATCTTATTTTAAAAAATGTAATTTTATTCAAATCTGGAAATTTTGACCAATCTTAGATAGGGAATCTATTCAAATGTTGGTAAATGAATAAAAGCCGAGGTCAGTATTTTCGATGAGACTTTTTTATGGGTATGAAATAATAATGTATATCGCTGCTTTTCCAACAGGACCTCGTAATTACAGCTTGTTTTAAGCTTCAGTTACGAGTTTTTTGTTGAAAAGCGACGACATTCAGATAATGCTTGCACGGATTGGAAAGTAACGCCCCTAATATGGATATTTCAAAGAATTCCATCCATCTTGTCGAGAAAAGATTAATAGAGTGGTAACGTAGGACTTTATGATTGCAAGAATTGTGGGTCTTGATCCCCTTCTGATATTTCGACTTTATGTCAGAGTTGCAGAAAAGAGGTGGTAATGGCCTTTCAAAATGCAATATTTCATTTATTATTCCTCAAACCCTTTGTTGTGGGTACTCATTAGAATCGTCTCATTGAGACGAGTCGTCGAGACGATTCCAATGAGTACCCACACCATAGAGTTTAGTTTTGAAATAACAAATTCGGAATGATCGCATCCCCATCGAAAGATGGACAATTTACGAACCTTTCCAATCCCATTCGTTCGAGTGGGATTTAAGGTAGAACACCCCTATTTGGATTCGCATTACGTCAGAATTTTTCGGGCGCGATCGAAAACATTCGGCGGTGGAACTCTCCACCGCCGAATGTTTACGACCGCGTCCGCATAGGTTCGGATACGTAACGACGCAGCTCGATAAAAGCCGATGTTTTATGAATCTCAAAATGGCGACACTACTATTCTACCTTAAATTAATTTACAAGACCAGCATCGTAATCTACGAAAGGATGATCTGTGGCACAAATTGGATAGTTTGTTTTACGGAAGATGCAAAGAACACATGGATAGGTGCAATAGTCATCGTAATATGTATGGAAAATACATGTTGAATGTGGCGTTAGATACACATTTTAACCCTTTCCCAAACAAGATCTGGTTTTGATGTCCGTAATAGAATAGGCTTGGGAAAACATTGAAACAAAGAAACTGCTTATAATCAGCAGTTTCTCATTTTGTCTCAACATTTTCTGTGCCATATTTTACACAAATCCTATCTTTTATAACATCCATTTTGTCATTTGTGGCAGTTTTTGAAGAGGATTACTCTAAAATTTTGTTGTTTGGGAAAGGGTTGAGTTAGGTCCGGTTTTACGGCACAAATATAAAATGCTTATGAAAGCATTGAGGCAAAAAGAAGGCAATGCTGATAAACAACATATTTTTCCTTTTGTCTCGATATTTTCTGTGATATGTTTTACACAAATACTATCTTTATCAATACATAATTTTGTTATCTGCAACGGCTTTCAAGTTGAAACAGTTTGAAAAATTCCCTTTTCGGAAAACCAGTTTTTGTTTGGGAAACTTCTATACGTATTTCATACAGACAAGAATATGATATGCCTCAATTAATGTTTTTAACAATCTTTTCATAGCAATTAATCGAAAAGGTCTTATGTGAGAAAGGGTTGATCGTATTTTTTGTTGTTATTTTACAACAAAAAGTGTCAACTGTCAGACTGTTTCCTTTTGGAGTGGGAGCAGT
The DNA here is from genome assembly GCA_963680895.1 of Fragum sueziense. Classification (NCBI taxonomy): domain Eukaryota; kingdom Metazoa; phylum Mollusca; class Bivalvia; order Cardiida; family Cardiidae; genus Fragum; species Fragum sueziense. The sequence continues at coordinate 12,408,122 of OY804596.1, forward strand.
AAATCTTGATTTGAAAACAAAGAACATAAAACATATGAACGGGATCTGGAAAAAGGCCCTTAACCCAATACCAAACAACAAAATTTTATAGCAGTCCAAATTCAAAGAGTTTGCAGACGACAATTTCAAGTGACAGAAAATTATTTATTTCTGTTTTTAATTAAGTGGAAAACATTGTGGAAAATGAAGAAAATGCTTGTCACAAGCAATTTCTTCATTTTCCACAATATTTTCCCACGCCATTATCTTGTAAGGAGTCAAAAAGTCACTGTGTGGGAATGGGTTAAGCCTTTCTTTAAAAAGAAGTGGTTTTCGCGTTCTTATTAGAAAAAAACTTTGGGGAAAACTGAGTCAAGAAAAGAATAGGCTATGTTAATAATCAGCATTGTATTATTTTTATGACCCCCGTATCGAAAGATCGGGTGCATATTGTTTTACTCGTGTCCGTCTGTTTGTCCGTCCGTCTGTTTGTCTATCTGTCTGTCCGAAAACTTAACATTTTGCACTGTCTCCAAAATCATTTGACAAAGCTCAAATTTGGTATGTACCTTCCTTTCTGTTCCATACAATATGACCTTCCTAAAGGTCATCTGTTAACCCTTACCAACCCTTTACACGAAGACATAACATTTTAGAAAAACGGCCATTTCGCGGGCATTTGTGTTTCACAAACACATCTTGTTTTACCATTGATTTTTGTCGTCTACAACAGCTTTGAAATTGGAGCAGTCTTACATTTCGTCGTTTTGAAAAGGCTTAAAAGACTGACCACGACATTTTCAAATAAGCCGAGTACACTATGGTTAAGGACATATGGGCGAGTTTTTACTGCGCAACTTTATGCGCATTCCCGAAATAACAAAATACATCTCTTTTGGATATTGTTCTTTTTACATAATTATTGTTTTTTTTTTTTTTTGTACATTTGGCTGATTAGTGAGCGAGCTTATCCAAAAATACTTCACTTTGTGATACAAGTACCAAATTTGTTCAAAAATGTTCCCCAGAGTATTTACTTTTTCAAAGCAAATGGTATCCACCATGAAAAACCAACATGGCTACCATTTTCCATGATGGCCGCCATCTCTTCAGGTAAAAACCACGAAAAAAAAACATGGCTGTCATTTTCCGAGATGGCCGCCATCACTTCTTCGTACGTTTTGGAAACAGTATACCCTGATGTGCACGTATGCCAAATTCGGTCCTAGTATATGGAAACAAAGTTTTTCTTCTGATTTTTTCACCTACAGAGATGATATGAAGGCCATCTTGGAAAATGGCAGCCATGTTGGTTTTCAGCGCTAAACTATGTTGCTATACAGGGTGGAGAATCCCATGACACAACATTTCAGAAAAGCGTCGATAATTATGTTTAATACGTTATACCTCACGATAGATGACCTGGCAGAGCATCCCAGCCTATTGGCTATGGCTGCTTTGCCAGGTCAATTATCGTGAGCTATACCAACTTGAATTTGGTTCGAAGCAGAGTAGGTAGAAACACGCCATGAATTTGCTTGATGCGGTAAATCAGCTGGTCGCCGAAATATTAATAGACACTACGCATTGAGTACACAAGGTCTTCGCGCAGAAAAAACTTAAGATTAGAGGAAACAGCGTATATTTTTTGTTTCGAAGCGACACTCAACAATTAGCGGGATACAGAAAAATGACCATTAAAGTACTTTCTAATATTAATATAATTAGATCCATATTCAATTTGCGTCTTATTGTGAAATTCGATTATGGATCAATGTCGATATATTGCAATTCTCATGGGTAATAATTAAGTTATTATCAAGAGATCAATGTGAATCTTATGGAAGCCCTGGAGGGTCATTTTGCATTTTGAATTTTGACTCTCTACTTTTGACTTTCGACTTTTTGAAAATGGAAGCACTGGGCCATTTTTGCATTTTGAGTTTTGACTTTCTACTTTTGACTTTCGACTTTTTGAAAATGGAAGCCCTGAAGGGTCATTTTTGCATTTTGAGTTTTGACTTTCTACTTTTGACTTTCGACTTTTTTGAAAATGGAAGCCCTGAAGGGTCATTTTTGCATTTTGAGTTTTGACTCTCTACTTTTGACTTTCGACTTTTTGAAAATGGAAGCACTGAAGGGTCATTTTTGCATTTTGAGTTTTGACTTTCTACTTTTGACTTTCGACTTTTTGAAAATGGAAGCCCTAAAGGGTCATTTTTGCATTTTGAGTTTTGACTCTCTACTTTTGACTTTCGACTTTTTGAAAATGGAAGCACTGAAGGGTCATTTTTGCATTTTGAGTTTTGACTCTCTACAAGGCGTGTATGCAAAGTCGAAAGTCAAAAGTAGAGAGTCAAAACTCAAAATGCAAAATGACCATTCAGGGCTTCCATTTTCAAAAAGTCGAAAGTCAAAAGTAGAGAGTCAAAACTCAAAATGCAAAAATGACCCTTCAGTGCTTCCATTTTCAAAAAGTCGAAAGTCAAAAGTAGAGAGTCAAAACTCAAAATGCAAAAATGACCCTTCAGGGCTTCCATTTTCAAAAAGTCGAAAGTCAAAAGAAGAAAGTCAAAACTCAAAATGCAAAAATGACCCAGTGCTTCCATTTTCAAAAAGACGAAAGTCAAAAGTAGAGAGTCAAAATTCAAAATGCAAAATGACCCTCCAGGGCTTCCATAGAATCTTAATAAGACACCCGATATGCATAGGCTGATGTGGATCCATGTTTTTCTAAAATGTAGTAAGAGCCTCTTATTCTATGTTTCAACTCATTTTTATTCAAACATAAAAACGTAATAACCAGTACATTCTGCCTAAGGTATGACATTAATAAGTTTTAACCATGCATTTATAATGAAGATTTTAATGAATGGACAATTTATCATTTTTGACATTATAAAGGTTTATTCACTGTATCCTTTTTTAACCCTTCCACAAACAATACTTGGCTTTGAAGTCCTTATAAATGAAAAAAAAGGGTTCATGTAAACTTTGAAACTTAAGAAGAAAACATGTTTATCTATACCAAACACTTTCTACTTTTGGATCAATCTTTTTCTATACATTACTTAACATTGATCTTATCTTTATTCAAATGCATTTTCGCTTGAAACAGCTTTCAAAATGGTAAAGTCCAAAATTTTGTTTAGTGGTAAAGGGTTAACAAAGCCGACCTATACAGGAACCATTAACCCTTTCCGAAACAAGACATAGAAAAGAAATTGTTGATAACCGGCAATGTCACATTTGCTCCTCAGTATTTTGCTGCTGTAACACATACTTCCTGACATCACTTATTTCGTTGGCTGTAAATAGCTTGCAAACCAGAGCAGTTCTATTTTGCTTATATACCGAAAGGATAAGAAACGCAGTGTAACATTTGTTCCAATATATCTCGAACGCGGTCTCCAAATAAAGTGAAACTTTGGCCGACTTCGAGTGAGACGATAGCTCGATGATAGCTCCAAGCGAACACCGATAGTGCGAGCTATTGACGTCATTTCCGCAGCTATTGCTCCAATCGAACGGCAATGGTCCGAGCTATAGTCCGACCACCGGAAAAAGTGTGGTCCGGCCATCCGGGCAATTACGTCATTCGGAACACCTCAGATAACAGCGAACCAATCAGTGTCGAGGTAAACAAAGATTTTGATTGGCTGACTCAGAACGGGGAGGAATTCAATAGACAGAACAGCGCTGGTTCCCAATGATGGTTCCCGTCCTCGCGAGCTATAGTGTCAATCGAAGTCAGCCTTTGTGGATTGAGTAACTACATGTAGGTCATAATACACCTTGCCATGTATCGAAAATTTAGTCACCGTACAGTGCGCAGCTCTGGTAAATGGAGGAAGGAAAAAAACAAAAATCTCGTGCTCCGTGCTGTTGTGGTCTCATGCATCTTTGGTCAAGTCAATCTTCGATAGTCTTTATACAGACCAACTGCTTCCTTTAAATTCACTCAGAATTTGGTTCATTTTAAGACTGACACTACTCACAGAAGTTCAGAGTGATCAGGCCGTTCAGATGCCGATGCACGGTCAGCTGCAAAATCAGGTTGCTAGTCACTTTGATATTAATGTTTCCACCATAGAACGTCTTGTAAGACGTCTTCGGGAAACTGGGTAATTGACCGATTGACCTAGGTCAGGAGGTCCGGGCCTAATGTCATGACGCCAGGATCGCTATATCGTCGTCTCTCATGTGCGTAATCGATGATTTACTGCCTTTGAGAGTGCATGTAATATTTGTAGAAATCGTGGACGTCTTGTAGTTTAAAAATTGCAAGGAATCAGTTACGAGAAGTTGGTGTTAGAACATGTCGCCCCTACGTAGGCCCATATATTACCCCAGTTAGAAGTCAGCGTCGTATAGCCTGTGTTAATGCACATGCACCACGACGCTTTCCACTGAGGCACTGGAGACAAGTTTTCTTCACGCCATGTATAGCTGTGATTTGTCCCGGATCGAGCATCTTCGGGACCACTTGGATAGACAGGTTCGAAAGCGCCAGGCTGCTACTAGAGAGCAGTTGAGCAGAGTTCTGAATGAGGAGTGGGACAACATCCCCATAAGACAGAATTAACGCTCTCATGAACTCTATGACCAGAAGAATAAGGGCTATGACCACAGCGAACGGTAGACACACAATATATTGATAACTCGGTTCAATTTCAAAATCCTATGGGTCCATTTAATTAAACCGTCAGTACCTCTAAACAAATTGTCAGATACCAAATACAGACTTCGGAAATTTTTAAGCACTTATTGATCTGTAAGTGTACAAAATCTTGTTTTAAATGAAGCCCAATGTCATACTTATCTTCTGATGTAAAGTTCACCCTGCGTTTCCTCATCCTTTTAGTATATTATCAGGCCATGAATTCCTGCTAAATTTGTTGTTTTTCTATTAAATGAAACACAATGTCATATTTATCTTCTGATGTAAAGTTCACCCTGCGTTTCCCCATCATTTTAGTATATTATCAGGCCATGAATTCCTGCTATATTTGATGTTTTTCTATTAACTTTTACCCATATGGCAAGTTGTACTGGCCCAAATTGAAAAGCTATTTCAGGCTAAAAAATGAATGACATAAACGGTCAATGAAAACGTCATTCACAGAAATGTATGAAATGCAGCATTTTCGTGTTATGCTCCATGTTTTCAAATGCTCATCCTTCTATTATGAAGTTTTTATATGAAGTTCAAAATGGGGCGTTGGGAGTGTTTTAAGACATGATCATTTGAATACAATGCTGCATCCACATCGTGTCCAAATATACGCTACATGCGACTGGCCAGTTTTGGACGTGCTCATGGTGTTTTTGTCATACCTAACCACTATGCTATTTCACAAACAATGTTTTCCGACTGGTAAAACAATGCGAACTTTACCCTATATATCCTAAATAATGCCCATTTTCACTTCTGAAACTGAAAAAAGAATCACCGTAATTGAAAAAAAAAGTTGATAATAAAAAGAACATTGTTTATCTAGCCGTTTTATATAATGAAACAAAAAAGAAACGCAACTTCATTTTCAATTCCTTCTTACGCAAAGACATCAAATCAGATTAAAACAAAATTTAATACATTTAAAGCAATATTATTTAACATTTCACCTTGTAAAGTTCACAAAATCTTGTCGGTAGTCAATTTCATTAGTAAGAAAACACCCAGTTTAAACCGAGCGTCAATACAATACGACGGAGTTGGACGGAGCTCGAAAAAAACAATCTGTTTCGTTCAATTTTGTCCGATATTTGAATGTTGTGAAGTCCATACGAGTTATTAGCGGTCTCCGTTGCAGTCTTAAACCTATCCCGTAGGTGGGGTTAACGTGATTAATCGGTCCTACCTTGACGCCATATCTCTTGCACGTCCGCCTCGTGCTCAATCGGTTGTGATCCAATTGAGAGCCAACAACGTATACAGTCACAAATGTGTCGATTTTTTGCCACATCAATGTCTTACAACAACATTTTGAACCTTTTCCACCAACAACATCTGTACTGCAGTTAGGCGCTGGTTTTGGCCTAGCCTTGCTATGCGTAGCGTAGTGAAGAGTGTGTGCACGTTTTGGCGTCTTCTTTGTCTATGTTCTAGCTTGTGTTTGATGAAAATTTGTTTTGATAGTAGTCATCTAGAAAACACGGCAGGGGATAATCAGTTTTTAACAATTTACCATGTATCGCGTGATGAATGTACGACATCTGAAGAAAATGGCACTGTATTTATGCGTATGCATGCAGGTATATCAAAAATGTACTCAACAGCCATGAAAAACATATTTTGTCGAAAATATTGTGAAAAATTGGGGTTGCGTCTCTTTTTTGTCCTAGTATATTATGCACCCAGGTCATAACTTCAATTTGAGCCGGCAAATGGATAGTTGACCTCGTAACATTTGTGGCCAACATGGATCCAGATCAGTCCGTGTATACAATCAATTTGATCAGGACCCACGTTGTTCACTTACATCTTTATAACCTGTGACAGTTGGTGACAACTGTTGGACAGAACTAATGCCTCTGATCAGACTGCAAGTTTACACGGACTGATTTTGATCCATATTGGAGCCTTAACGTAAGGGCCATTTTTCCGCTTCAAATGTATTTTTGTAACATTAATTCTGGGACCGGTTATTTTTTTGCATTAGAAATTGGAACAATGTGATATTTCGAATTCAGAAAATTTGGACCCGTCAAAATTCAAAGGTATTACAGACGACAAATCTAATCCGACCGTCAGAATGGAAATTCTTTTTGATATGGTGTAAAATATTGAGGTAAACGGCGAAAATGCTGTAATCAGCATTTTGTTCGTTTACCTCAATATTTTCCAAAGTTTTAACAAGTATCACTATCTGCGTCAAAGCGCTTATACACGGTGGGGATTGTGCATGCTGGGATGGATAACGAATATGGAGTATACGGACAAAATTTACCTCGCTTCAGGTAAGAAATTGTGCAATAATTTTCTTATTTCTGCTCCAATTTTCAAGCGGTTTGTTGCATGTACCCCGCATTAGTGAGCTCTTTCCTCGGATATATGACTTGTTTGTAGAATCTTTGTACTTTGTCCAAAAATTGATCCCAACCGACCAGAAAAACGACAAAAAATTCAGACCCTTTTTCTAGTCGGTTGGGATCGGTTTTTGAGAAAAGTACAGGGAAGTTCCAGATAAATAATACATCTGAGAAAACGGCTCAGTAAGACGGAGTACATGCAACAAACCGCATGAAAATTGACGCAGAAATAAGAAAGTTATTGCACAAATTCTTCCCTGAAGCGTGGTTAATTTGGCCGTAGTCGTTACCATTTCGCTTTCTGGTCGGTTGGGACAATATTTCGGAAAAAGTATCATGAGTTATCTAATATGTCATACATCCGATGGAAGAGCTCGATAAGGCGGGGTACATGCAGCAAACCGCTTGAAAATTGATACAGAAATAACAGAGTTATTGCGAAATGTCTTACCTGAAGCGAGTCGAGTTGGCATCAAATTTTGTGCAAAAAATAGACTGAGTTTACCGCTATGTTTTGATAAACCGTCGGTGTTGTTATAACATCTAGTAGCTACGGTTTGATTCAAACCGTAGTTACGAGATTTTATAACAACACCAACGAAATACTATTCATTTGTCCGAAATTACGTCACGGTTTACTTGATAAAATCGTTCCCTATTGTCGGTAGTCGTTATCCATCCCATCATGCACAATACCCACCGTGTTATAGTGTAGGAAAGAGTTGCTAGATTTCATAAACCATCTGTCACAATGGGTTGACAGACAATAAACTTGAATAGGATGTACATTTCAAGTTTGCTGCAAGATGACATGCAGTCTACTTGTAAATTATAAACAACACAAACAATTATAGAACTGTTGGAAAGCGGACATATACCCACGACCCCCCCCCCCCCCTACCTATATGCTAGGTTCCCACTGCCGGTCAGATCAATTCGATCAAGCCTGATTAAAGTGACATTTCACAATCATTTTTACATAAATTTTACTGATATTCTATCTGAAAGAGCATGTTTTCTTATGAAATGTCTGAAATTTTCAAGCTAAAACGAGCAATTTCTATCCTTTTCCTACTAAATTTCAATGGCCGTATTTGTTTAAGAATTATTTTGATTAAACATTTCGATATCAATATATTGAGGGTGGGACATGACTTTCACTTCGACTTAAGCGGAATTTCGACTTATCCGATGTCGAGATAACGAGTGTCGACTGTAGTTAGTTTTTTTCCATGGTCATTATTTCGTGGGGAGTCAGTCATTGTGTGGTAATGGGTTAAACACCTTAAACTGATCTCGAATATTAACCCACAGGACCCAAAACAATGCATAGACGATGTGAGAAAGAGTTGCTTCTTTCAAATGTCAGGAAGGATATAAGCAAAACAGTTTTAGCACGAACGAGGCCCACTGACAAATCTAGATTACTGATTTAGCTACTTGTATCCGGGCTTGATGTAAAATACGGAATGACTTATTACCAGACTTTTGTCAAATGTAAAAGAATTTTGGCGGAGTCTGGATTCGAATCCGCGAACAATGGATAGATAGATGACGTCACGAACTGAGCTACCCGGGAAAGGAATTCCATTACTAGACGGGGACGGATGTGGTGCAGCGGTAACGCGCTGGACTTGAAGCACAGGGGTCGCTGGTTCGATTCCCCGCTTCTCCAGTCTTTCGGATGAGACTTTAAACCGAGGTCCCGTCTACATATGACCTTAGCTGTTGAACGGGACGTAAAACTCCATACAAAACTTTCAGACAGGACCACATTCAAAGATGTTGCAGACGAAAACTGCATTTTCATTGTTTACAGTTTATGTTTTGAAAACAGTGTTGAAAATAAAATATTGTGACTCACAAATTCTTCTTTGCCAACAATGTTTTCCAAAGCCATTACCTATTGAGGGTCAAAAGGCTTCACTATAAGGGAATAAGTTAAAAATTTATGGTATGAGGAATTGTGTCCAACATTCACTTTACACCCATCAAAGACAAAATATTTAACCTTCTTATGCTGTTCACTATACATGTATATTCCTGCTGTAACCAAAGCTTTGTCAGGTAGTATAGACTAAGATCAGCCTGCTAAACATATAGTCTGATCATAGTCTACACCATCTGCTTTCAACTCAGTTATTGTTAAATAACCCATACAAACTGATTGAAAATATTCTTATGCTGGCGAGTGTTTGAAACAAAATTCAAAGTCAGCAGGGCAAGGATTAACCCTTTCCCAAACGACAAAATTATGGGGTGCTCCAAATTCAAAGATGTTGCAGACAACAATTAAAACTGAATGAAAATTTACTTTTTTTGGACTTTTTGTGTAGAAAATATGGAAATGAAGAAATTGCTTGTCAAAAGCAATTTCTTCATTTTCCACAATGTTTTCCCAAGCCTTTTCTTGTGAGGGAGTCAAAAGGCGTCACTGTGCAGTAATGGGTAAACCGTCCAAGATGAGTCTTGAACAAGAGTTGTCCGCGGACAATGTAGCTCGGCTATACAAAAGCTTGTCCCAAAAAAATGAGCACAAGGTTAAAGGTCAAGGTCAGTAGGTCAAAGTCTCAAGGTCAAGAGGTATCCATATGTGAAATGTCAAGGCTCTATCTTTAACAGTGCATGAGATATAGGCCAGGTTAAAGTTTTTTAAAAGTAGGTCAAACTCCAAGGTCAAGGTCACTAGGTCAAAGGTCATGGTCCCAAATGAAAGGTCTTTGCAGGAGGTATCTATGTATGAAGTATTAAGGCTGTATAGTGCCCGAGATATAGACCAGGTTAAAGTTTTTGAAGATGCAACGCCGATACTAGGGCTGTGACATTACTTAGCACCCTGGACATAAAGTCCCGGCTCGCTAAAAAAAAAACAATTCAAAATCCAGTTCATATCAAAAATAGTTTTAATATCCTTAGCTACGAATCTCTTTTTTTCAATTAACACAATTTCTTAATGACCATTTGATATCTATCTGGTCACACTTGCAGAAAGCAAAATTACTACATTACAGTACAAGTATATTGGATTTTTCTATCTTTGAAAGCAATATCACAATTCATTTACAATCACCGAACATTATTGTCCCTGAGAAAAACGGATGAGAACGTCTTTTCCGGCATTTTTTCTCATTTCATACATATTTTTTCACTGAATATATTATTTGAATAAACTTCTGAATTGGACCATTTAAATTCTATAAACTCTTAACCAAACAAGCCCATGTTTTGATTGTTCAACAGTATATTAGACTAAGAACTAATTTGGAAAAATAATGCATTGGTAAAAACCAGCATTTCCTCCTTTTCCCTTGGTGCAAGTTGTAGTTTTCAACATAGCATAGAAAAGAAAGAGTCCAAAGGGGAAATTAGTGGTAATCAGCAGTTTCCCCCTTATGTTTATGTCTTCCCATGCCTTTTATATTAAAGACGCAAAAACAAATTCTTGTTTGGCAAAGGGCTCACAAAGATCATTAAACAATATAGCACTTCTAACTGAAATGTCCATATACAACACATTTATTGGTTTCTGGATTTCTTGTCCGCAAGTTTCAGGCCGACCCAAGTGTTGAGCTGTTTGGCTCTCAATTTACTCCAGACCACATGATCTGTGAGTCCCAAAATCTGGGACGCAGCTAGAGCGGCCCCATCAGGGGACATTACTGTGGAACAACCTAAACCTGCAATGACAACAAGAGTTACTCATCTTTTCATTTCTTAAATCTGTTTTACCTATTCCCAAACAACCATATTTTAGACTTTTTCTCAATTGGAAGGTGTTGAAGAAACTTATAGTATTTGTGTATTGCAGCTAGATAAGCATCAAGGGAAAAGAAGAAAATGCTGGTTTTCAGCATTTTCTCCTTTTATCTTAATGCTTTTCAAAACCTTTATTTTCAATCAAAGATACAGGTCTAAGCTTCCATCAAAATCAATGAGACCAAGTATCTGGGATGCAGCTAGAGCAGCCCCATCTGGGGGACATAACTAAGGAACAACCTAAACCTGCAAGGACAACAAGAGGTACTCATTATTTCACTTAATTCTTTTTTATCTATTCCCAAAAAACATGCCATGGCCATAGCATAGTTGGTAGCGCATCTGCCTCTCACTCGAGAGGTCCCGTGTTCGAGCCCCAGCTGCGACAAATATCCTTTCTGACAAGTCACCCACAAATGGTTTGATAATCGTTAACCTATGAGGGCAAGTAAGTTGAGGCTCGGTTCGGATGTTGTGGTAGTACTGGTATGAGAAATGAAAGGAATCCATGGTTAGGTGCTCGAGCAGTCGCGATATGACCATATGATTGCAGTTGAAATTGGTGTAAAACCCAATAAAATAAAATCATTTCAAATCTGTCATAGTTCTTTTAGAATTCAAGCTTGCTCATAACCAGTGGCGGATCCAGAGGGGGTTAGTGGGTTCAAAGCAAACACTCTGTAGCCTGATTATTTCACTTTCATGCAGAAATTTAATCAAAATAGCGAAATACTAGGAAACAAACCCCCCTATTTGTAAATTCACACTGCCTTCACTGAAATCCTGAATCCACCACAGATAACCACAAGTTCATGAACATGTTATGCATACATACTTATTTATGTTGATGACAGGCCAAATATAGAAAGCATCAAAGGAAAAGGATAAAAGGCTAACCTGAGGGTAATCTAAGTGAGGACCAGATATCTTCCGCTCCCCAATCTGCCGTCACTGGCGGACAGTTGATAACGGGCCAGGTCGCATTACCAGACAACACCTGGCCCTGGTTTCTCAAAAAAAAAACTTAAGTACGTTCACAAACTCAACATTGAGCACCATACTCAAATCACACAAAATCTATGTGAACTTCAATTGAATACCCTTCAACGTTGGAGAGTATTCCATTGAAGTTGAGCATGTACTCATGAGTATAAACTTTAAGTATTTTTCGAGAGACCAGGGCCTGCATTTGACGTCCCTATTAAAAATTTCTTGGGAAAACATTGAGACAAAAGAAGAAAATGCTAATGATTAGCATTTTCTCCTTTTGCAGCAATATTTTCTAAACTACATTACATACAAATTCTTAATCAACATCCATTTTGTAGTCTGCATCAAAATAACAAACATCAAAAGAAAAGGATAAAAGACTAACCTGAGGGTAATCTAAGTGAGGACCAGATATCTTCAGCTCCCCAATCTGCCATCACTGGCGGACAGTTGATGACGGGCCAGGTCACATTACCAAACAAGACCTGGTTTTGACGTCCTTGTTAAAAATTTATTGGGAAAACATTGAGGCAAAAGAAGAAAATGCTAATGATTAGCATTTTCTCCTTTTGCCTCAATATTTTCTAAGCTACATTGCACACAAATTCTTAATCAACATCCATTTTGTAGTCTGCATTAAAGTAACAAACACTAAAGGAAAAGGATAAAAGACTAACCTGAGGGTAATCTTAGCGAGGACCAAATATCTTCCGCACCCCAATCTGCCGTCACTGGCGGACAGTTGATGACGGGCCAGGTTGCATTTACCCAAACAAAACCTAGCCCTGGTTTCTCGAAAAAACTTAAGAATGTTCTCAGACTCAAAATTGAGCACCATACTCAAATCACACAAAGTCCATTCCATGTGAACTTCAATTGAATACCCTTCAACGTTGGAGAGTTTTCCATTGAAGTTGAGCATGTACTCATGAGAATATACTTAAGTATTTTTCGGGAAACCGGGGCCTGCTTTTAACGTCCCTATTAAAAAATTTTTGGGAAACCATTGAGGCAAAAGAAGAAAATGCTAATGATTAGCATTTTCTCCTTTTGTCTCAATATTTTCTAAACTACATTGCATACAAATTCTTAATCAACATCCATTTTGTAGTCAACATGAAAGTAACAAACATCAAAGGAAAAGGATAAAAGACTAACCTGAGGGTAATCTAAGTGAGGACCAGATATCTTCTGCACCCCAATCTGCCGTCACTGGCGGACAGTTGATGACGGGCCAGGTCGCATTACCAGACAATACCGGGCCTAAACCATTACTTCTACCTGCTACAGCGATAAATACTGTGGGAACTGCATCACCTGAAACATTGTAAAAGTAACATGTGCTAGTTAACCCTTACCCAAACAACAGCAATTTTGAATATTTCAGTGTGAAAGATGATACAGACGACTAAATGATTGTTGATAAGGACAAAATTTATGTGTAATATAGCACAGAAAATATTGATGTAAAAAAAAAATGCTATTTATCAAAATTTTCTTTCTTTGCTTCAATGTTTTCCAAAGCTTTTACTCTTAGAAGCATCACAAGTATCACAGGGTGTCCAAAACCCCCCAAATGGGGGTTCTTTATTTGAGGGTTCTTTACCCCCAAAATGAATCTTGTACCCCAAGTTTTTGCAAGCAGCCCTTTTTGTCTCTACTAGAGGGGGTATAAGCATGCTGTAAATGTATGGTTTGTAACCCAAGATTTGAAAGTCGGTGGAAACCCTGTATCAATATTTGGGAAAGTGTAGAGTGCCTTATATCTCTGACTTAATCCCCTTATTTGTGAGGATTTCCTATTCTCTGGCAATATGATGGCAATGTTAAGTTATGTTCAGAATGAAAATTAGATGATGATCTATTTATTTAAAGCCTTTTTAGCTCACCTGAGCTCAACGAGCTCAAGGGGAGCTCTTAGGGTCAGTCACTATCCGGCGTCCGTCGTCCGTTGTGCGTCGTCCGTCGTCCGTCGTCAACAATTTCTTTAAACATCTTCTCCTCCTCAACCACTGGGCCAATCCTGACCAAACTTGGCAGGGATGTTCCTTGGGTGACCCTTTTCAAAACTTGTTCGTGAATTTTTGATTCGTCAAAAATTGTGGGCGTGGCAGGGCAGGGCTTATCAGACTTAAAGAAATCATTGGGTAATTCTTCAAAAATCTTCTCCTCCTCAACCACTGGGCCAATTCTTTCCAAACTTTACAGAAATGTTTCTTGGGTGGCCCCTTTCAAAACTTGTTCGTGAATTTTTGATTCGTCAAAAATTGTGGGCGTGGCAGGGCGGGGCTTATCGTACTTAGAGAAATCATTAGATAATTCTTCAAAAATCTTCTCCTCCTTAACCACTGGACCAATTCTTTCCAAACTTGGCAGAAATGTTCCTTGGGTGACCCTTTTCAAAACTTGTTCGTGAATTTTTGATTCGTCAAAAAATGTGGGCGTGGCAGGGCGGGGATTATCAGACTTAAAGAAATTGTAAATTAATTCTTCAAAAATCTTCTCCTCCTTAACCACTGGGCCAATTCTTTCCAAACTTGACAGAAATGTTCCTTGGGTGGCCCCTTTCAAAACTTGTTCGTGAATTTTTCATTCGTCAAAAATTGTGGGCGTGGCAGGGCGGGGCTTATCGTACTTAGAGAAATCATTAGATAATTCTTCAAAAATCCTCTCCTCCTTAACCACTGGACCAATTCTTTCCAAACATGGCAGAAATGTTCCTTGGGTGACCCCTTTCAAAACTTGTTCGTGAATTTTTCATTCGTCAAAAATTGTGGGCGTGGCAGGGCGGGGCTTATCGTACTTAGAGAAATCATTAGATAATTCTTCAAAAATCCTCTCCTCCTTAACCACTGGACCAATTCTTTCCAAACATGGCAGAAATGTTCCTTGGGTGACCCTTTTCAAAACTTGTTCGTGAATTTTTGATTCGTCAAAAAATGTGGGCGTGGCAGGGCGGGGCTTATCAGACTTAAAGAAATTGTAAATTAATTCTTCAAAAATCTTCTCCTCCATAACCACTAGGACAATTCTTTCCAAATTTGGCAGAAATGTACCTTGGGTGACCCTTTTCAAAACTTGTTCGTGAATTTTTGATTCGTCAAAAATTGTGGGCGTGGCAGGGCAGGGCTTATCAGACTTAAAGAAATCATTGGGTAATTCTTCAAAAATCTTCTCCTCCTCAACCACTGGGCCAATTCTTTCCAAACTTTACAGAAATGTTCCTTGGGTGGCCCCTTTCAAAACTTGTTCGTGAATTTTTGATTCGTCAAAAATTGTGGGCGTGGCAGGGCGGGGCTTATCGTACTTAGAGAAATCATTAGATAATTCTTCAAAAATCTTCTCCTCCTTAACCACTGGACCAATTCTTTCCAAACTTGACAGAAATGTTCCTTGGGTGACCCTTTTCAAAACTTGTGCGTGAATTTTTGATTCGTCAAAAAATGTGGGCGTGGCAGGGCGGGGATTATCAGACTTAAAGAAATTGTAAATTAATTCTTCAAAAATCTTCTCCTTAACCACTGGGCCAATTCTTTCCAAACTTGACAGAAATGTTCCTTGGGTGGCCCCTTTCAAAACTTGTTCGTGAATTTTTCATTCGTCAAAAATTGTGGACGTGGCAGGGCGGGGCTTATCGTACTTAGAGAAATCATTAGATAATTCTTCAAAAATCCTCTCCTCCTTAACCACTGGACCAATTCTTTCCAAACATGGCAGAAATGTTCCTTGGGTGACCCCTTTCAAAACTTGTTCATGAATTTTTCATTCGTCAAAAATTGTGGGCGTGGCAGGGCGGGGCTTATCGTACTTAGAGAAATCATTAGATAATTCTTCAAAAATCCTCTCTTCCTTAACCACTGGACCAATTCTTTCCAAACATGGCAGAAATATTCCTTGGGTGACCCTTTTTAAAACTTGTTCGTGAATTTTTGATTCGTCAAAAAATGTGGGCGTGGCAGGGCGGGGCTTATCAGACTTAAAGAAATTGTAAATTAATTCTTCAAAAATCTTCTCCTCCATAACCACTAGGCCAATTCTTTCCAAATTTGGCAGAAATGTACCTTGGGTGACCCTTTTCAAAACTTGTTCGTGAATTTTTGATTCGACAAAAAATGTGGGTGTGGCAGGGCGGGGCTTATCAGACTTCGAGAAATCATTAGATAATTCTTCAAAAATCTTCTCCTCCTTAACCACTGGGCCAATTCTTTCCAAACTTGGCAGAAATGTTCCTTGGGTGACCCTTTTTAAAACTTGGTCGTGAATTTTTGATTCGTCAAAAATTAGTGGGCTTGGCCGGGCGGGGCTTATCAGACTTCGAAAAATTATTAGATAATTCTTCATAAAATCTTCTTCTCCTTAACCACTGGGCCAATTCTTTCCAAACTTGGCAGAAATGTTTCTATGGTGACCCTTTTCAAAACTTGTTTGTGAATATTTTATTCCTCAAAAATTGTGGGCGTGGCAGGGCGGGGCTTATCAGACTTAGAAAAATCATGAGAAAAATCTTTAAAAATCAATTATCATGCCAATTTGAACCAAGCTTGGCGAAATGTCCCTTGAGTGACTGTTTTCAACACATGCTCATGAATTTTTGATTGGGTGACAATTGTAGGCGTGGCAGGGCGGGGCTTATAAGACTTTGAGAAATCGTTAGATAATTCTTCAAAAATCTTCTTCTCCTTAACCACTAGGCCAATTCTTTCCAAACTTGGCAGAAATGTTCCTTTGGTAACCCTTTTCAAACCTTGTTCGTGAATTTTTTATTCATCAAAAATTGTGGGCGCTTATCGCACTTGGAGATATGATGTGAAAAATCAATTATTTTGCCAATTTTAACCAAACGTGGCAGCATTGTCCATTGAGTGACTGTATTCAACACATGTTCATGAATGTTTGATTGGGGGAAAAATGTTGGCTTGGCAGGGTGGGGCTTACCAGACTTCGAGAAATCGTTAGATAATTTTTCAAAAATCTTCTCCTCTTAACCACAGGGCCAATTCTTACCAAACTTGGCAAGAATGTTCCTTGGGTGACCCTTTTCAAAACCTGTTCGTGAATTTTTGATTCATCCAAAATTGTGGGCGGGGCAGGGCGGAGCTTGTAGGACATAGAGAAATCATGTGAAAAATCTTTAAAAATCAATTATTTGGCCAATTACAATCAAACTTGGCAGGAATGTCCCTTGAGAGACTCTCTTCAACACATGTTCATGAATTTCTGATTGGGTGAAAAGCATGGGCTTGGCAGGGCGGGGCTTATCAGACTTCAAGAAATCTTTAGATAATTCTTCAAAAATCTTCATCTCCTTAACCATCAGGCGATTTGTTACCAAACTTGGCAGGAATTATCAGTGGGTGACTCATTAAAATATTTGTTTGCAAATTTTTTATTCATCAAAAAATGTGGTTGTGGCAGGGCAAGGCTTATCAAGACTTAACGAAATCATAAGAAAACGCTAAAATGTTCGCAATTATAGGGCAAAGTTGAACCAAACCTTACAGGAATGTACCTTCAGTGACTGTCTTCAATACACGGTTGTGAATATTAGATTTATTCAAAAAATGTGGGCATGTCAGGGCAAGGCTTGATGATTTTTAAATGAGCTATGTCCTTTTGTTGAGAATTGGAATTTTTGCAACATTTACATGTGCTGTTTGGTCTGTTGCTCTTTTTCCCAATTGATAAGCTCACAGCTCAAATGAAATGTACTTCTCAAAATGAACAAAAACAGTGCTGTTTGGGGGTATGATCACTTTCAGTGATTTTCTAGTTTTAATATGACATAATACTGACATATATATTTGTTTACAACAAAACCTATATTGTACACAATCAAATACACGAAGAACTCAGGTGAGCGATATCAGTGCCTCTCAGGCACTCTTGTTTCTACTTTACTTCTTTTTTAACAAGTTTCACAAAATTTTCAAAGTGAAAGTTTCCAATAAGTTTTCTATTTTTGGCTTACAGACTTCCATTGCAAATCATTATAGATCTATTAACATTGTAAGCATGTCTGTCTGAACATACATAAAGTTTTACCTTCATATTTGGCGAGTATATTCATAGTTTCCATTGTTCCTTTATGAGCAGAAGTTACTCTCAGTTCACAGGGCACGCCATACGCCTTACAGGATGTTCTGATTTTCTCACAATGTGCCATGTCTGTAGCCGACCCCATCAACACTACTGCGCGACCTCGAGGCTTAGGAGTCAACATCTGGAAAACATAAATATGATTTAACCCATAACCAGACAGCAAAATTGTAGACTGGTTAAAATTCAAACATGTTACCTTCGACCCCATAGAAATTTACGTGAGGGTCACCAATGATGCAAATTTTTTAATCCAGATTTTCGTATAAAACTTCGAGTCCAAAGACGTTTATAAAATTTGACCCACAAAATTGGAGAAATGAGCCCCAAATTTGAAGGCAAAGGGTCACAACGACCCAAACGTTTTAAGCACAGGAAGAACCTGCCTCGATATAGGCAAGATAAATAACTTGTCAAATGTAAGAAAGGATATTGACATATACGGGTTTCATACTCACGACCTCGATTGATAGACTCAAACTTTACCAACTGAGCTATATAGGCATGGCTCATACTTTTTATAACAAAGGAAAGGAGTAAGTATAAATATATAGAGCAACAGATTAGAGGGGTTGGAGACATTTTAACTTTGTTATTTCAATTCCAAACCCTATGTTGTGGGTACTCATTTGAATCATCTCGATGAGACGATTCTAATAGGTACCCAAAACATAGGATTTAAGGAATACCACCCATCATTAGCTCGAAATGATTCGTGTAATGTCGGCTGTTTCCGCAACAACGGAAATAATCGAGCATGTACGGATTGACGGACATTTTTTAAAACATTTTTTGTAAAGAGAGTTCTACATTAGATTTGAATTTGTACGAACAGTTTCTACAACGAATCCCAGCCGATGAATTTATAAAAACGTCAAATGAAACAACAAAAGACGGAAAAATCAAAATATTTTGGCATTTAGAATGACCTCCCTTTGCAACAACAACAACTACAGCGCACCCAGTGATCTCCCCTGAATAAGAATTACGTACCTCTGACGTAATATGTCATTATTTGGAGGTTGATTCGCCCCATAAATATTTCGTTCCATAACTGGTCACTTTGTTTACCGTAATTTGGGCTTTTTCTTTGGGAAAAGGTAAGCTTGAACTTTACCATTTCTTTCTGTTTAACCCTTTCCCAAACAACTAGACACGAGATAACTGATGCTTTCTCTACGCTAGGTTTGTGTGAAAAAAGAAACCACTGTGAGAGAAGAAGCAAATACTGATACAAGCAGTTGTAATTATTTTCTCTGTAGAATTTCTATTTGATTATATATTTTTGTGTTTCTGTCTCGTCTTTTCCATCTCTTTAGCTACTAATAAGGCAACAAACAAGATTCAAACATGACATCAGAAAACTGATATTCAAAAGTTGCTTGTTCACCTAACCCTTTCCCAAACAAGACCTAGTTTTTGCAGAGACCTATCTTTCTACAACATTCCTGGCTTTATTTTTATTTTATTTTTTCAAAATGTTTCTTGTGATGATAATACCATCCTCAACTCACACACACAAATTTCTGGGGCATTTTAACAATTTTCGACATAGACATGTTTGGCTAACGATTTACATGCAGATATTATGTACTTGTAACATTTTTATTTCTACCATTGTTAAAGTATTGAAAACTTTGCACACATGCTTGTGGTCAGACATGTATATATTCCTTATTAAGGATAAAGACTGGGTAAAGATCCATTACCCTTTCAAATTTCTATTTGGGTGGACTTTTTATTCTTTTCATCCTATAAAATTTCACAATCCAACACTTTTTCATTGAGCTATCCTGTCCACTGACAACTCTTGTTTTATAAACATTTTTGTGTATATATATGTTTTTTTTTAATAGTAACATATACTATTACTCACGACCTCGATTGATAGACTCAAACTTTACCAACTGAGCTATATAGGCATGGCTCATACTTTTTATAACAAAGGAAAGGAGTAAGTATAAATATATAGAGCAACAGATTAGAGGGGTTGGAGACATTTTAACTTTGTTATTTCAATTCCAAACCCTATGTTGTGGGTACTCATTTGAATCATCTCGATGAGACGATTCTAATAGGTACCCAAAACATAGGATTTAAGGAATACCACCCATCATTAGCTCGAAATGATTCGTGTAATGTCGGCTGTTTCCGCAACAACGGAAATAATCGAGCATGTACGGATTGACGGACATTTTTTAAAACATTTTTTGTAAAGAGAGTTCTACATTAGATTTGAATTTGTACGAACAGTTTCTACAACGAATCCCAGCCGATGAATTTATAAAAACGTCAAATGAAACAACGAAAGACGGAAAAATCAAAATATTTTGGCATTTAGAATGACCTCCCTTTGCAACAACAACAACTACAGCGCACCCAGTGATCTCCCCTGAATAAGAATTACGTACCTCTGACGTAATATGTCATTATTTGGAGGTTGATTCGCCCCATAAATATTTCGTTCCATAACTGGTCACTTTGTTTACCGTAATTTGGGCTTTTTCTTTGGGAAAAGGTAAGCTTGAACTTTACCATTTCTTTCTGTTTAACCCTTTCCCAAAGACTTTTTATTCTTTTCATCCTATAAAATTTCACAATCCAACACTTTTTCATTGAGCTATCCTGTCCACTGACAACTCTTGTTTTATAAACATTTTTGTGTATATATATGTTTTTTTTTAATAGTAACATATACTATTATATAAATATTCCAATACAAACAATAAACAAGAGGACCATGATGGTCCTATATCGCTCACCTGAACCAAAATGATATGAGCAACATTTTTGTTCAATTCAATAAATATTCATGACTTTAAGACTGAAAACGAACTTATGGTCAATAACGTTGTGAAAATCGAGCTCATCCAAGATCTTATGGTGATCAACATTGTGTCCAAGATTTGTCTTGTTTGATAAATAATTGTAGATTCTGGAGTATAAACAAGATCGAAAACAGCCGAAAACAGCAATTTTGTCAAATTCAAGGGCACATAACTCTCAACTTTTTTTATCAGATCAGACTGAAAACCAAACTCATCCCAGAACTTATGATCCCCAACATTGTGTCCAAGTTTTGTCTTAATTGATCAATAATTGTAGATTCTACAGAGTGTCCCAAAAAAAACGGAACCCTAATTCAAAGTCAAATATTTAAAAGCGTAAGCAAAAGATCTAATTTTTGAATTTGCAGTACTAAAGATACATTTATTTTGCATTTGTGTTCCAAATTTCACTTAAAAAATATGCATTGGTTCAAAAGTTATAAGCAAATTAATAATAACACTAAAAAACCGATCTGACATGATATTGATTTTTGCGTCTTGTTTGTTCCTGAAAGCGCACTTTCGGTCAGCTGTTGAATTCTATACCGTTGTACATGTATGTACCGATTTTCTCAAAATTTAATACGTACACGTTGTGTACGTTCAAATTGAGTCCATAGGGTGGTTGTTTGAATTAATTTCAAATTATTATGTGATTCATTTCACATGGCACAGTTTTAACTTTTATTTTCATAAATTACAAGCTTGACATGTTTCCTAAAATTAGTCCAGTCTTAATTTTCTTGCATAGTATACATTTCTGTGGATTATGATTTAATTCTTTTTGGGTAATTTTGTATTATTTGTTATTTGTGTCTTGCATAAAGGTCAGTGTCAGTGTAATACTTTTCAATTGAGCGGTGACCGGCATGTTGGTCAGAAATGAAATAAGTGCCTATGATTATTATCCATGAGTCTGTGATGCACTTGGATAATTTGTATTCATTTTAGTTACATCGCTGCTCGCAGCATTAACAGTTAATCTATTAGCAAAAAATATGAAAAGAAAATACACTATTATGAATACAATGTTTCAAAATAATTTTTGTATTGTATTGAATACATATTAACCAATCATATAGCGTCAATTTGTTCAATGATTGTAGGCACCCGCTGCAAAACGAAAAGATCGATATCGTGTTAAAATGGTTTTCCGGGTATATTCATTTGAATGTCAATATGTTCAAAACTAATCATTATTTTTCAACCAAATTTTAACTGCTAATAGAAAACTGCCGTGGCTATTGCATATGTAAATTTGGTTGAGAAGTATTACTTGACACATGAGCAATGTACTTTTAAAAATGGGTTCCGTTTTTTTTGGGACACTCTGTAGAGTATAAACAAGGTCGAAAACAGTCGAAAACGGCAATTATATCAAATTCAAGGGCACATAACTCTCGACTTTGTGGTAAGATCAGGCTGAAATTCAAACTCACTCGAGATCTTATGATACCCAACATTGTGTCCAAGATTTGTCTTGATTGGTCAGTAATTGTAGATTCTAGTGTGTAAACAAGTTCGAAAACAGCCGAAAACAGCAATTTTGTCTAATTCAAGGGCACATAACTCTCGACTTTTTAATCAGATGGGACTGAAAATCAAACTCATCCAAGATCTTATGGTCTCAAACATTGTGTCCAAGTTTTGTCTTAATTGATAAATAATTGTAGATTCTAGAGTGTAAACTGTGTCAAAAACAGCCGAAAATGGCAATTTTATCAAATTAAAGGGCACATAACTCTCATTTTTCTGGTCAGATCCGACTGAAAATCTAACTCATTTGAGATCTTATGGTCTCCAATATTTTGTCCAAAATTTGTCTTGATTGGGAAAAAATTGTAGATTCTAGAGTGTAAATAAGGTCGAAAACAGTCAAAAACAGCAATTTTATCAAATTCAAGGGCACATAACTCTCGACTTTGATGTAAGATCAGGCTGAAATTCAAAGTCATCCGAGGTCTCATGGTCCCAAACATTGTGTCCAAGTTTTGTCTTGATTGATGAATAATTGTAGGTTCTAGAGAGTAAACAAGGTCAAAAACAGCCGAAAATGGCAATTTTGTCAAATTCAAGGGCACATAACTTTCGTCTTTCTAATCAGATCAGACTGAAAATCGAACTCATCTGAGATCTTATAGTCTGCAACATTATGTCCAAGATTTGTCTTGATTGATCAATAATTGTAGATGCTAGAGTGTAAACAATGTCAAAACTAGGTATTTTTCGCATTCAAGGGCAGATAACTCCTGACTTTCTGGTTCGATCTGACCCATAATCGAACTCATCCGAGATCTTATGGCCATACATGTTTTGACCAAGTTTGGTCAAGATTGGCTTATATTTGTAGATGCTAGAGTGTAAACACGAAATTGTGGACGGACGGACAGACGGACAGACAGACAGACAGATGGACGACGGACAAAAAGTGATCACAATAGCTCACCTTGAGCACTTTGTGCTCAGGTGAGCTAAAAACCTGTAAAATTCGTATGGAACAATTTATTTAAGTATAATGAACAAAGAGTGCCATTTTCCTTAAAAAATTGGGCGGTGGTAAAAAAAGGGGGTGTATTAGTCAAAGTGATTTTTTTAAATTTGTATACGGCGAAACTGTTTAATTTTTACTTTATTTGAACGAATATACACATAGGAAAATTATGATCTTCCTTTTGTGCCATGCATTTTGATATATCATTGGAATTAATGTTATTTAAAATTGACTATTGTTTCAGATTCGTCCGAAAAGCCTGTCGAAAGTATGGTAGCCATGTATTACAAAAGCAAAAAAAATATTTTGTTGCTGGTTATTATTCATTTACTTGTTAGTCCATTGTTGGGGATAATATAAGCTATTGATTAGATGCAAACATTTGTGTTTATTGCTTTTAATCATGCAGTTTTTGTGTTTAAAAGCTTACCTGGGGTATTTGGCATTTCATGATTTTCTATGACCCTGATGCAAGATATAAAATTATCAAAATTTAACTAACGAAACGATCCAAGTTGATAAAAATTGGCAATTAGATGCGGGATACCATGCTGATTTTAAATATATATAGTTACTTTTGTATTTTTATGATTCTATTGATGGGTCGTATACCTTAATGAATGATAATGAAATATTGCATTTGAACCCTTTCCCAAACAAAACCTGGTTTTGACGTCCCCAATAGAAATAGCTTGGAAAAACATTGAGGCAAAAGGAGAAAATGCTGATGATCAGCATTTTCTCCTTTTGCCTCAATTTTTTCTATGCTATGTTGTATACAAATACTGTCTTTTTTAACATCAATTACCCGGTATGTCATTTTCAGAAGCTTTCAAATTGAAACACCCCAAAATGTTATTGTTTGGGAGAACCTAAAAAGCCTTCACTGCCTCTTATCTGTAGCTCTGACTATAAGGTGTATTTACAGGTAATCTGTCCACGACCCATTCATAATTCCTCTTGACAAGATCAAGTCCCTCTTCTGTGACCTCAGTCATTTTTCGATACACATCCTTGTCTTTCATGAGGCGTTTATCTCCCGAGGGCCACAATCTCCATGAATCACTATCCACAACATCTGCTAACAGGATTTCACCTAAATAAAGAAATGATAAATATTGTATAATATCCTAAATTTAGAAAACAACACAATTTATATTATAAAATTTCTATATATCAAATATACTAAAACAAGGATGCATAAAATGGCCCTTTATGGTATTCGAGATTAACATGGATCTAGATCAGCCTGCACATTCGTGCAGTCTGATCTAGATCCATGTTGATCTCAAAGTCTTGTCCACAACCCATTCATAATTCCTCTTGACAAGATCGAGTCCTTCTTCTGTAACCTCAGTCATTTTTCGATACACATCCTTGTCTTTCATGAGGTGTTTATCTCCGGAGGGCCACAATCTCCATGAATCACTGTCCACAACATCGGCTAACATGATCTCACCTTGATAAAAGAAATATAGCTTGATTGTATAAACTAGGGTTAAGTTCTCCTTTGATTCAAAAGAGGTAATCATTTAAGACAAAGTGATCAAGATTGCTCAATAACATTTGTTTTCTAGACACAACACATTAAAATAGCTTTGATTCTCAAGGCATTAAAAAAGCTTTGATTCTTTCCAAGATAAAAGACATATTACAACATTTTCTTCTTTTCTTTCAACATCTTCCGAAGCCATTTAGATAAATGGTTTATTTGGGTTAAAGATTACAACCCATTATTAGATATCAAATACTCTATATGCATCTTCAGGCGTCATACATGACATCAGAAATTGACTGGAGATACCCTCATCAATTTCCATTGCTAAGGATGATACCCAAAGATGCACAGTGTTTTGTAGTTAATGATAGGTTGTAATCCTTTACTCCGTTAGCTGGGATCTGATTTATTTACCTGTGGGTGGGTGCACTCCAAACTCAATCTTCATATCAATGAGTGAGCAGTCCAGTGAGGCCCAGTATCTCTCTAGAATCTCAAACACGGTCACTGTAGTTTTGGACATGATATCAATCTCATCCGGACCTATCAACACACCACCCACTGTGATCTGTGCTTCCACACACTGTTCATACGACCACTGTGGATCATTGTTGGCGTCATCCTGCAAGACATATAATTTTATGGCACATTTTAAGCATACATTTCAAGGGTAATCATGTGAGGGTTTAATGCCTCTCTCAACTGCTATGATCAAATTGCAGCGGTTGGAGCATCTATTCATTGATTCCTGTCGTTTCTCATACCACAACTCGAACTACTAGTTGCGATATCGTAGCCACAAACTTGATGATAGGTATTGGTTTGTGGCTACGAGTCCACCCTATTCCTTCTATGGAGCAAGACAAAAAAGTGGAAAACACATTTTCTTGCATAAATTTTTGAATAATAACATATCTAATCAGATGTGAATCCCATATAAAGATATTCCATGGCACAAATTTAGTTGAAAAGTATCAACAAGAATTGTTATCAATGTTTTCTTCCAACAGAAAATTCAAGTCTCAGTAGAATTTAATGGTAGGGTACTCCGCTTCAAAATTGAATTGGACTTTATTTGAAAGTAATTTCAACATAAAACTATGCTGGATTGACAGAAAAATGGTTAACCTATTGTCAGGTAACATTCTTACTACATTCCATTGCTTTATTTTGAAGTTTGACTATGCTAAACTTGCTGGAATGAATCATTCTAGCACCTGCTCCATTGCAAAGAATAGGAAGGAATTGTAACCGAAACCCAGATCAAAATTCAAAAAGGTTTTGGTTACATTATTGCAACTACTCGAACTACCACAGCACTCTTACCGAGCCTCCAGCTGCTCAGTCACTCATGTGAACAGTAATCAAACCATTGGTGGATGACCATTTTGTGGGAAAGGGTATTTGATGGGGCCAGGAATGGGGCCAGGGATCAAACCCAGGACCTCTTGATTGAAAGTCAGTCTTGCGTTCAGTTAAATTTAACGGTAGAAGTTACCAGTTATTTTACCTAGGCCTAAAAAAAAAATATGTGTGTTTCAGGTTTCCCGACCGACTCAACCAAAATATGGCCGACTCAATTATTTTTAAGGAGTTTCTAAAAATAAAAAAAAACAAAAGTACCGATTCGGACCTTTCTTACCAAATGTCCGAAATTAGGTACATAAAATAAATTATTTTGAAGAATTATAAGTAGGGTCCGATCTTTTAGTCAGATCACTTGGGTAAAAGACAATACTCTTTAAAGACTTGTGTAGTCATAACGAGTCAAATTTTTAATATTGGGTGTTCTATTTTGAAACACTGCTGCAGATTACATGAGTATAGATATTAAAAAAAAAAAAAAAAAAAAAAAATCCGACCTACCGACCCAGGTTGAATTTTCTGAGGAAACCTGAAACACACATATTTTTCTTTTAGGCCCTATTGTCTCCATGGGGCCGCGGCCTTAGCGCAGTTGGTAGCGCATCTGACCCTCATTCGAGAGGTTCCGGGTTCGATACCCGGCCGCGGCTAATACCCTTTCTGACAAAATTGTCACCCACCAATGGGTTTGAAATCGTTAGCCTAAGTGGGCGAGCAGCTGGAGGCTCGGTAAGGGTGTTGTGGTAGTACTGGTTTGAGAAACAACAGGAATCCATGGGTAGGTGCTCCAGCCGCCGCGATATGACCCTGGTAGTTGAAAACGGCGTAAAACCCCAATAAACCTATTGTCTCCATGAGACAATTCTAATGAGTACCCACAACATACGATTTGATGAACATTTAGTGAAATATTTCATTTTGAAAAACCATCAACCCCCCTTATCTATAGCTCTGGGTCTCTCACCTTGAAGAAGGTCTCCTGTTTTGGAGGGCAGAATCTATAACCTTCCTTTACACCCTCATTTCTCTTCAAGAATGACCCTGTAGCCACACGTCTTGTTACCCATTCTATAGGAATCATATCACAGAGGTAGGTCTTGATACTCTTATTCCCATTACGGCGGATAAAGTGAGTTTTGATACCTGCAAAAAGAATAAATCCCTAGAAAATAGAATAGTCTATACCATGGCTTTAATCATGTTGGGTCATAAAGGAATCATAGTGCCACATTCCTTTAGTTAGAAACGAAAAGGAAATGTGAAGGCCTAAATAATCCTGATGCCATTTTTTTGCTATCAGTTATCTACAATACATGTATTAATGTAAAACAGGTTGACCAATCCCATGAAATATCTTGAGTATCATATGATATATATGTTTCATTTAGCCTGGGTCCGACTCACTGTAACTACTAAATCCATTCCCAGGCCACATAATGAAGTTCTTCTTTTTCATGCAAAATAAAATATAAGAGTTAAGACTTGTGACATGCAATTTCTTCATTTCCCACAAAGTTTTATACTAAGTCTGAAGAGACCAAAACATGTACAATTTCATTCATTTGAAATTGTTGTCTACAAAATCTTTGAATTTTGACCAGTCTAAAATTTTAGTTATAGGCTAGACATTGTGGAAGGCAAGTGAAAGTAAAAGACTACCTGAACTGCTGAGTAGCTCGAACATGGCACAAGTTGTAGCTGTAGATATTTCAGCTTTCCCCTTCATGTCGTGAGCTCTGGCCCCATCCCCTGCCGTGATCCTGTCCTTGGATACCAGTAAAACTTGACCAGGCTCATCAGGTATCTTGTACACCTGCTTTGTCTTGCCCTCACACACCTTCTCACCAACTTTCACACCTGTAGAGAACACCCAAGGTATTATCACCTAGCAACGTATATTAAGCCTTTCCAAAACGACATAATTGCAGTGGCGTAGGAAGGTTCATAATATTGGGGGCGTGGGCAAATGTTAAAGTGAATGGAAATATGGGTGTGTGTGTGTGTGTGTGTGTGTGGGGGGGGGGGGGGGGGCAGGCCCCTTTTCTAAACTATTTGGGGGCCAGGCCCCCTGGCCCCCCTCTTCCTACACCTATGATTATTGTAGAAAAATTCAAGTAGAAAGATGCGCCAGTCCACATAATTGATGTTACTTAAAGTGTCCGCTGATTGGCAAAATTAAACACCTTCCTAATAACCAAATATCAAAGTTTCTACAATTTTCAAAAATTAGAAGTGTTATCATTTTGTCTTTTAAATTGGATATTTTGGTCTTTTCCAATCTTTACCGAAGAAAAAATGCTAAACTCCCGACTTGAAGTAATGACGTCATGGCGGAAAAAACGGGATGTCATGGGTCATTTCCCGGAAAGCCTGAACCGTTCTGAAAAAGTTAAATGTGCGACTTTTCTGTCATAAAACGACTTCCCCAATCAATACTCAAAACACAGAATTTATCCTTAGTAAATGTATGAAAAAATGTTAAAACAGTCAAAGAATAGGTCATTAGTGAGTGAAGGAATGTGCCAAAGAACAGTTCAAGTTTGTCTGTATTACTCTGACGATCGAGAAATGGATAATCAAAGTACTGAAAGTACTGTTAGAGAGCATGTTTGACACAACATGAAATCTTGTGACAATATTGCATGGTAACATAATTCATGAATGCAAAACAATCCATGAATATAGGTGGAGCTGTATTAACAAAACATTTTAATCCAACAGCAAAATTTTAGACTGTCCCGAATCCAAAGATGTTGCAGACGACAATTTTAACTGAATGAAATTTTACATGTTTCTGTCTTTCTATATAGAAAACATTGTGGGAAATGAAGAATTTGCTTGTCATAAGCAGTTTCTTCATTTTCCACATTATTTTCTGCGGCTATTTTCCTGTGGGTGTCAAAAAGAGTCACTGTGTGGTAATGGGTTGAAAGAAAGCCCACCAAAACATCAGCAAAACATGATTTCATTCAAAAGGCTGCATAATGAGGAACTGTCCATCATAGTTTCTTACAAATTCAACCATAAATGGAGGAATGAGTTAAAAATGTATTGACAATAAAGTGAAGCCTCTTTTTCTGTGATGCAGTATTGTATCACCAAACCTATCACCATTTTCTTCTTTTACCTCAATATTTTCCAAAGCTTGCTCTTACAGATACATTAAAACAAAGTTTTGTTTGGGAAAGGATAAGTTCAAATCAATTCATTCATAAATGTGTGAGAAGATGAGTTAATAGGAAATTTACTCTAATGCCCCCTTTATCCATGACACAACATACTATCACCAAACAGCACATGCTTTACAATAAATACACTCAGATAGACACCCACTAGTAGAATTTCTGTCTGCGGAATGTGATTCTATTTTTGGATCATTTGCACTGTCCAAAATTTAGGCTACATGACTTGACCGCATGACCTGCATGACCCAATTGTGAATGGCAAATTACTACTCAGATCTCTTTTTTATTTAAGACTTGTTTAATACTTGATTTTTTGCTTAGATCATACATGCCATCTATTTTGTATTATGACAAATTTGACTCGTAGACTATTCTATTTGTCATTTAGATCTTTTTGTCTTGTTTGGGAGGAACTATTTTCGTTGTGCGGTTTGTAAAGTACATCTAAAGTACATTAAAGCATGATAAAATAAGAGAGCCATGCTCTCTAAAAACTGTGACTTCGCTTTATGACAGAAAAGTCGCACACTTTATCTTTGTCAGAAACGTCATGCTCTAGATTGGGGGCGGAGTCGAGCCATAGTATGACGTCACTTCGTGGCAATTTTACAGAAATTGCTGATCTTTATTTTCTTGAAAATCAATTTTCATCCAAGTAATGACGTAAAGAAATGCAAACAAAACTTTTAAAACGACCGAGTTTGACGTGGTAGCCTTTAAGTTAATAAGGTTAAATTTGTGAATAATGTGGGAAGGAACACATTGAGGCAAAAGGAGAAAATGCTGTCTTCTTTTGTTTCAGTGTTTCCCAAGCCTTTTCTAATAGCGACGTAAAAACGAGGTCTTGTTTGGAAAAGGGTTAACCCTTTCCCACACAAGACCTGGTTTTGACGTCCCTATGGAAATAGGCTTCGGAAAACATTGAGACAAAAGAAGAAATTGCTGATAACCAGCAGTTTCTGCTTTTGTCTCAATATTTTCTATGCCATATTTTACATTTATAAATCATATCTTTAGTAACATCCGTTTTTGTCATTTGTGGCAGTTTTTGAAGTGGATCATCCTAAAATTTTGCCATTTGGGAAAAGGTTAAGAGGGTGCAATGGCATTCAAAAAAGACAATGACTCTTCGACCCAATTTTTACCCCCGTGACGCGAAATCCGATGACAAATCTTACAAAAATATTTTGAAACTCATTTTTATTAACGAATTACAATCCAGTAAGATTCACAACGATGAAAAAAGAATAAATTATGAAAAGTAGAAAATGACACTGACCTTCAATCTCCATTTTCAATGATTTCTTTGTTCAGCACTTGTGGCACTCCCAACTTGTTCTGTGAAGCCGCACTTTCACGTGGTCGACTAAAACAGAAAATTACAGCTAAAATAAGAATATCTCAGATAACTTGCAGGTATCTTACTATTTTTGAAATATTTTTGAATCAATCACACCAAAAGGAATCGAATGACATTACTTCTTTGTTTGTCTAATGGCTGTAATAAAATTGTGTACCGAGAGACCCGTAATCAAAATGAAATATGGCGGGAAAGCTACAGTTCAGTGCAAAAGTATTGTGCACGTGTTTTTCAACCAAATAGCAATGAGCGATAAAATTGGCGATAACACCGTTTATTCCTTTCCACGCGACGCGTTCGGGTGGACAAAATCAGAATGAGATACAGACGACAAAGTAAATGCGAAAGAAAACTCAATCAGGCCCGTAGGAACATGGGGGGGGGGGGGGGGGGGGGTAAGCCCCCCCCCTCCCCTCCAATGTTGGCCAAAATTGCCAAAACTTCTTCATTTTACACTGAAAATTTTGGGAAAATCCAAATTAGCCCCCCCCCCAATATTCAGGACAATGGCTTTAGCCCCCCCCCCCCCATATGAAATTGCTTCCTACGGACCTGTCAATCGTATGATAATGAAATAGAAAATGTTGACTGAATTGAAAAAAATATTGTGTTTCAAATGTCAGTGTGTGCCAGGGCAATCTCCTGGTTTGAACCCCGGGGGAATGGGATTCTATTCCAGCAGATTGCCTGTGTCTGTATTTCCCCCAGTACTTTCTGAAGCCTTTTGTGATGTGGTAACTTCGGTATGCCAAAAGCACATCTTCTTATGATAAACACGGAGTCGCAGACGACACATTAGTTATGTGACGTTTTTATGTAGACCTACAATAAGACTCATGAGGACATTTTAAGGCTATAAACAAAGAAAACGTCGATTGAAAGGGGTGGAATAGTAAGCTTATTCCAATTTCATTCTTAATTAAACGATTTCCAAATGCTCCTGTTTCAGGGACACCCAAACCATGTGTTTTTAAATCAATTGGTCAATAAGTACAATGGTATCCGTCAATCACATTATAAGGTAATTAATTATTCGAAAAATTGTCAAGAGAAAGAGACAGACAAACAAGTAAACAGACGGACTGCCAACTGGATAGAAATATAAAGAAAGACAAGTGAAAGACTTACCTATTGTAATGAAATTGATTCAATAAGACGATGCCTACCTTATTATATAGCTGCAGTATGAGGACCATAATCTGACCAGAGCACCAGACAAGAGGGAGTAATGGATTTTCAAAATGCATTATTTTATTAATTGTTAACAAAGCTCTATGTTTTGGGTACGCATTGGAATCGTCTCATCGAGACGATTCAAATAAGTACACACAACATAGGGTTTGGAACTAAATTAACAAAGTTATAACTTTATCGACCCACTTATCTGTAGCCGTAGCTGCAGTTTGAAGACTCTAATCTTTGATTTTGAATGGTCATTTACATTTGAACTTTTGTTACAAATAGAGGTCATTGATTCATAAGTCACCGAATTTTACGTGTTTTGTCCTTCGTTACAAAAACAATTAGGTAGACAGGCTAACCTATGAAATGTGACACTTTATCTGTAAACGAACCCCAGATGCAACTGACAAAGTCAACTAGTGGAACACTTAACCTGGCGAAATTTCACTTTGATAACCATTCAAGCCTTTGAAAATGTACCGATATACACTTCCGTATGTGTAAGAATGGATTATAAAATAACCTCTTAAAACAAATCAATGTATGCATCATACTTTAATTCGACTTTATAAAGAACATGGCGATATTCTAGTCACCCGGGCGTCGGCGTGTGTGTATATCATTATGTAAAGTTATATATTTATAACACGCAAGTGTCGTATCTGTATTTGTTCTACTAATGCTGGTCACATACAAATGCTCTAAAATACTGATGCACCTGAACAAATGATATTTTCTAGGCAAAGGTTCATCATCCCGCCAATTATTTTCCCGAAATTTTGTCCTTTTCAACTTGACATTTCTTGGTTGAGTTTTACACGTCAATTCATAATGTTATGTTGCTGTAAAATCCATGTTTTTACTGATGCTATTACTGTTCGGAAACTTTGGACGTGTATTTTTTTTCGAAATTAGTTATTCTTTTGTTTATCTTGGCAAAATTTGGCCATTTCACGCAACAATCCATTGTTGTACGTGCAACTGTAATGTTTATCTGTAATGGCCGACCTCTGATTCTACTTAGCTGTTGCTCTGAAGTGTTGCACATGGTTTGATTGTAATACTACCATTCTATAGATCAGCAAAGATAAGTTACGCTGAAGTTGCTGTCTGCAGTCAGACATTAATTATGCGTCTGGTAATCGGTTTAATATGTACATAACGTTTTTTTTCCATCCGTCAAATTACATGTAATATTGAATGCTAGTTATTTATGTCATTTCAAAACCGTTAGGCTGATGAACATTTGGATTGTACTATATAATGAAATAACTATAACTTTAGTTACTAACAAATAATTATAGTAAACGTACGAGCAGTCGTTTGTCCCTAGCAGAACTACGAATGTTACAGAAACGGTCAATGACCGTGTTGTGAATAAAAGTGATCGTTATCGCAATAGGAGAAGAAGATTATCATTCAATTCAGTGACCTTTGATTTCATTCGTTTTCATTTAAAACAAAAGGGAGTAGTAGGATTCAACTTTAGATAATAGGAATAGTTACCAAACGCCGGTGTGGTAAGTTGTTTTCTCTCAAAAATTAAAAAAAGTCGTTCAATATAACTTAAAATGTATGTATACAATATAATCAACGTGGATCTAAAATCATGACAGACATTGTTCAGAATGTGCATTGTATACCTTAGTCTACATTACTTGCAAGTTCAAATACAATTGAAATACTAGTATACTGTACGTTACGCATCTGACTTGATCTCTTACATTATATAGACACATTTCTAAGTCGCCAATGTTATGATTTGTTACATGGAAGCGTGCGACAGACCTCACCCTCTCCACCCCAAGTTAGCATTAACCAAATTGTGTTATGAGGCAACATGAGCGTGTAGTTTATAGGACATTAAAGGAATCACGTGGTGCCTTGTAACTTCCATGCTTTTATTGGTTATTCGCACGTCCGAATTTCAATATGAAATATACCAAACGTCTTGTTAGATACACATAATTTGACTGACTATTCTAATTTTAAGAGTACTATATCACATTTATAATATTCACATTGATAAATGCGCGTAGGTTTCGTTAGAAGCTGTTAAATGGAAATTGGTAGCTAGTTCACTTTTCCCAAGATATATTATTTAAATCAGAACTATATAATCATGTTTGTCGCTGACCTTGTTCTTTACCAATCCAAGAAATGGGTATGTACAGTACTATTGCAAGTGCAAGTCGTTTTTTCCGAAAGCTTCGAAATATTTCTTAATTCATTTGTAACATTAGTTTTGCGATAAACCACCGAATCTCACTTCTACTATCTATGGCAGATACCGAAAAGATAAATTAAGTTGTATTTAGCGATGTCAATGTACGGGTGTACGTAGGTTGGTACACGTGCCGCCGTATCGACTGACCAGTTCAATCCAGTATATTATCCCAAACAATCTCTGTTCTAACCATCTTAAAATCATGGAGAAGCTTTTGAAAATTATGATAGATATTACCTAGTTACTAAAATAAAACTAGACAAATTTACTTACAAAAACCATGTGCATGTAGTTTATTGAAAATATCTTCGTGAGTATATGCTTTCTGGAACAGTCAATCAAACAACATCATTGGCAATCTTAATATATGCCTATCTAGATATACCTTTCATATTAGAATTCAAGAATGGGTTTCTCGGAAATCTGCAACAGGGGGTCCATATGGCGCATATAACTAAGATGTCCATGTGGATCTGATAACTGTCTAAGCTGTTCTACTAAGTAATCCTACAGCTAAATGAACTACCTTCTTTACTTGTGGTGCTCAACTGATTAGACTGTTCACAGCAAACGTGATAAGCATTTTCTAAAGGCAAAAAACTGATTTGGTAATGTAGGATTTTATATAGGCCTACATGTAACACAAAGATAGATTTATTACAGTCCAAGGAAATCTCAAACGAAGTTCATTTAGTCCTTCTACATCAAATTAACATATACTGAAACAAAAAAGAAACGCAACTTCATTTTCAATTCCTTCTAACACAAAGACATCAAATCAGATTTAGACAAAACTTAATACATTTAAAGCAATAACATTTCACCTTGTAAAGTTGACAAAATCTTGTTGGTAGTCAATTTCATTAGTAAGAAAATACCCAGTTTAAACCGAGCGTCAACACAATACGACAAAAAAAATTAGACGGAGGTCGAAACAAACAATCTGTTTCGTTCAATTTGGTCCGATATTCGAATGTTGCGAAGTCCATACGAGTTATTAGCGGTCTCCGTTGCGGTCTTAAACCTATCCCGTAGGTGGGATTAACGTGATTATTCGGTCCTGCCTTGACGTCATATCTCTTGCACGTCCGCCTCGTGCTCAATCGGTTGTGGTCCAATTGAGAGCCAACAGCGTATACAGTCAAAATGTGTCGATTTTTTGCCCCATCAATGTCTTACGACAATATTTTTAACCTTTTCCACAAAACAACATCTGTACTGCAGTTAGGCGCTGGTTTTGGCCTAGCCTTGCTATGCGTAGCGTAGTGAAAAGTGTGTGAACGCTTTGGTGTCTTCTTTGTCTATGTTCTAGCTTGTGTTTGATGAAAATTTGTTTTGATAGTAGTCATCTAGAAAACACGGCAGGGGATAATCAGTTTGAAACAATTTACCATGTATCACGTGATGAATGTACGACATCTGAAGAAAATAGCACTGTATTTATGCGTATGGATGCAGGTATATTAAAAATATACTCAACAGCCATTAAAACATATTTTGTCGAAAATATTATGAAAATTTGGGGTTGCGTATCTTTTTTGTCCTAGTATATAATTAGCTATCTATCTATATATACTGCCTAACTCCCCTTTCGGGTATTACTGGCAGGGCATTACTAGCTTAACGTCACTTTATAATATTCATTTTAACATTTATTGGAAACTGCACCTTCATAGATAGATCTAGTAAAACACTTGGCATCAGCGCTAAAATTCAGTGTTCTTGTTTTGGTCCTAGATAATGCAATGTACCACACAGCAATGCAAATTCTGACTGCCCCCCCCCCCCCCCCCCCCCGTACGTTGTTCTGATCTCTGAAAAATCTAGCATGTGTCCCTTTAAGTCAGACCTATGCTCAATGAACCAGAACATATTCCATTGACTAAGCAGCCAGTCTACAATATTTCCAGTCTATTTTTTTTTTATTTTTGGACTGACTAATTTGACGCATCACTTTATCCATTTTTGGATAAAAATCACTACGCGGTGCGCATAACTCAGATCCTGTCGCCAAAAAGTAGCAAGCAGAAAATTGCAAGAAAAACTACAATACCTACAAAATAAAGTTTACTTTTCGTCTCAATTTCATCGAATAAAATAATTAATTCAAATCGGATTATTCATTTTACTTTATACAAACATGTGAAGCAAATGTGCCGCGTGACAGGAAGTACCACGTGCATGCACTTTACGGGCGCTGACATCTTGAAAGTAGTTAACCCAGAATGCCCACCAAAGATAGATGGTAATCGACAGGTGGCGACATCTATTGGAAGATATTGGAACATATTCATGTAACCACTTTGATCACGTGATACACTCACGACAAAATGTCTCCTCAATGACAGCGGATGTGTGTTCTGTCAGTATGGAATCTAATTTTTGGTAAGCTTAAATTTACATTTACAACTTTGATATTAATTTGGGATTAAACTATCTCTAGAGATCTATATATAAAAACTTGGCAAGAAAACGTTTTTAATCGCTCTAAACAAAGAAATCACAGAACGTCACGCACGTTGAACACACATGCTACATTTAAATACAGGGTAGTGCCAAAAACTATGGACAAAATTTTTGTCTTCTAAAATTTCACCGGGCGTGTATGATAGGATCCCTCCTTTTATCACATTGTTTGTTCTGATTAGTTGAATGGGTAATATTTCACAGATATCCATGATAAATTATATTCACGCCTGTCACACTAAATGGTTTAGATTTTTATTAAACATGTTTGGCAAACTGTCAACAAACATTGTGAGAAGTGTGAATGATAGTAAAATGTGTTCAAATCATCTTTGTATGATCTAGGCTTTATATAAATTATTGTGCACTTCGGTGTACCTCTTTACTATCACAGTATATTAATTTCATACAAGGTAAAATATCTGTTTTATTAGATCCTCTACATAGATCTATCAAATTAAATTACCATTATAGATCTTCTGCATGCTGATCAATGGTGTTTTAGATACATGTAGATATGGATCTAGATTTTTTTGAAAAAGCAATTTTTTGCTCAAAGATTTCATTTGTCTAATGTTACTTATAGATCTATTTCATGTCTTCAAAATTGATCTAGATCTATATTTATAAGATCTTGACATAATGGAAATCTATCTATTATGTTAAAACAACTTTAGAAAATACTGGCTGAAAAGGAGAAAAGATTGGTATCAACATTAATTTTTCTTTTGCCAATGTTTTCCACTAGATATATTTTGATTATGCATCCCCATATAGGGTTCCCAAAAAAAAAAAACCCATATGGTGGTTTTGCACCCACAAATTGAATCTTGTACCCCCAATTTTTGCAGACAGCCTTCTATATTTCATAAAGAGGGGGTGCAAGTATGCTGTAAAATTACTGTTTTCACTCCGAGATTTAAAAGTCAGTGGGAACCCTGCCCTTACAGGAAAATCAGTGGATGTATAAGAAAGAGATGGTTACATACTTTGAACTTGTAAAGGTACTTGCTGATTCTCACAGTGATTTTTCTAAGTGAAATCATCATTTAATTGTGTAAAGAATTAACCTAATTTATTAATTTGTTACATAGTTATGTTTTATTTTGCTTAATCTTTCAGATAAAATGTTCTAATTATTTAATTATTGTTTTGTTAAATTGATAGATATAGATCTGCTTGGACATTTATTTGACTTCTTTTTTTTTTTTTTTCTTTTTTTTTTCTTTTTTTTTCATCAAGAAAATAACATTTTTGTAATTAGCTACCTTTACCAAAATTAATGTAGAGCATTGTTTTTTTTTTTTTCTTTTTTTTTTCTTTTTTTTTTCATCAAGAAAATAACATTTTTGTAATTAGCTACCTTTACCAAAATTAATGTAGAGCATTGTCTAGATAACCTTCATTGGATATTGCCTATATTCATAACTAAGGGACATGTCATAGCCTACTTTTTAGCTATAATATTTAAAGTTGAAGTCGAAATTGCTGAAAAGTCGTTTATCATAATTAGTTTGACTTACTTGGTCAATCTGTCTTAGCCACAATTTGGTCAGTTGGTTGGTAAACATTCAACAGAGAAGTTGAACTAAACTCTGATTTAGATTAATTTTGATTAGTTAGATTTTAATATAGGGCCTATATCTAATATTGGATCAATTTGGTAGAATCTAAAATAGAAAAAAAGATATTGACTTATTCTATTTAAAGTGTAATTTAATTATCAAGGAATGAAAAATGTTCATTATTATAATATTTCTTCATAAAGTTTTACAATAATGTTAAAGTCTACACTATTTCATAGACATAGATCTAATTAGATTCTAATAGATTTACAAAGTGTTGTAACAGATCTAGAAAAAATTCAGGGATTTTTTTTATTATTTTTTAGAAGTTTAAAACACATTGAATTAAATGTTATGTACAGTCTTACTTAAACAATGCAATATTTAAAGTCTTAGTGTAAATCTATTGTATTTTTGCATGTGATGGTTTGAATCTTGCAGGTGTCACACCTGCAAAATTCAAACCAACACATGCAAAATTGTGTTGAATTAAGAATGCATTTTCCCTTTTTTACATGGATATGGATAAAATTTATTTATAAACATGGGTTAAAAATATTGTGTCTGGACTATAAATAATATCTTTGCAGATACACAGACAGGAAGTGTGATATTTTTTGGTTGAATGGCATCCACAGAGGATTATGGATTGCATGAAGCGTGTGGCGTATTTGGTTGCATAGCAACTGGAGACTGGCCAACACAGCTAGATATCCCACATATTGTATGTATAGGACTTGTGGGACTACAACATAGGTAGGTTGTGAGGATGACATTTTTAACCCATTACCAAACAGCAAAAACTTGTCCAAATTTAAAGGTGTTACAGACGACAATATCAATTGCATTGAATTTTACTTTTTTAGGTGTTTCTGTATGGAAAACATTGTGGGAAATGAAGAATTTGCTTGTCACAAGCAATTTCTTCATTTTCCACAATGTTTTCCCAAACCCTTTGCTTTAGAGGAGTCAAAAAAAAAAGTGTGTGACTGTATTAATGGGTTAAGCTTGACATTTTGGACAAAATTTTAGGATGGTTCGATTTGAAAGCTACTGCAGATGATTATTTGGATGCTGAAAAAGATGGACTTTTTGTACTACATTACATATAGGCAATATAGCATTTTCAGTAATAATCAGCATTTTTCTTCTTTTGCCTCAATATATTCTGTTCTATATTATATGTAACGTTATTGTACACAAATACTTCCTTATAATCATCAACCATTTTGATGTCAGCAGCAGCATTCAAATTGAAAATCCTACTTTATGGGGGGGGGGGAAAGCTGTAGTTAGAGGGGTTTGGAAAGAAGCATTGATATGTACATGACTGTATGCACTATGCAGTGGTTTATGGTGAGTACTCAACATAATTATACACTTTTTTGCCTCATAAATTTTTATGTGCAATTGTTTTACTATGATTGTTTTAATGTTTTTGCACTGATTTATCCCCACATTCGAATTGTCATTAGAATATGAATTTTTTTAAGAAAAGCTACTTTTTATGCCCCATATCCTAATATACAGGGGGCATATTATTTTACTGTTGTCTGTCTGTCGGTGTCCGTCTGTCATTCCGAAAACTTCACATGAAAACTTAACATAGGCTTTTTCTCCAAAAATAGTCATTTCGGGGGCATTAATGTTTCACAAACACATCTTGTTAAAATGTTTGTTTCCATGACAACAGGGGTCAGGAGAGTGCAGGGATTGTGACGGGGACAGGAGAAAAGGGATCAAAATACAACCAGTGTAAGGGGACTGGCTATGTGAGTCATGTCTTTGATGAGGAGAAACTGACTAAACTTAGGGGAAATCTGGGCATAGGTGAGTCATTAATAAACCTGAACAACTTTGACATTTAACCCTTTCCCAAACGACAAAATTTTTGGGTTGTCTAATTCAAAAGTTGCTAATGACGACAAAATGGGTGCTGATAAACTTTGAATTTGTGTACAAAATAGCATGGAAAATATTGAGGCGAAAGGAGAAAATGCTGGTTATCAGCATTTTTAGCTCACCTGAGCACGAAGTGCTCAAGGTGAGCTATTGTGGTCGCTTTTTGTCCGTTGTCCGTCCGTCTGTCCGTCCGTCCGTCCGTTCACATTTCCTTCAAACATCTTCTCCTCCTAAACTATTTGTCCATTTTTGACCAAACTTGGCAGGAATGTTCCTTGGGTGACCCTTTTCAAAACTTGTTCGCAAATTTTTGATTTGTCAAAAAATGTGGGCGTGGCAGGGCGGGGCTTAAAAATCCTATGAAAATTCTTTAAAAATCAACCATTGGGCCAATTTGAACCAAATTTGGCAGGAATGTTCCTTAGGTGACTCTTTCCAAAATTCATTCACAAATTTTAAGATTTGTCAAAAAATGTGGGTAAGGCATACCAGGCTTTGAGAAATCTTATGAAAATTCTTTTAAATTTAACCAGTTATAATATCATAAAATGGAGTCAAAACCCCGTAACTACAGCTCGACAAAGCTGGAGTTAAGAGGTTTTGATCCCCCACTGGGGATATGTCTAATCCCCATAAAATAAACAAAGACGAGGATTGTTTACTCAAGACGGAGAAATGTTTACCAGAATGGGGAACTGCAGGTAAAAAGGGGTAAATACATTCTATTTGTTATTTAAGCTATCCTTTGTTGATGGTACTTATTTAAATAGTTTTGATTGGATCATTCAAATGAATACCCACATCACAGGGTTTGATAAAAACATTGAAAGATATTTTACAATTTGGAAAGCCCTTAACCTATCCTATTTGAATCTCTAGCACAGCCTCTAGATATGTACTTTAGTTTAACCCTTTCCTGAAAATGCCTGGTTTGACATCCCTAAATAATTAGAAAAGGTTTGGGAATATATTGAGTCAAATGAAGAAAAGGCTGATAATTAGTAATTTTCTCCCTTTGTCTCAAAATCTTATCTTCTTTATTTTGCATGAATCCTTTCTTTATCCATATCAATTTTATTTTCTTTTTTTTTTTTTTAATTTGAACAGTCTATTCCTTTTCAGTCTGGGAAGGGATTAAGCAGGTTTTGGCTCACTTATTGAAAATGCTGGGAAAATGTTATTGCAAAAGAAGAAAATGCTGATAGCCTATATTTGCATCTTTTGCCTCATCATTTTCTGTCCACTTTTGTACATGAATGCAGTCTTACTCAGCATTCTGTTTTATTAGTTACAGCAGTTTTTAATTCTACTGCTCTGATGTTATGCTGTTAGGAAAAGATTTAACCAAAATCAAATTGTAACTGTTCAATGAATAGTTCCCCTATGTTGTGAGTTGACTGGGTTCGATATAAAGATGATAAAGAGGTCAGTGTTTGACAATCTTTTCACAAATTATAAGACCTGAATATTTGAAGATTTTGTGTAGTTTAATGTCTAAAGTCTAAAAATTATCCCTATGCTGTAGCTTCTGATCGTAACAGAAAGTCCTTAGTTATATGTCTTTTCAATTGACAAAATTACCATTTTCGCTCATGTCACCTATTTTCAGGTGAGCGATATAGGACCATCATGGTCCTCTTGTCTTCTTTTGTATCAATATTTTTACAAGTCTTATCTAATAGGGACATCAAAACCAGGTCTTGCTTGGGAAAGGGTTAAGCTCCTTTCAAATTTCTTATTAAATAAAAATTGTGTTAGTACAATTGATTTTATTGTAATTGTATTCCACCATTCTTTGGTCAGATTGCAAAAAAAAAAATTTTCAAGCACATAGTTCCTAAATGTACACTGTCTTCTCTCTTCAAAAAAAACATTGAAAAAATATCTTGAAAATAATATTGCTGCCAATATAAAGTATGTATCAATAAAGCCTTTACAAGATGATCATGATATGTGTTGTTTCAAATATTGGACAAATGTCTCATTTTGCAATGCAAGAACAAAGTTTTTTGGGCACTATTATATTTTATCTTACAAAGGCATGATACCTATGTTAAATAATCAGTATGGCAGCAACTTTTTAAGATGGCCACCACAAAATTAATGTAGGACCATTTATAATTTCACTGCTTTTCATCAAAAAAAACCTCGTAACAAGCTGCAGTTACAAGGTTTTTTTGTTGAAAAGCGACAATTGATTGTTTGCAGGTCACACAAGATACTCTACTGTTGGTGGGTCTGATACTACGAATATACAGCCATTTGTTGTTGAGACTCTACATGGGCTGATAGCTGTAGCTCATAATGGGGAATTGGTCAACTCATCTGCTCTCAAAAAGAAGGTATACAATTTTATCTACCATCTAACATTCATCGTAAATGTGATATATTATCACATATCATATGTAGAAGTTTGATTTTGAAAAAAAAACCCAAACTTTTTACATCTTCTAAATATATATATCGCCAGTTTTCGTTGAAAACCTTGTAACTGCAGCTTGTTTTAAGCTGCAGTTCCATGGTTTTCGATGAAAAGCAGCAATATTTTAATTGGAAACATACACCTAT